>JACGWL010000006.1:6464028-7064028 GCA_034509725.1 Sesamum angolense | reverse complement strand
GCGCATTTTTTTGTAGTGATAGAAACTTACTTTAAATGAGGAATAAAAAGACAACTAAGAGGGGCAAAAAAAAAAAAATGATGGACGTTAAAAAAAAATAATTTTAAATAATTTTAAAATTTCAATATTATTCCATCAATTTGAACCAAAAAGATAAGAAGTAAAATAATTATCATGAATAAGAAAAAAAAGAAGTACAAATAAAAATAAATAATTAAGTTCAATTAAATCATAAATAGAGCAACCCTATCATCACCCATAAAATCTTAAGTGATAATAAGTTTAATGTGAAAATAAAAGAATGGATTATAAAAAATTCGAATATTAAACAACAAATATTAGTTATGCATTTTTCTAAAACTCTGACTGCATTAATAAAAGTGATTAGTAAGTGGAGAGAAGACACACGAAAAGAAAAACTATAATACTGAAAAGATAAGTATGGGAAAGCCAAATACAAAATAGATTAAAATGTATAAGTAGGCAATAAGTTTTCAGAGTATTTAAAAAAAAAAAAAAAGGTTGTATAAATATGCTATAAGTTTATAGCAATTTGCAAATTATACTGCTACTTATTCAATTTTTGGAATTTATGGGAGCAATAGGACACTCTAAAGTATCAATGGAGATATGGTTCATAGTGACTTTTGAAAGAGAAAATATAAAGCTTTGACTCCATAAGAACTCAATTTTATTAATTAATTGCTCATGTTTGAAATGAATTAAAAGGTTTAAATATAATAACTTATTAATATGCAAAACATATCCTTCATAAATTAAAAAAAAAAGGGCTGTAGAAGAGGGCGGCAGCCACCGTAATACCTCTGGGCGACTGGCGTCGCTAATAGCCGTGATACGCCATCGCCCCTCTGCAGAAGGCAGTTGGGGGGGGAGTAAGCAACGGCGGAGGAGGGGGAGCGAGGAACAGGGTAGGCGACGATGAGTGGTGGCGCGATTGTCCTAGTGGCGGGTTGCATAACCCTGGGGGAGGAGGGGGGGGGGGGGGGGGTTGGTGGAGGGTTCTCTTTTTTAAATAATAATTTTAATATTACTAATTTGTAATTCAAAATATTTTCACGAAATTTTTCCTTTTCAATTGCTACATAAGCTTAAAAGTACTCAACATGTCTTCCAACTTCTAAAAAAATATCCAATTGGCATGCATGTCTTTTTTTCGGCCAAAAATAAAACTTCCGACCATCGAAGGACTAAATTTCATCAAATTTTAAAACTTACAAAACTTAAAAAATGGGCATAAATTAGATTAAAAAATATTGGACATACTTAATGGACTAAAAAATAAGTTTTCCTAAATAAATTTGATTGAGTTAAAATTAATGTGAAAATTGAGCCAAAGGCATAAACAAAATTTTATTCTTATTTCTTTTAAGGTCAATTATTTGAATAGATTGAAATTAAGAGATATTATTAATATTTTGACTTTTAGTTTTATATTTATAAGTTATTAAATTACATTGACTTCAAATAAATAAACTGGGACATGAATTTAGCTACTAAAAGAGAAGTAAATTGGTAAAAAAATAGATGATAAGTTTTATAGCAAAATATATATGTAACTTTATTCTACAATCTACACTATCGAAGAATCTACTTTTCTTAATTTTTTTCGTAAAAAAAATCAAATTTGAACTATATCTCAATAATAGCAGGATAATAATTGGTATAGTAACACAAAAAAAAGTAAAGAGATAAACAGAAACATAACAAAATTAACAAATCTCACAATTTTTTATCAAAAACTATATATTTATTAATGACAGTTCATAAAAAAAACTTAATAAAATGTAATTATTTATAAATTATATAATACTTATTGTATAATTAGTACTTAAATAAATAAATATTATTAAGTATATTTTTCAAAACAATTCAAAATTTGTAAAATATTTATAAATTTCATAACTATTTTTTAAAAAATTAAAATAAATATTAATCGTGCACCCACAATGCACGTACACCTTGCTAGTAGGCATAGAAAAATTGAAAGTTTTCTTCTTTTGCATTTTACTTTTATTGGTTTATTTATTTATTTTATCATATAACTCAGCAGCATTAGGTGCATTGCACATTATATTTTCCCCTTCAAAACCTCTTTGGTCCACCCCCCGCCCCCTCCCCACAGCAGCTGATCACTTAACGACTACGTGCAATTCCGTCTAAATTTTAAGAAGTGGGACCGTTAAACTATTTTGAAAAGTATGGACAACTTTTGCCGAACTTTGGACCAAAAATGGCATTAACTCTTATTAGTACTGTTTATAAATACATCTCAAAGAGCTACAAGTAACAAAATGAAGATGAAGTCATTTTGTGAGGGGCGATGCTTGATCATATCTCCAAGGATTCACATCCGGATGTTGAGCTGCCAATCGGATTCCAACCTTAGAATCCGCCGCAGTACTGTGGTAAGAGGACGAATGGTTGGGCAATATGTTATGAATGGTGGAGATGGACCTAATAGCTATGCCCTAAACTCATCTTACCAGGTTTATTTCCATTTCAATTGAAAAGGGCTTTAAGTTTTGCTGAAGAGCAACTCATTTCTGTTTCTGGAAGAGCATAATTCCAAATGTGTAACACGTTGCTCTTAAATGCAGGGAGGAGTGCTAGACTTGGCAAAACCGATAATTGAAGAAGAAATTTCAAGAAAATTAGATGTCAAACACCATTCTTCCACATTCATGATTGCTGATTTTGGCTGCTCAACGGGGCACAACTCTTTTGCAGCCATGGAAAGTATAACTAAAGCCATCAAGACAAAATTCGAGACAGATGGACAAACTTCCCAGATTCCAGATTTTCAGGTGTTCTTCAACGACAAGGTCACGAATGATTTCAACACTCTTTTCAGTTCACTCCCGCCCGAAAGACTTTACTATGCCACCGGAGTTCCAGGTTCTTTTCATGGCCGTCTGTTGCCCAAAGCTTCCCTTCATTTTGCATACTCGTCTTTTACCCTTAATTGGCTGTCGGATGTGCGGAAGGAAGTGGCAGATGATACATCTCCTGCATGGAACAGAGGGAAGATTCACTATTTTGGAGCAAGAAGAGAGGTACTTGAAGCATATTCGAATCAGTATGCCAAGGATGTAGAGGCATTCTTGGATTCCAGGGCGGAGGAGTTGGTGGCTGGAGGGTTAATGGCCCTTATTGTCCCAGCAGTCCATGCCTTCTGGAATCCCAACACAGCCTACACATCCATCACTCAATTTGATATATTGGGGTCATGCCTCATGGACTTGGCCATTGCCGATTTAAATAATATTAATATTTAATAAAGATCAGTACAACAATCCTTCCATGATTAATAATATCAAATAAATTGAATCTAACCAATCGTACCTTTATACGATAGAAACAACATTCCACGCATACAGCGAAGTTCGAGCCCATCAACCTCTAAGGTCATGGAGCCTCAACTTCGCCAACTGAATTAGGCCTCATTGACGCGTATTCTTGATCGTACAAAATGTATCTTCTATTTTAAGTTGACGTCTCTTCTTATATTCCAATTAATTCATATATGTGGCACATATATAAAAGAGATAATAACTGGTAGAGTTTTGCACCTATTTTAATTTTTAGAAGAATAGCTTGGATTAAACCCCGTGCGAAATTACATCAACTACAAGACCTGCCAAGAAATACCGAGTTGCATAAGCTATTACTCTTACTCATATTCGCAGGGAAGCTTCAGCAAGGCCAAGGTAGACTCATTCAACTTACCATTATATTACACCGTCCCACAATAACTCAAGGCCATATTAGAGAGGAGCCATAATTACACGCTCGAAAGAATGGAGATAATAGACAATCCAGGGAAGCGCACGTTGCCCGGCCCCAAAGACCGTGCCTCATTTGTCCGAGCAGTCTTTGAACAAATGCTGTCGACTCACTTCGGAAGTGAGATAATCGACGAACTGTTCCAGCAGTATGCAAAGAAAATTGCAGCTTCATCACTGTTCTTAGACCCTGAGAATGAGAAAACGATCACGATATTTGTCCTCCTCAAGCGGAAACCATATGATCAGAAGTAGGGAATCCTGCTCCTAAGTCATAATAAGCTTGTCTCAGTGCATAGCTCCTTTACCTGCGGTTTAAGTTGGACTCCCGGTTCATTCCATGCGTCGGCCAGGTCGGGCATGAAGGTTAATAGCTTCAATGAATTGTACTACTCTATTCTATTTTTTCTTGCTATAAATGTCAGACCTCAGAAAAGAAAAGGTTTCAATCAACTGATAATCCACTTTCAATCAATTGACGGCTGCTTTCCGGAGATCAAGAAGTCAGTTTGTTGGAATGCTCTAGATGCCGTCTTGGAAACAAAGGTACCCTGTGGACAAGGAGAATAGTATTTTGCAGTAAAATACCTAAAAAAAAGAAAAAATTGTGGTCGGGAAGGTTATAGTAGCCAAAGATCTCATCCTCTATTGTCTGATATCATCAATAAAGAGAGGAGAAGCTTGACATGATTTTGTGGCAATTCATGTAATCATTAGGTACTTGCACATGACCAAATAAAACTGCAAATTTAGTCCTGTTGATCAATTCATACAGGACGAGAAATGCCAATTCTCCAAAGTTTGCAGGACTAAATATGCCAACCTTTTAAATTATATGATTAAAATTATAATTTAATTTGATCACGTGCAAATCATAATGTAAACCGTCCGTTTTTGTTGGCCATGCAAGCACCTAACATGCAATTACTCATATTAGAGTTGTTTCTCAAGTGGAATTCGCAACTACTTGGAGCCTCCGTCACCGTAGTAACATCCATTATCAGCCGATTATTACAGGGAAGGCGAGAGCAAGCTCTCCAGATGTTGTCTCGACTCACGTTGCTCGCATGCATCGAACCACACAGCCAAGTCCACAAACAAATCTCCATATGGGCCAATTAAAGCCCACCAAACTATATTCTTCTATGAGAAAAATTAATGCAAGCTCATCAAGACACCTTTGCTTATCTTTCCGGCCCAACAAATTCTATTGGCCGAATATATATCTGTACTAGCGTAGAACTCGTACCATGCATGGCTATATATTTTTTTATTTTTTAAATTAAATAAATCTTTTATAACATATTACTTAATAAAGGAATTGATTTCGTTTTTTTATCATTTTTAAGATAAAATATAGTTGTTTTGAATTTTTAATCTGTCTTGATTATTATTAAAAATTAATATTTTTCTAAACTTACAATATATTCTACGAACCAAAATTTGTATTTTATAAGGATTTCTTTTACAAAATTACTACATTCTGTTAAATATATAGATCACTTTTTTATTTTTTTTTTACAAATATATAACTGTATAGAAAAATATAAGAAATAAGAAATTACTTACATGTATCATTTTTTATAAGTCATCATTCATTAGAATCTATATTAAAGTACATAAACAGGATCTTACTTTTTAAAAAATAAAATAAAATAACAAGTAAGAATAAAAATTTACTTTTAATAAAAAGAGAGAGATGAACCATAAAAAAATTTAAAATTTTAAAATCTCAATATCATTTCAGCAATTTGAATAAGAAAAGATAAGGAGTACATTATCATGAAATAAGAAAATAAAATAAGTAAAAAAAATAAAATGACTAAGTTTAATTAAACCATAGACATAGCAACAATATTATCATTGGTATAAAATAAGATTTTATTGAATAAGATTTTTTTTTGAAAAAGAGTTTGAATGGCACACATGAATATACATATATTTTATAAATGTAAAGAAAGAATATGATCACAGATTTAGTTGAATAAAATTTAAATAGTCCTAGAAACAAATTATATGTAAATTAAAATCTAGTGATGCCTTCCATCTTGTAAAACATCATGTGAATACAAATAATAATAATAAAATTACCACTACTACTAATGACAATAATAAACATAAATTAAAAAAATTAATCTATAAAAAGAAGTTTAATGGATGAAACTATAATATATATATAGAATAAACAGGTGTATAAAAGATAAAAAATGGTAAAATATTAAACAAAAATAAAAACTAAATGTCATATTAAATAGAATCTTACATATGAGTATTAGAAGAAATATGTACATATTAGCATTAAATGAATTTGTTCCATTTTGTTGAAAAACAAAAACACAATAGTAAAATAAATTGAAAAAGAACAAAAAAATTAAAACTATAAAACAAAATTTGATGGGTAAATCTATGATATATATAAAAAGAAAATTGGTGTATAAGAAATACAAAGGTGTAAAATTTTAAATAAAAATAAAAAATGAATGGTAGTTTAAGTAGAATTATACAAATTAATATTAAATAAAATATGTATCTATAGCACTAAATGAATTTTCTTTTCTTTTTGTTGCAAACCGAAAACAAAAAAGACAAAAAATCTGAAAAAGAACAAAAAAAATTAAACTATAAATAAAATTTAATATACGGATTGAACCATCACATATATATAAAAAAGATGGTTTTTAAAAAACATAGGACAAATGTTTAAACAGTAATAAAAACTAAATCGTAGTTTGAGTAGAGTTATACAAATAAATATTAAGTAAAATATATGTCGATCAAGTACACTAAATAAATCTATTTATCATTTTAGAAAAATAAAATACACAAAAATCTGAAATAGAACAACAAAATTAAATTATAAAAATAAAATTTTAATAGAGGTAATTATAATGTATATCTAAGAAAGATAAAAAAAGGTAAATATTTAAATAAAATATCAAATTAAGTAGAATCATACAAATGAGTATTAAATGAAATATTTACCTATTAGCACTAAATGAATTTGTTCCATTTTGTTGAAAAATACAAAATAAAAAGAAAAGAAATATGAAAGAGAACAAAACACATTAATTAAACTATAAAATATTAACAAATTATAGTTTAAAAAATACAAAATGATAAATATTTTAACAGAAAAAATAATTGGTAATTTGAGTAGAACTATACAAATTAATATTAAATGAAATACGTACCTATTAGTATCAAGTGGATAAGTTCCTATTTGTTGCAAAACAAAAACAAAAAGGAACAAAAAAATCTGAAAAGGAACACAAAAAAAAATAAAAATAAAACTTTAATAGATGAAATCATAATATATAAAAAATTATCAAAAATATAAAGGGGTAAATATTTAAATAAAAAAAATGAAATCATATTCTTAGTTCATTAAACAACTAAATCTGTTTACTTTTATAGAAAAATAAAAATAGAACAATACAACAATAAAATTAAACTATTAATAATTTAGTAAATGTAAATAATATATATGTATACATATAAATTGGTGTATAGAAGATATAAAGAGTAAATATTAAAAATAGAAATAAACCTAAATGATTGATTAAGTAGAATTATATAAATAAGTTCTAAAAGCGAAATATATACTTATTAACATGAAATAAATGTAAAATAAAATTAAACTACAGATTCAGTAGAATTGTACAAATAAGTTTTGAAAAAAAATATATTACTTATTAATATTAAATAAATTTCTTTCTTCTTGTGGAGCAAAATCAAGCAATTGATATCATGACATAGAAGTTAAAAAAATCAACACCAAAAAAAAGGTATTAAAATATAAGAAAATGATAGAGATTGTTAATTCAATATAAATTCATGCATCATGAAAACTAAGATATAAAAACTAAAATAATATCATGTTGAAAGCAAAATATCAATTTTCATTTGAAGGCCTCTCTCTCCAAAGGTCTTTTTTTCCAGTCTCTAACTCCCTCAATCGTGATGAAGATTGGGGTTCTTGTGGCGATTCTCGGAGGTCACTCACTGGATTTTGTGTGTTTCTTGATAATGCTCTCGTCTCTTGGAAAACTAAGAAGCAATGTACAGTGTATCACGTTCTTCGCTCAAGGTGAATATCGTAGAATGGAGGCCACTATTTGTGAGCTCAAGTGGATTTCATACCTCCTTCATGACCTTCATGTTCCTGTCCAGCTTCTCTTTCCCATGAGGTGTGATAATCAAGTTGTCTTGTACATTATAGCCAATCTGTTTTTCACGAAAGAACTAAGTATTTGGATATTGATTGTCATATACGTGATTGCTGCAAGCAAGGTCACGAGTAAGGATCAACTTGCTGATTTGTTTACTAAATCGCTGCATAGTGTCACTTTTGCTTCACTGGTTGCTTGCTCTCCTTCCTCCAAGTCCAACTTGTGGGGGGATGTTGGAATTATCACTTCGACATCAACACAGCCTGTTTTCTTGCTTCTTGTGTGTCGAATCCAGGCTAAGAAACAGGGGTGTTTGCAGCTGTATATTTCTAGAATCACGCTTTTACAAGTAAATTACCGTTTTTTAAAAGGTGTTGATCCACACGACGTGGCTTAGTTAGTTGTTGATTTAGTTGGGGCAGCTAGATATTTTTCTTTCCAGACTTGTATTTTTCCTCTAACAGTCATGGCTTTCTTCGTTGTGTCCTCTATCAGTTCCTCAATAATTCAACAATGCCTTATATCCCAATGGAGAGGCAAAGGTTTTGTCAAACATTATTGGCTATGAAGGTACCTTTCAAGGGTCGTTTATCGATTTGGAAAATATGTCACGGGACTCTACCAAATTTGGAAAATTTAGCACGTCGTCAGCCGAATGTGGACTCAACTTGTCCAATCTGTTTAATGGCTCCGGAATCGCTGCATCCCGTGGTGATGGAATGTTCATTGTCCAAATAGGAATGCACTCTTTCTCACATCCCAAGCGGTATTATAGCAAATTGGTAATTTGGCGAATTTGCTGTATGGTGTTGGGGTGTTCCGATCAGCTCAGTTTGGCCGATAGGCGTCGTTTTTTCATGTTCTGTCGGGCATTATACTAATATAAAAAGGAAATGGGCTCCATACTCACAAACAGCGGTTAATGACACCATCGCACCAATTTTTTATAAAGCCAAAAATACCCTTCAACTAATAAGATAACCAACTAATTTCACTTTCCAAATTATTCATTAACTAATAAATTAGTTTTATTTTATTTTCCTTTTAATGTCATGTATTGATTTGTTCATTTTGATCTTATTTATAATATATGTTAAAAATATAAAAATTATTTATTATATACACACAAGAACGACGTGCCACAACTGCTAGTGTCTTGATAAGGCTGTTAGTTTGGTTACAATGTGGTAATTGTGTATGTCTTAATAGTCTTTCTTTGTTGTCAATATGATTAGGATGTGACTATAGTGTATTTTGTTATGCTGTAACTGTCTGTCTTTGGTTGATTAATATATTATCACTCCCAAAAAAAAAAAAATATCGTCGTGAATTGAATTTGATAATTTTGATTTGTTTACTAACTAACCAAATTTACTGCACGCAAAACATGACATCGTTAGCAACAACACAAATTCTTCGAGAATAATAAAATCCGTTGCTAATTTAAATTAGGAGTAAATTTAGCACGAAGAATATTTATTGGTAATTAGCTAGTCGCTAATTTTATAATTGAATTTTTTTATTGTTGATTTTGCTAGAAATTTTACTAATTAAATTATTTGATCGTAAAAGGAACTTTTTGAAATTTCCGACAAGGTCAGCTACGAAGTTTGGCAATATTAAAATTCATTTCCAGCTATAGCAAAGAAATATTTCGTTTCTAATACTAATTTTAAAATCACAAAAATTTAAATTTCTTATTCCTTGCTATACATTGCTACTTACAAACAAAATTGCTTTTCTTTCTAATTAATTTCCTAAATATGTAAAGTAACAATTAATTTGTGGTTGCATTTGCTTTAAATCAATTTATACTTCCTTAATGTGTGATAATCAAGTTTTTTTTTTTTTTTTTTTTTTTTTTTTTTTTTGACTATTTTTGTGAGTATGTACGTATAAAAAAAAGAAAAAGAAATTGATTGGTGAAATTTTGTCCTTGTAACGTGTGGTAGTGATTGGATTAAAAAAAATCAATCAATGCGTATGCACTGTCTTGTGATGTCAGCATGACAAAGAATATCAATTAGAGTCACAATTGTACCAAAGTGATACATGTAACGGGATAATTATACTCATTTCTCTATGATTTTGTGTAGTTTTACGTAGAAGTTTTGTAGTTTGGATAATTATATTTAACACTTGTAAGGCTTGTTTTTTTAATAAATAAGTTTTTTTATTAGTCAAAATTTATTAAATTTACTGATATTAACAAAAAGAATTGAATTAAAATTTATGTTTACCTCCAATTGACTTATTATTAATTTATTGCAGGATAAAAAATTTCAAGATCAAATTATCCTCATACATTGTCATACGTTAATGCACGTGAGATGATGTATATTTTCACTGTTATAAGGGTAGCTTAATTGAAAAATTATTTGAATTGTAACAAGTCAGTAATAAGTCAATCGAATGCAAGTATCAATTTTTATTTAATTTTTTTATTAATATCAACAAATTCAGTGAATTATTCACTAACAAAAACCTATTTATTAGGCGAAAGCAAACCTCATAAACACTACATGCAATTTTTATACTACAAAATTTTTTACGTATAATTACACCAAATCTTAAAGAAAAAAAAAAATGCATTTATCCCTATACATAAATAGGACATATTGCAAGGGCCCCTAGCTCTAGTGTTCGGCATAATAGGCCAAAATAATAATAATAATAATAATATAATAATAACCTAGTTGTGTAAAATAAAAGTCTAAATGAACCCGTTACTTTATAGGATGGTGGCAAAACAAAACCCTTCACAAGAGTAGTGTGTTGCACGCACGAACTTTTGATTCTTTTAAAGAATTTCATACTTTTAATTATTCAACAGCCGTTAGATCTTATCAATAATCTAAATTGATGGTCCAAAATTATCAATAATAATCTATGGTTTCTACAAAACCTTACTTAAATAGGGATTATTTTATCTTTATAAATCAACGCTCAAGATCCATTTCTACTTTATATTATATATACAAATGTTACAAAATAAATATTGATAAATATATTTATATTAGTATAATATATATATATATATATTATAAATATATTTAATAATAATATTTTTTTGGGTAAATCACAACTACAAACCTACTCTGAGATTTAACATAATTACGAATATCCATTTGATGTTTAAAAAAATGACAAATACACCCCACAAATGAAAAATAATTATGTAACTCCTAGATAGTGAAGTGAACATTACTATGTTACCCTTGTAGGATTTTTTAAAAAATTATATTTGAAAATTTGTGAAAAAACTTGAGGGTGGATAAAATAAATAATCTAGAGGAAATATTAATTAGTTCATAAAAAATATTTTTAAAAAATTGTAAAATATATATAAAAATATAGTTTATAATCCAGAATGACATTTTTGTCAACTTAACATAAAAATTGGACGAAAACCTAACGGAATTGGCTCACTATTAGCTGGACATTAAAATTGATGGGTATTTGTAATTTTCAAACAATGAGAAGATATATGTAATTATATCGAATCTCTGGAAAAGTGGTTTTAATTTACTCTAATTTTTTTATATATTCATATTATTTTCCGAAACAGTTTCATCTTTTTTGCCTCTCCCTTCATTCTAAAAAGACAATATATAGCTACGCAATTTTTTCCGTTAATTTCCTAGAGAAAATCAGCATAATCACTAAAAATGGAACTTTTTGAATCCGATAGTTTAAACTATAAAAAGATCACAAATTTAACATTTAAAATATTTAATACAATTAATCCTAGAATGAAACAGCTCAAAACTTGTCAATACATATGCACCTGCAATTTTCATTTCCGGTCAAAGACTATAGATATTCCTAATATATGAAAACCCTATTTTTCACGAACTCCATATGCATCTTTTGGAAAAATATGTACTAACAAAACAACCTGCACTTGTCACTATTTTTTGCCTGAAAAATCACTGGAAAAATACTGAACAAAGACCAATTGTTTGGACACGGAATCGTCCACTTTGTAATGAAAGTTCTCTTTCTTTGTCTTTTATATCCACAAAGCCATGTGCATATGCATGACATTCATCACAATTCCCAGTCACGGGCTGTACTGTGCACAACACTGCCAAATACATCATTCCAAACTTTGATGGCCCATCAATAGAAACACTCCTATCATCCGAATTATATTCTAAATTAAGTTCCAACTATATTTTTTTGCCCTGAAAATTTTTATCCAAATTAAGTTCGATCAAATCAAATCAATTACAAAAAAAACGTGATATCTTTTTTGTGTGATTGATCATTTTTTTTAAATTGTACATTAATCACACGACAAGTATGTTCATATTCGGTCCAGGTTTGAATTTTCCATCTTTGCTCTACTTTTTTTTCTTAAAACTTTCCCTTTCCCTGTCCTTATGAGTTGTCATGATCACTGGATTTTTGCATACTCATCTAACCACTATTTGATTTTTCCACAGGCTAACAATATGAATGAGACACTGATTTTGCGACGGATCGCCTTTATTTCAGGATGTTTTAAAATAAGATTGTGTTATATATATTCATAATTTCCCTCCCAATTCAAGATGGGACGTTTGGTATTAGGATAGAATGATGAGTATTTGGAGGTAAATATGATATATTGATCGTCTAATTAACTAATTGTCGAAGTCGAGCCCCATAGCGATAAAGTTATGAATTCGAATCCCATTAACATATAGAATGTTGTTCTACTTTAATAACAAGTATTGATTAGATATAATTATCTGATATTGGTGATTAATATATATATATGATTGTTATAGTTGTTCGTAGTTGTTCGATACACATATTTGATATTGATGATTGTAACTTATTTAAAAAAAAATAATAGTTCATCGCTTTCACTTTAAAAAAAAATCAAATATTTTAAAGGACTATTTTATATAAATGGGATATATGTTGGACAAAATGCTTTATTAATCCCATAAAATACGGGCATAATTTGTTTTGGTGCCACAACTATGGCAGGTGTCGCTTTTAATCTTATAAAACTCATAATCACATATTTTTAGTCCCAAAAAAAATCGCGCGTTGTAATTTTGGGACTAAAAAGTTGTTGTAAGTTTGGACTATGAAAAGCCCAAAATCACATTCTTTGGGACTAAAATACGTGATTTTGAGTTTTATAGTACTAAAAATAATTTGCCATAGTTGTGGTATCAAAACAAATTTTGCCCGATATATGTTAAATGAAACAAAAAATACAAATAGAATTTAAAACAACAAATATATATATATATATATATATATATATCGATCTTTGCGCAATGCAAATTCAACTCTCACAATATTTATATATATTGTTTATGAAAGTAATTAGTTGTTGCATGATTTCCAATGTATCTTTTAAAAGAGAAAAGATGAAATTTAAAAAAGCTCTATGTATGGTACAAAAAGCGTGACTCTTCACCGATATGTTCGATTTCATATCTACAATAAGTACTAAACTTGTATTATCATTATTTCTTCTAGGTTTTATTTTCTTGCATGATAAAAGAATATTCATGAAAGTTCATCAAATGTTATGATGTGTTTACTTAGAGTTTGTTTGGTTGGGATGAAAAGTAAATATATAAAGATAGTGAGAGTAAGAATGGATCTATAAGAATACGTTTGGTGTTTGATTAGGAAGGATAGATGGAGGAGAAGTTAAACCGAATGTATATGAAGCTTCTCTGAAGTTCAATTTTGTTTCTGCCCAAAATTGATCGGAAAAGTGAACGTATAAAGATAAAAAACGTAAATATTTTATTTTTATTTACTCTATTACCCATAGACATAATTTCCCTCCGATTCTTTTCTCATTCCTTTTGATAGAACCAGTACATTAATTATCTTTTAAAAAAATAACTAAATCACCAATAAAAGTGTTGATATTTGAATTTAATTTTTTTTAGGGATTTGGCAATAATTTTTATTTTATTTAAATTGAATAGTTTTGAGTAAATAAAAAATACTCATTTTTTTATTAAAAAAATATCTTGTTCTTTTTTTATGAATACTTTTTATAATAAAAAATTCTCTTATTCTTATTTGATAAATATTTTTATTAATAAGATTTTAAAATTTTTATAAACTAAAAATTATTTTAGTATAATATTAACTTATTTATTTTCTAATACAAAATAAAGAAAAAGAGTTAATCAGTAAAATTATAAAAATTAGTCTTTCTTCTCAATCTATTATTCTCGTACCGAAAAAGAAAAAGTATTTGAGATTTACTCTCCTTCTGATCATACCAAACAATTTAAAGTAAAACTACTATTTTTTCTCCCCCCCCCCCCCCTCTCCCCACACTCCCACTTCCTACTTGAACTAAATGAACCCTCAACCTAGTGCGATAAATAATCATATGCCAATCTTGGATTAAATTAATTTCACCAAATTCCAAAATATTATATCAATATGTATTTTGATGTAAGGTATTAGGAAGAAAATAAAAGTGTAACTGGAGATAATTATAATCTTGGTCCCCTAACTGTATCACAATCAATTTTTTGCATCTAATTTTTCGACCTCATCAATATTGGTGCCTCCAACTTTTTAAAAATAATCACTTATTAGTCCCCACCATTACTTCACTATTAAAAATTGATGGTTGGACCATTACCAAGAGAATATATATATATATATATAATATATATATATATATATATATGCATCATTTTTGTATCAGCATTGGCAGCAACCAACCTAAAATATTACGCAAACGATTTTTTAAAAATTAAAAACTCTCAAATATAGTCCCCAGGAATATTCAACGAACAATTGTTTGTCTTCCAATAGACAACAATAATCGCAACCAATTTTTTGTAGTTGGAACTTCGCCTGGTTTTGTCAGCAGCAAGACAATTGGTTGGTAGAAAATGTTAGAGGAGATATATTTAATATTTCCGACGTCACATATATATATATATATATATATATATATTATATATATATATGTGTGGAAAACTGTAATCTACCATTGTTAGCAAAAAAATGGCAAAATGTCTCATTGTGTAAAAAAAAAAATTCAATTTACCTTCCTAAGTTTTTAAAAAAATAAAGCAAAACACCCTCTTATTGCATGGGGCCTGCATCACGCATCTTTTTGTGTGAACTTGCTTCAATTTTACCTATAAAATGATTTTTTATACTTTTAAATATGAACCATTAGATCTTATTATTATATATATATATATATATATATATATATATATATCTTTTTAGTGATTAACGGTTCAGATTTTATAAATAAATCAATAGACTAAATCTTTTTTTATTTAGATCACCGGTTCATATTCATGTATAAAATTAATAGATCATATCTATTTGAATTATTATAATTTATACAAGTTATGAAAATATATTTGTAAAATATAAAAATGTTTTTATAATAAATAAATATGAAATTATACATATATATATTATGGAAAATGCGATTCAAATTCTTTAATCTTTTGATTTGGAACTTACATATGTCAAGTTAAATTACAAATCATTTAAAAGTTTAAATTGTTAGAAAACAGAGTTAATTAATATCTAATATCTTTTTGATAATACACTATGTTTGCCGTATTCACATCGAAATTATGTGTGTTTGCTCTTCCATATATATCTTGGAATTTGACCAATCCAATGCCAATATCAATTTATAATGATTAGTTAATTATTTTGAAAATTTAAATTGTTTTGTACAATATATATTGTTTATGGAAAAAACATCGAGCAATAGGAAGATAAGTTACTATATATCATTTATCTCCCTAGATAGGGAGGTAAATTGCTTCATTTTAAACAATACAAGGAGGTAAATTACTATCTGTTTTTTTTTGGAAGTAATTTGCTCATTTGCAATATTAGAAGGGTAAATTGCATTAAACCCATTGTTTATACATGCATGTTGATAATATTTTGTATAACTGCAATACATGTCTTAATTTATGGGAAATTCTTGTCGGGATCAGGCTCGGCCAAACCTGAACCAATTATATGGTAAGTGCAATACACTTGCTATGTGATTGATGTACAATTTAGGAAAAGTGACCAATTACAGAGCAAGCATGATATACTCACTTTGTAATTGGATTGGTTCGATTGAACCAAGTTCGAGTAAGAATTTTCCCTTAATTTATATACCTAGAAGATTCAAAATGCAAAGAGAATTAAAGCATTAACAGCTACAAAGACAAGTACAATTAAGCAATAGGAAACCTTCTGAAAATTACAGACTCACAATACGTACACAAACCATTCCTTTTCCCCCTTTTATTACATAAGTATACAGGAAACGAGAAGTTACCATCAAATGCAGTATTAGAGAACCTGTGGTAGGGCTCCCAAGATCCCATCAAACTCACAACAATCGAAGCAAACGACTACGAGTCGTGTAGTAGTTTAGGCACAAACAAAGCCCTTAGGGACTTTCTTGGTGCAAACATTGAGCAGCAAGCTAAGCGAAAGCGGCACGTTAAGGTTGATGCCGAGAACATTGGCTTTGATGGCCGTGCAAAGGCAAACGGCGGCCTCAAGGTCGGCCAAGCCTTCGATGAGAGTGCAGCATGGAGTTTTTGGCGGTGTTCCAATGGTGATGCCGAGCAACCCTCCTAGCAAATCCGCACATACACCTAGTTTTAGGGTGTCTTTAGGGCAGTAACCCTTTGGCTTAGGTTTTGGCTTTGGTTTCGGACCAGGACAGGTTCCGCAGGCGCTGGAAAGAGTGAAGAATAGAAGGTTTAGCACTAGAAAGAGGGCAACTGATGTGTTGTTTCTGGAAGCCATTGGACAACAATTGTTACTATGTAGGTCTGAGGTGTCGGAGAGATGAAGAGAAAGGGGTTTTGGGTGGAAAGATTTGTGGTGAGGAGTGGGGTTTTATAGGGGAGAAAAGTGGTGATTATACGTAGGAATGATAGTAACAGGTAGATTAATCAAGAATTTGTGAGCAGTCATATGGGTGCACTAGGGATTTTAGCTGGCAGCACTACCATGGGATTTGGATGCTTGTGAAGTATTATTGCAATTTGCCATGTTATAATTCCTCGGGTCTGAAACTGTTCATGTTTGTGAATTAATTATAGGATTATTCAAACTTTTATCTAGGTATATACATGTGTCTGAAGCAAGAATATTCATTTTCAGTTCCACGAGTTGTACAGGTTTTCTTGTTTATCTTTTTGAGAGGCGGCTGAACTGATATTAGATTTGTGAACCAACGGAATTGAGCTTGTTCGATTCATTGAGTCCTTACAATCGATAGGTTGTGAATTGGACTTTTCATAATTATGGATGTATATCTATTTTATAATAGTTTATTGTTTATTTTTATCGTTTGAATGTATTCGTTGATTTTGATTAAGAAAAATTGTAAAATTTTAGTCCTGTAAGTATGAGAATGACAATTTTGGTTTCGTTTATTTTCATAATTTTATATTGTAATTTTCAAACTTTCGCGCATTGGTGAGGACAAAAATGGCCGGAATTCGTTGAAATGGCCACAAAAGTGTAGCTAATTAACCTGTTCAAGTGAACTTTTTCGGCTATTCTAGGGCAAAATTACATTTTTAGTCCTGTAACTTTAGGCCATTAGCGCTTTTCGTCCTTTAACTTTCTTGGTTTACACATTTAGTCATTTTTTTTGCAATTTTAGTCCTGTACTTAACAAATTTAGTCCTTTTTTGTCAGATTTAGTCCTGCAATTACAATTTTGGTCCTCCGTTAAATTTTCCGGCCAACCCGTTTGGCCGGAATGCCACGCGAGCCATTGGGCAAAATTACATTTTTAGTCCTGTAACTTTCTTGATTTACACATTTAGTCATTTTTTGTCAATTTTAGTCCTGTACTTCACAGATTTAGTCCTTTTTTTACAGATTTAGTCCTGTAATTACAATTTTGGTCCTCCATTAAATTTTTCGGCTAACCCGTTTGGCCGGAATGCCACGTCAGGTAATACTAGCTGGTGGAATGCCACTCGAGCCATTGTTTTATGGATTGTAAACCAGCAACAGAAAGAAATCTTCCCCAAATCAAACCCTAACTCCTTCATTGTCTGCTTCGAAAGAACAGGGAAAAATTGGATGCAATTATTGTCTTCTTGAACCAAAAGGCGAGCTCGAACTTCTAATTTGACTCATCCTTTTGGTTTCTTTAACCGACAGAGATTTTTTATATATTAACGCCATCCAAGCTGCCCGAACTCTGATGCCAATACGACGAGCACCAAAATACCATTGCCTCTGAGATAACGACTCCACAGTCTTTACAGTGAAGAAGACTAATGCAAGGACCATACCATGGTGCCATTTCAAGTTTTTATTTCGGTGATAAAAAATCTACAAAGCTCGTAATTAACAGTGGACCGATGTAGAAAACAATTGTATTTGATCCTGAAAAAATTATAGAAGAAACATCACCAAAACTTAGCAGTATTCCTATACAGAGCGCTGAAACATAGTAGGACAAATAGTGGAAGCAATAGGAGATCAATAGTGTTAGCTTTTAGAAGAAATTTAGGCACTTCTACATACTTGAAACGGTGGAGGATATAAAAGACAACCACAAGCAAATCACACGTGCTCGAAAACCCCCACCACAGAACGAGAACTAATGGCAACTTTTCAGCCCCTCGGCTCACTGCATAAACTGCAAGAACACATGCACAACACCAAGCAATTGTGGAGAAAACCGCCTCAATCGGCTCCGTCCCCAAAACTCATGAAGACAGAATCCCACATAAGAAATGTTGATTGTTAACGGTTCAAAACGTCAATAATTTCATCCAATTTTTCCATGTTCTTTTGAAGGAGAAAATGAAGGAGTTAGGGTTTTGATTTGGGGAAGATTTCTTTCTGTTGCTGGTTTAAAATCCATAAAACAATGGCTCGCGTGGCATTCCACTAGCTAGTGTTACTTGAAGTGGCATTCCGGTCAAATGGGTTAGCCGAAAAATTAAATGAGGACCAAAAATTGCAGGACTAAATCTGCAAAAAAAGGACTAAATCTGTGAAGTACAGGACTAAAATTGTCAAAAAAGACTAAATATGTAAATCAAGAAAGTTACAGGACTAAAAATGTAATTGCAATAGCTGACGTGTTGCCTGACGTGGCATTCCAAACAAACGGGTTGGCCGGAAAATTTAACGGAGGACCAAAATTGTAGTTGCAGGACTAAATCTGGCAAAAAATGACTAAATTTGTTAAGTACATGACTAAAATTACCAAAAAAAGGACTAAATGTGTAAACCAAGAAAGTTACAGGATGAAAAGCGCTAATGACCTAAAGTTACAAGACTAAAAATGTAATTTTGCCGCTATTCTAGTATATTTTTGTTCTCAATGTTCGAATATTTTGCAATTACAAACTACATTGCCAAAATGGATTCGTACAGAACTCAAACGCATGGAAAATTAGTAAATTAAATAGTTTGAATGTTAAAAATTTTTACAGATTTAAAGTTAAGTAATGAATGAGTACAAAAAATACACAATAATTTAATAAAAATATTTTATTAATATGGTAATAAATTAAGTATTTTAACTATTAATATTCTTTTAGATAAAAATGAATAATTAAATAGTTTTAAAAATATATTTTCTTTAAAAAATATGATAAATTAATTATTATATTTATTCATTTTTTCTAAAAATATTTAGCTTTTGGTTAATTAACATATATATTATCAATTTCTTTTAAAAAAGCATATAGAAATTATTTGGTATTATTATATTTGTTGTGTATTACTATATATATTAATTTATACTCCACTTGTAATTTTGAATTCTTTTCTTATTTTACCCTAAAAAAAAACCAGCGTATGCGATATTAAATTGTGCTTGAATTTGATTTGATCATTAAATAAGTTTATCCCAAAACAAGATTTAATGGAGCTAAATGCAAAATGCGCTCAAATGATATATCTTTAAAACTAATTTAGCTGATTTTGCCTTTTTTTTTTATCTTATAGAACTGGAAAGTTAATGGGTAAAATATTTTTTTAGTCCCATAAAATAAAAGCGATTTTTTTTGTACCACAACTATGACAAATGACGTTTTTAATCCCATAAAACTCAAAATTATGTCTTTTTAGTCTGAAAAAAATGTGATTTGGGTTTTTTTAGTCCCAAAATTATATCACCTTTTTTGTCCCAAAATCATAAAGCACATAACTTTTGGGGACTAAAAATACGTGATTATGAGTTTTATGAAACTAAAAACGACACCTATACCTTATTTTGTGGGACAAAAAAAAAATTTTGCCCAAATTAACATACTCAAACTCAACGTCAAATCTTACGATGAAACAAGGAAACTAACACGAGTATGCACTATTTTGTTTCACAAATTGAGCTCAATGAATTTTAGTTTAGGGATTGAAGTTGACTTTATTTGATAGGGAAAAAATACAGTTTATCCTCATGTGATATGAAAAAAAAGCAAAAATCCCTCTCTGAAAAAAATAGCAAATTAACCCCTCTGTCTTGGAAAATGAAGCAAATTACCTTCCTGAGCTCTTGAGATCAGGAGGATAATTTGTTATATTTTTTTTATAAAAGATTTTTTTGCTCATTTCACATATTATAAGATTAAATTGCTTTTAACCTTTATTTGATATAACAATTAATTAATTAATTAATTTGCCTTAGGACTTTGCATGGTCGCTGATATTTTTCTTTCCCAGCCCACTAACTTTTTGTTCGTAAATCTGTGGTATTTTGTGTTTGGACTTTCGCTCACAGTATGATGATGTTTGAATTGTTTTTTTAGAGTTTATATGGCTACAAAATGAACATTGTCTGTCTCACTTGAACTTTGGATTAAATGTATTTTTTGTTTGGTAATTTAAATTATTTGATATTTTTATTTTGTAATTTTTTAGAGTAGTATTTTAATTTTAATTTTTTTAATTTTTAGAATTTCAGTCATTTTTTTTAACATAGTTCACATCTACAGGCGAGAAAGGATGAACTCTAGCGGAAAAAAAACTAACATTGCATAAAATTAAAAAGATGCAAGATAAAAGTAAATGATACCCCTAAAAAGTTAAAAGATAAAAGTGCTGGCAAAAATGACCTAATAGGAATAGTAACCTCAATTTTAAAAGGTCACTTGAGATACATATGTATTTTTCAGTGAGAAGAGTGCACTCCAACAAAAAAAGCATTCAATTAAAAAAATATAGGACCAAAATAGTATTTTAGAAATTTAAAGAACAAAATCAATAAATAACCTAAATTATGGGACGAAAAATATAATTAAGCCCACCTTTTCTTTAACATCTCAATTTAAGACAATGTTGTTTAGTTGGTCCTGAAGGAAGTGCAGATATGAAAATTGAGTTATAGAGAATTTGTGGGTCAAATATTATTGACATTTATAAGATTAGTTATTGTTGCAAGCAGTTCTTCCGAGCATGCAAAAAGAATCATGTTGTGAGATGATAAGAAAAATAAATTATAATTATAAATGTGGAGTAAGAGACAAAAAAAATATAATTATGAAGATATTAAAAAATATTAAACTTACTAAGTTGACCAACTTTGTTTTAAAGGAAAGAAATGAAATAAAGGACAAATTTAAATATTCAAAAATTAATACAATAAAAAGTTTTCTTTTACATAGTATGGATAAAAGGTTAAATCCAATCACCCCCATTTCAATATATTAATGGACAAAATACAAACTGCAACTGGTACTTGATTTTTTGTGTATCTAATATAAAAGTGCAAATGCTAAATTCGAAAGTCGAATTATAAGTTTACTGCGCGCAGTCATAGTAAAACGAATGGCAAATATATAAAGATAAAGAGAGATGAATTTTTTTATTAATTAAAATAAAAGTCATTACAAGTACAATGATTTTTGTTGATATCAACAGATAACAAAGACTAATACAATAATCATATCATCATAATCTACTCAATATATAACACCTACTATTACAATAAACAATAACTCCTACTATGCAGTAGACCAACTCCTGCTATAAAGCAGACAACATCCCACGCACTTAGCGGGGTTCCAACCTATGGCCTTTAAGATCATGGGATCTCAGTTCACCAATTGAGCTAGGCCTTATTGTCAAAGACAATTTATTCATCACGCAAAATATAAAGAGACTTGTATTAAGGAAGGAGGTAGTGAGCATCTTTTATAAAATTTAGGGGGGTAGATTGCCATTTTTTTTAATTATGGGGAGCTTTTGGCCCATTAAGCTTTTCACAAGGGTATAAAATGGTATAACCCAATAGATGAACACATAAAATGTCCTTAAAATAAAAGAAAAGATTTAGAAAGGTCCATATTCTTTTAATAATGAGGTATAGGGAAAATTTTATTTTCATATCCAAAGTATACCATTTTTTTTTTAGTACCCTAAGTTTTTAAGTTATCAGATTTGGTATTCAAAGTTTTTAATTTTCATCCGTTTGAGTACCCTCCATTAGGTTGACCGTTAAATCAAACGGTCAACCCATTTTTGGAGGAAACATTAGGCAGGATTTTGTCTATATGAGGGCATATTTGGCTGGCATTTTATCCAGCACATAAAAAAATTTTAATTTTAATTTTTAATTTTATAATTGAGAACAATAGTGTAAAATAAATAAACAAATAAACCCAATTTCTATTTTAAAAATGCTAATTCAAATCGTTATGAAAATACCAATTTAAATATTTTCTTCCAATTAAAATTATTATGAAAAAATGCGTGCTAAACGCGGAGTCATATAGAGATAATCGCCTAGTAATTTAAAAAAAATAACAGTGTTTATATTCAATCACTGCTAGCATTGTTCATAAAAAATAAAATTAAAAAAATTGAATAAGTCACTGAAAGGTGTTAAACGTACTTTTGAGTCGAATAAAACTGCATTCCATAAAAGTATTTTTTTCAGTAAAATTATATATTTTTTATAAAAATTAGATTAAATATTTATTTCATTTTAATTATTGTCCTCAACTATGAAACCGAAATTGAAATCGAAAAGAATTAAGATAGAATTTTTTTGTGTTGAAAAACTGAAAACCAAACATGTTCTTACATAGATAAATTCCCGCCTAATTTTTTCTTAAAAAATGGATTAAGCATTAGTTTTAACGGTCAACTTAACAGAGAGTACTCAGGTGGACGAAAACTAAAAACTTTGGATACTAGGCTTGATGACTTGAAAACCTGAGGTACTAAAACTGAAAATTGAGTATACTTTCAATATGAAAAGTGAAATAATCCCATGAGGTATACACTAATTTCCGGCCCAAGTCGCCTTGTATATAGTAAAAAATTAAACTACTTGTAACTTTCTTTTTGTTTATTTACACGACAAAATTATACTTTTAGTCTCATATGATAGAGAATTCAATACTTTTAGCCATCTACTTTACAGAAATTTTAAAACGGCCCAAAAACTGAAAAAAATTAGATTTATGCCTCTATTTTACAGAATTATCAAAAAAATATCAAAATTAAAAAAACTTGACAAGTTTTGTCCTCTATTCTATGAAATTTATGGAACTAAATTTGTCGAATTTTTCTAATTTTGGGACCTTTTTAAGATTTTTGTAAAGCATATAACTAAATGTGTTGAGTTTTTCAATTTTTAGAGCATTTTAAAAATCTCATAAAGTAGAGGACCAAAAGTGTTGAACCCCTATCCTATAAGAGTTCTAAAAATGTAATTCTCCCTATTTACAATCTCGTTATTAAATTACTTATTTTTATTCCTTTAGCCCTCATTTACTTTGGATGATTAGCTATGAAATCATGACTAATCATCTCTTATATCATGTTTACTTGGGTGCCAGCCGTTACATTTGCTTGAATCCCGAAACTAAATACTATTCATATGTGATTGAAATCCATATTGGCATTGAGTTATAATTTTATCACAATGTCCCACCACAAATTGGCTAATTTTTTTTTTTTACACAATTGTCCTCATTAATTTATCAAAATATTCATATTTACCCTTATTTTGTAATAAATTCTCTCAACCAACCGATGCATGAAAAAATGGAATGTCGGGTAACTTTCTGACAAAATTGAGCTTCATTTTCTCTTTCTTCAACTTCTACACAATTCCATGTTTGAACTCTAGAAGCTTCCTCCCCTCTTCTTCAACTCGGTTTTCCGCTTCTCCCATGACATACTCCTTGTTTTTTGGTTTAATACGGTTCAAGTAGTTTATTTATGCTCCCTTTTTCCCCCACTTTTTATTGCAAGACCATAATGCCGTTCTTCTAGGTGTATGAAAAGTAGGTGCCATAGCTTATCACATGACCATTTTTGGTCAACGCAAGTCTAATATGTTGGACACGGCTTATCATATATGCGCTTTCTTCCTCACTATAGAAGCATGCATGACTTAAGTCGTGCCCACGGCTTATTTCTACATATGATTTTTTTTATATGGTCTAGTGACCGCAAAAATAAGAATACATGAGATATTTTTTAAATTTTTTTTAAAAAATATTGGTCTTTTACTGGAGTTTTCTTTGAAGATTTGATTTAGAGGCTTGGGCTCCTTGAAATCCTGCGATTGTAAGGAGACACATGATCGATTTGATTGCACAAGATTTCAAAAGAATCCAATATCAATTTTCCTGCCGTCTTTCTATTTTTTATAGATTTATTTTTAAATCAATGACTAGACATAAATATTCTAAAGTATTTCGCTTCCGCACTCAATAATCAGACATGTATATGATGATTAATACATATATATTATCTATAAATTTTTGCCAGCAATTATGTTGAATTACATTGATGTTTACATCGATTATGTTCCGACCATCTTATTTCCTACCGCCTATTTATTATGCTTATAAAATACATATTCTTTTTTATTCAATTAAAATAAGGATTTTATGGTAAAGTGTCAAACTTAAATTAGTATAAGTGAATAAAACTCACATATTTCAAATGTTAGGGATCAAAGTGCATATTACGTACCAAAATTATTTCAAAATATCCGATTTAATTTTCCAACGACAATGGCATTAGGAGGTTTCAAAAATATTTTATAAATAAACTTTTTAATTATTACAAGGATTAAATGTAAATTATTTATTTTTATTACATTAAAATTGTAATTTTCATTAATCTTTATGAATCAAGATCAAACAGTTTATACATATGGGTGTGGGTGTCTTTTCTATATTAAAATACAATAAAACCATTTAGAGACGTTGATGGTGTTTCTTGCATCTCTTTTTCGAATAACTAGTCGTTGTAGCATGTTGTTTTTGGGTATAAATAATAAATATTTTTTTTTATATTTTAAAATATATTACTAATTAGAGTAAAATATATATATTAATAAACTGTATTTTAAAAAAAAAAAAGAAAGAAAATATTTATCATTTGATCTGAATTTTGAAAAGATGAATAAGTTGGTTATCTTATTAATTGAAGGGCATCTTTGGCTTGACAAAAAGTTGGTACGACGGTTCTTTCTTTTATTAGTATAGATAATGTGGCATTGTAATTTCTTATCGTATATTTGGATTGATGGGTTTGGATTTGAAAAAAGGATTTCAAATGACTTGATTTGAAATGAATGTGAAACCCATTCATATTCATCAAAACTTAGTTCGAAACTGAAATGAAATAATCTGAAATCCTTCCACATCTAAAATTATCCGAATTATATCGAAAGAACTTTTTGAGAGACGCAAATTGCAATGAACTCATTATCTATTCCATATAGGAATCAATGCAAATTGCAATAAACTCCCAGATCAGATTATCCAATTCTTTTGAAGATTAATTGAAAATTTCTGATAAGGTGAAGAACTATTTAAGAAGCAAATGGGCACTAAAATCCTTAATTAATAAGGAGAGTTCTTCCTAAGTTGGCATTTCATAGTTGCAAGCTAGTTTTGTGGAATCAAGTGTCACGGGATACACAAGAACCTACCACTGTCCCCACCTTCCAAATTAACAACGTTGTTTCTTTTGTAAATATTTCATCAGTTCATACCTAAGAAGATCTGATTCTCGATTACTTTCTCTTAATCATCATTTCATTATTTATTAATTGTTGACCTAAAAGGGATTTGTTTCTACCGCTTTTGTCGTTTGCTTGAATTCTTGGACATTGTGTTAATATTAAGAGTAAATTATGGCCAGCTTTTCTAGAACTTGATATAATTATGAATATTTTTTCATTATTTGAAAATTTACAAATATCCCTTTGATGTTTGATGAAATTATGTAGTTTTTGAACGGAGATTTGGAATTGACAAAATTGATCTTTTTTTTTACTTTTTAGAAAAAATAAAAAAAAACTGGAAGAGGTGGATGGGAAATTTTGAAAAATTGTAAAAAAAAAATTATTCACCTAGTTCAAAAGGAATTAAGAAGATGTTATAAAATAAAGTAAAATTATAATTCATAATTCACAAGGGGATTTTTGTCAGTTTACCACAAAAAATGATAGGAACAGAATGAGGCACTTGTTAGACAATCGTTAAAATAAGAGGGTGCTGGTAATTGTCAAACAACAAGAAGGTCATTGTAACTATGTCAAATCTCAAAAGAGCTCGTTGTAATTCACCCTAATATTCAATTATTCTCTTTTCTAATAATTTAAATTTTTAGATGAGATGATCGTTTGACATGATATCAGAGTCAGATCAAACTTGGGTTCGAATCTTTGTCATCCATTTATTAAAAAAAGATTTCACATGTAGAATTTACACGTATTTTGCTATCTCATAACTTAAAATTTTAGATAAGGTCATGTTTAACAACTTTAAACACTCAAAAACGTAATTTAATATTTGTAAATATTTTCTGTTTTCCTTTTCACTTTTCTAGATTTAGAGGAGATGGGAATTAAGGAAAGGTAAAATGGGGCAAAGAATTCAATCTATGTTGCATCGTCCGATACTTTTCGATAAATTCTTTTAAAAGGGATAATTTTGATAATTTTGTTTTTTTATGAGTAAGAGCGATGAATTCGAACCCCACTATATGCGTAGGATGTTGTCTCCACTGCATAGTAGGTATTTTTTAAAATGAAGCAATTAAATTTTCTTAGACAAAGAGGTAAATTGCTTTATTTTAAAAACACAAAGGGGTAAATTACTATTATTTTTTTATAAGAAAGTAATTTACTCATTTGTAATATCACATCGAGGTAAAGCCAAGGGTTACAATTTAGGTTCGAACCAATATTGTTATGTCATAAAATCGACAAACTTATCCATTTTAAAAATAAACATTACAAATACAATCTGTTAGCATAATGGTCATTTAATAAACTTTATTATTTTTATTTTAAAAATCAAGGGTAAAAGAGGATTTCACCACTTATGTTTGGATAAACAAATAAATTTTTAAATAAAGTATAAGTATATTTTAAAGTATTTAAAAAAATAAATATAATTTTATATTTTTGAAGGGATCTATATATAATTAATCCGTCTTTTATCTATGGCTTTCCCGATATTAAAATATTCTCAGTTGCTGGCGCCAGAAAGTAGTCCAAGAAATATACTTTTTGATAAGCAATTGGACCTATTGATTACTTTCTATAATGCAAATAGCCTTACAAAACTATCAACAAAATCGAAAGGAACCTTTAAAAGCAGGAAAAAAAAATGTAATTTACCCTTCCAGATATGAGAAATGAAAATAAAAAAAACTGGAATTTGTCAGAGAAATTATGGTAGTAGGGGTTGAAAAAAAAATGAATTAAAGGGTAAATTTGCATATTAAAAAATTAGTACGACAATAAAATTTTCTTTTATCAACAATACAAATCTATAGTATATTCATATATCTACAAAAAAATTTAATTATTTGTAAAAATAAATTATTGTTAAATGTCATCCAAGGTGCTAATAGTGCAATAATTACAATGCGTAATGAAGCAACAACTATATACATTCAATGCACTATAAACGAAAATCTGACTTCAATTGAAGAGGTAATTTACTATATTACTTCAACATATTAAAATCATTATTATTAGCATCGCACTCTTGAAGGAAATATTTATATGAATCATTTTTGGAATAAATTAGAATAGACTACTAACATATTAAATATCATAGAGAGAAAATCAGTCAAAATATTATCAAAGGCTAAGCCTTCAAATTTCTACAGAGTTTCAATTCCCCATTGCACTCAACAAAAAAGCAAAAGTCATCAATGGTAGATTGAACGCCATATCAGAGACAATACAAAAGAAACGACAACTATTATAACTTTAGAACAAAAAAAAAAACACAGAGAGAGAGAGAGAGAAGAAGATGACATCATCAATAACACTATCGGATGTTTTCCAAACAACAAAACAGATTGCTAAGAAAAGCAAATCATCAATTCAAAGTGAAAGAGGGGTGAAGAAATAAAATGACAAAAATGCAACAAGGAAAGAAAAAGACAAGTTTCAGATACAAATATCGAGTGATGATGATGAAAGTCTTAACAATTAGAAAAGAAAATATAATACAAAATCCATGAAGGGAAATAAGAAGAAGAGATTACAAGGGATCGAGATAAAAAAACAAAAAAGACTAATGACTATCATAATATACTTAATTATATTATTATTTCAATTTATTATGCTCATTTTGTTTAAGATTTCAATATATTACAACAATGGTTCAAGATTTTGAATGAAAAAAAATTACATCCTATTATTAAAAATTAAAATTATAATATTAATTAATAAGATTATATGATAAAACGTGCAACTGTATATATTCATTAGTAGTACTAATAAACATATGATTAACGATACTAAAGATATAGTTAATTTTACTACTTTTGGGAATTGATTTAATCCAATCATCAATAACTACCAATGCTTCTACTGCATTTGGAAGCAAATATGCACAAAACTCATCAATTATGGGACCACCAACACTAAATGCCATCTTTGATGTAACGGTAGTGGTTGGTTAGTCAAATGTCAGGTGCCCTCTTTGCAAATACAAGTAACCTAGGACTATTGATTTTTCACCAATCCAAGATGTTAAATATCTTTGCTCTTGAAAACCTGGTCTCCTCTAAGTAGCTCTCCAATTCAAATTTTTTTTTTTCAAAACCCATAATTTATAACACCATCTATCAAAATCACGTAAAGAATCACATGTTTCTACACCCGAGCTACTCATCACATTCGACTCATTCACCAAGATGGCACAACTACCCCCGTAATCAATGAACAAGTTAACTAACTTATCTTGAACTCTTTGAACATATGAATGAGCATATGTACCATAAATCCTCAAATAAAAATATTCCACCAAATCTATTTTAAATCTAGGATCAATGACAACAACAACAGCCAAGACAAACAACATTTACCCTAATATTTTTCAATCGTATTTGTACCTTGGTGTCATTTTATATGCCACATTCATTATATTTTTTGCAATTGACTCCCTTGCAACTTTTGTAAACTGATGCAGCACATTGTTTACACGAACCATACCATATTGACTATTTATTTCTCATCCTTTCAACAGTTCCATTGAAACAATAATATGCATCCTGCCAAGAAGATGTTAATGTTCTATTTGATTTTGTATAAAAGAACAATGCAAATTCATACTACTTATGATTTTAAAATTACCTGATTTAGAGAATTTCTGTTGTTTATGATTTCTATAAGTGCATTTTCTTTTGCATCAATCATTCTTAGTATCATTAATCTTCACGCAATTTATCAGGACTAGTCATAAAAAGGTTGTGGTTATAACAAGAAAAGTACATTAAAAAGACACTTTAAAGATTGAATATGAAAGAGGTCAAGCCAGTAAGTACACATCTTGCTGCACATTTTAAGTTGAATCCAAGTACTAATGAAAAAGAATGGGAAGAATGAAGAATACCGCATACTCATCTGTTGTAGGCAACCTCATGTATGCAATGATCTGCACTCGACTAGACATTGCATACGTTGTTGGTGTTGTCAGTAGATTTTTGAGTCATCTTGGAAAAGAACACTGTAATGCAGTCTCAAAAGAACTACCAAGAAATGCTTATGCTTTGGTAAAGGAAAGTCTGAGCTAGAAAGATACAGTGATGTTGATTTAGCTTGAGATACAAATTCCAAAAAATCAACACCATGATACTTGACTACTTTTTGCAGGGTGAATTGTCTCATGGCAATCTAAATTACAAAAGTGTGTTGCCCTTTCAACATTTGAAACTGAATACATCATAGTTATTGATGCCTGCAAGGAAATGTTTTGGCTAAAAACTTTCTTTCTTGAACTAGGGCAAGAGCAAGAAACATATGTGTTATATTGTGATAATCAAAGCATTACTCACTTAGCCAATAATTCAGCATTTCACTCTCGATCAAAGCATATTGATGTTCATTATCACTGGATACGGGATGTGATAGAAGAAACATCTACAGTTGGATAAGACCCACACGAGTGACGATTGGTCCAACATGTTAATCAAAGTAACAACGACAAAGAAATTTGAATATTGCTGCCAAGAAGCTAGTTTGGCAATGCCCCCTAATTAAGGTGGGAAGGGGGAGATTTTTGGATCCCTTCTTAATTGAGGGAGTCAAACAAAAAATTCAAATGATGCAATTTCTCATATTCAACTCTAGAATTTTCAACATTGGAAACACTCAATTCCTTAGAAGTCTAAAAGGCATGCATGGAGAATTGAAAGGTGTTTTAGGAACTCTCTATTTTCTTTAGAAGTCTAAAAGACATGCATGGAGAATTGAAATATATTTTTGGAAACTTTTAAATGATTACTGAAGTGTCTTGGAAAGCTTCACCAAACCCTGTATAAGTAGAAGAGAAGTGATGTGCTCCATACACACCACACAAGAAAAATCTACTTTGACTGAAAAAGTTTGAAAAGTCTTCATATCTCTCAATCTTGAATGAGTGAGTGAGATTCACAAAATTGTGAGGAAATTTTTTTATTGTAATCCATCTATTTGGATGAGAATTTTTTTTTCTAAAACTTCGAAATTTGTGTTACAAATAGTGAGTGTAATCCCACTTTGATATAGTAGAAGTTTTTTCCTTTATAAAGTTGGTGTCCTCTATACACATTTTTTGTTCCTTTTGTGCCCATTTTTTATCACACGAAGAGGAAAAGGTTTCGCATTCTTCCACTGCTCTCGGTTCCATGTTTTCCCAATAATCATATTATTTGTTAAGAAAGTTGTGCATGTCACAAAATGAACCTATTGAGATATTTATTAACAAGTCAGTCATAATATTTGGGGAGGAGGGAATGCTCATTTTTATGATACGACCAATTACATCGATACAAAATTTTATTTTATAAGAGAAATCATCAATAAAAAGGATGTGCAACTGTAATATGTGAAGTTTCATGATCAAATTGCTAATATATTCACCAAAGTATTAAAGTTTGAAGATTCCACTAGATTAAGAAGGCTTAAATGCATTTGTAACTTATGCCATTTGGTGATTTGGTCCTTCAGCTTTCTAAGATAGTATTTCGATCTTGCATCTTTATAATTTTCGCAATTTTAGTCTTTTTTCGCTAGAGTTTACTCTTTTTGCTAAAAAAAATGCATATGCATCTCATGCAACCTTTTAAAATTGGGGCTATATTCTTATTAAATCATTTTGCTAGCAGTTTTGTTCTTTAACTTTTTAGGGTGGCATTTTGGTCCTTCAACATTTAATTTTGTGATTTCAGTCATAATATTTGGGGAGGAGGGAATGCTCATTTTTTATACGACCAATTACATCAATAAAAAAAATTTTATTTTATAAGAGAAACATCATAAAAAGGATGTGCAACTGTAATATGTGAGTTTCATATCAATTGCTAATATATTCACCAAAGTATTAAAGTTTGAAATTCCACTAGATTAAGAAGGCTTAAATGCATTTGTAACTTATGCCATTTGGTGATTTGGTCCTTCAGCTTTCTAAGATAGTATTTCGATCTTGCATCTTTATAATTTTCGCAATTTTAGTCTTTTTCGCTAGTTTACTCTTTTGCTAAAAAAAATGCATATGCATCTCATGCAACCTTTTAAAATTGGGGCTACTATTCTTATTAAATCATTTTTGCTAGCAGTTTTGTTCTTTAACTTTTTAGGGTGGCATTTTGGTCCTCCAACATTTAATTTTGTGATTTCAGTCCTTTTAATTAATTAAATACATATATTATTATTATTAATTATAATTAAAATATTATTATATAGTAATTATTAATATTGTGTGCTGAAAATAAAGATAGAACGAAAGTGTATAGAGTTAATCTGATCTACTATTGAAAGAGTCTTAGAGCTGCAACTGAAGGTCAAAGGAGTCTAGCACTCGGTGATGTCAAAGTGTGTGTGTGGTTGTGTGTGTGTGTGAGTTTAATAATCAAATGTGTGTGTTAATTATTTGATCTTTTTCAAAATTTTATTAACATGCTGCATTTTTTCTTATATTATATAATTTATACGCAAAGATTTTATATATAAAGTTCTAATTTATTCCTTTCAAATTATAATATTCGAATTTCATTCTACATTTAAAAATTAATTTTTTTTTTAATAATTATCATCAATCCCTCAATTATATTTAAATTTTTTATGGCTGTCACAATTGTAATGAGAATTTCTTGACCGAATTGATTATATGCTCATTTTATTAATGTATTGATGTAATAATTGTATAATCACCCTTTTTTCTAAAAGGAAAAATGATTAGACATAATTAAAACACCAACTTGAAATCTGTATTACGTTGTCTTATTTGAAAACGAGAGATCTAATAATTATTATCCAAGAGTTGGCCCCCACGTATAACTTAGCCTATAAATGTGACTGGATTGGGCCAACCCCCGATTTTATCCTTTAACAAGTAATATTTCATAATATTTAAGGTAAATATACATTGGTCCCATCACTAGAAAATTATGATTTTTTCATTAAATAATTACATAGTTAAAAGAAGAAAATTAATGACAAATACAATTCAACAACGGCGCTTGCACGATCATTAGTTGTTATTATGCAAGTGTGACCAAAATCATTAAAATCATCAACTAAAACCATGCAAGAGTTTGGATATGCTAAATGCCCTTGATTTTATTTAATTCTGGGTTAATAGTATTGATTTACCTTGATTTTTAAGCCGTGTAATTTATATTGGTAGCAAAACTCAAATTTTTTTAGTGCATTGAAATTATAATAATACATAATTATAAAATGTCCTCTCGTTGTTTTGAAAAATTATAAGTACTGCCCTTAAATTTAATGCCGTCTAAAATAACCCTCGTGCAACCCCTGTAGGAAGTATTTATTATACGGTCATTAATTGCAGAGAGTAATTTGTAAGTTTCAGAAGAAAAAAAAAAATACCTATAAATTATATAAATTTTTCAAGACTCAATCGGTAGAGTTTTATCCAATCCAGAACTCAATAATCCTTAGAAATCCAAAATGCCCACCCAATTATTTTAATTAGACCCCCCAGGCCAGACCCAAACTTATTAAAAAAAAAAAAATAGATTAGATTTAGATTGGGTCTCTATATCAATAATATAGGTTTATAACTACCCAATTTCGACCCAAAAAAATATCTCTTTTTCTTTCAAATTCAATTAATTATTATTAATCAAAATCGATCTATCAGGGATGTGCTGATTTTCGCATAATGGCTGAAAAATAAACTAATAAAAAATTCAAGTCGATTTTGATTTTGTTTTTTAGATTTCAATTGTTCGATTCGTGAATTTAATTGTAGGTTAACTGAACTAAACTGAATATTGAATTTAATATATATATATATATATATATAATTCAAATATAATAAAAAATAATATATAAATATTAAATATTTTAATATATTTAATTATTAATAATTTATAACAAAAATTAACGTTATATATTATTATTATTTTTCGTAATCTGGATCAAAAATCAAATTAAATTGAAATAAGTTTGATTTTTACTGAACCAAATCGAACATTTCGGTTCGATAATTAGTTCGTCATTTTGGCATCCCAAATTTTCAGTTAACCCAAACTTTTGGTGCATAACGGTTAATCGAATTGAATACCCCTACGATCCACGTTCAAATGAACAAATAAAAAAAATTAAGATACTATAACATTATTTATCATTTAATTCTTAATATATGTACATTTTCTAATAAAAATGAAATAATTAAATAATCAATTTTATAATTATTGGTATATTCCAATATTCTTATCAGACAATATTGTTTGTTTGCAAGACCAAAAGTGATAAAAGTAATTTAAAATTTTATAATTTAAATTCGAGTGCTATTAAATATGTAGATTGATATTTTCATAAGGTATTTGTAAAATGGTAATAAAAAGGATATAATTATTTTAAAATTTGTCGAAAAATAATTATTGTGATTGGTCTCAATAATTCTAACTTATTGATAATTATAAAAAAAAACAATAAAGAAATTTTTAAATTAATTAGTATGATTTGCAGAAAGAAAAAAAATAGGTCTGGGAGACATGACCCCATCGGAAGCTAGGGTCGGTCGGGTCAATTGATGTTGGGTTTATGGACCTGGGTAGGTCTTACTTAAAAACCCTAACCCATTGACAGGCTTAATTCAGGGGATACTTGACATTGGCCCCGATCAGGTCAGCCAAAAAATTCGACAAATTATGAGCACACTACCATCTATATTGGGAGGAATGAATAATGTTCGATGGAGGAACTATATAGAAAAAGGGTTAAATGCAATTTACTTCCTGTGATACGTGAAATGATCAATACCTATGTGAAAAAAAAATTAGCAAATTATCTCCTGTATTTTAAGAAAATGGAGCAAATTACCCCCTCTATCAATGATTTAGATAGGGGTAATTTGCTTAATTTTTCAAAACACAGAGAATAATTTGCTATTTTATTTTTCACATATATATTCCTCTTTTCTCCTAATTTCTACATACCACAAGAGGGTAAATTGCATTTTTCCGTATGGGATGCTTGCGGCTGGTTCAGCAAGAAGTTAGATTTAAATGGTTGTTTTCTATTAGTTGGCAGAATAACACTTGCTTCCCTTGTTTATCATCTATGGCATATTATAAAAAATATAATCATTTACGGAAATAATATTCTAGCCGAAAGAAAGAGAACCATGGTAAATGATCAATTCATGGCTTCGCAGACAGTTGTTTCTGCAAGTTCGACCAACACATTAGCGATTGCGATGAATATTGATTAATCTTGTTAAAACTTTAAGTTTTTACTTTGGTTTAATTTGACCGTGATTAATATTGATTTATCGTTATTTTAAATCTGGTCATTTATTATATAGCGAAAACTCAAATGTTTGTAGTGATAGGACCAAAATTACAAGAAATTCGAATGTTGGGTAGGAGTGCTAGTGAGATTGGGCTGAGTTGTCAATGTCATTAATCAGATTAGAAATAGAATTCATAGTGCAAACCTTGCACCCTGACCCAGTTTACAAGCTCAGTATTATGGAGAATTGCTTGGCTTGATGTTGCAAGCATAGGAATGCTCTCATGTATCTGTATATTCCTTTACTTAAAATTAACACAATTTACCATTTAAAAAAATATATATACATACATATATATATAGTTTCTAACTGGAAAAAATTCTTATTTTCATTCCTCGTGCCAATTTCATTAGAAAATTGACCAAAACAAATTATGTGCAAGCCACATGTTATTATGTAACATTTGGAATTCCATGTGCAGGGTGGGTCGGGTCGGTCCAGGACCGACACAGACTAGTTTAAAAAAGCCTGACTCAGAATTAGCCCACTAATATTCATGGCTGGATTTGGAGCGGTCTTGAGCCTCTAAGTGAGCCCCAATTGGATCTATTTTTAAATTCAATTGAGTCTATTTTAAATCTAAAAAAACCTTGCACCTACCCGATTGAGGCCCTGACCAAATCCACATCAAATCGGATGTGCTTGCTTTATTATTATTATTTAAATATTGAGGTCTTCCTATAAATAATTATTGAAATTTATAATTGTTATGAAATAAATAAATAATAAATTAAATCACACAATAATTTATATATAAAAAATAATAGTTAAGAACATATAATGAATTTAAATAATAATTTCACTAACAAACTTAAAATAATAACTTTAAATGATAATAAATTAAAAAAGGACTTAAAATAATTTTGTTAATAAAAAAAAATTATTAATGAATTAAAGTACTAAAAGTTTAGAAGTATAACAATAAAGATAAAAGTTTTTAGATTTTGAAAAGTATAAAAATATTATTAGAATAGTCAATGTAAAAAATAAAATAAAAATTATATTTCATAAATTAAAAAAAAAAACCCAACAAGCCCGATGATCAAGTTGTCTTGGGCCCCTAGGACTAAGCTAGACCCAAGTGGGCCTAGGCTAAACCAATCATTTTTTATTGGTTCAGTTCGATCCTAAGTTGCGTTAGTCCAAATTGCCCCACTATGCATTTTAATTTGGAAAAGAGGAAAAATGACTTCATCACTTTTACGTGATTTTTAACGTCAATTTCCTAATAAAAATTGGTAAGAGAACTGGAAGTATGAATTTTTTAAAATTGTGGGATTATTTTTTAAAATTTCAAAAGTGACGGGACAAAAACATAGAGGCCCTATGTTACGAGAAAAAAAAAATACAATTGTTTTCGAATAATCAATTTGACCTTTATGATTTTTGGCCCTCAATCTTATATTAGTTAATATTTGTAAGGCAATATTCCAATATTGAATTTTATTAGAAAAAATCCAAAAGATACAATCATTATATAGTTATGAATAAAATATAATCTTTATAAACTTCAGTATTCAATGCTTTTTTTTTTTTTTTTTTAAATTCTATTTCTTGAAATTCAATGTGCAGTCCTATATAGTATAAGTAAATTAAATATATGATAATTATAAATTTAAATTTGTGTTCCCGTCTGGCCTACTCTTGATTGACCATGAAATTATGTGTCACAGACACACACTAACATGCAATGAACAGAATTGAAATGATATGGTGTCAGGAACAGTATGAAGCAATAATTATCATTTATTTCAACTTGCATATATAATATATATAATTAACCAAAATTATTGATTAAAATCTGATGAGGGGCACCCCAAATTTCCACATTATTTCACGTCGTCAACTGGGTCAGGCCTTTTTCTCCTCCTCCCACTTGAAGTTGTGGAATTTTGTATTTTCCTTGAAAAGTTTGCTACAAGTTGCTTTCTTTGGTTTTTGTCCTAATAAATTGGTGAAACTATTCTTTATGATAAATGATGTCTTAATTTAATAGTTCAGGTCATGGTTAAAAATAAAAATGTCATAGCAAATAGTTATTAACGATTATTATGCAACGGTTGTGGCCGTAATATCTGCGAGGGTGGCTAAAAGTATTTGCCATGGATTACCATGATGGGTTTGAATCATGTCAAATGTGTAAGTATTTATCTCACTTAATATCAGTGAGTTATTGTAATGCGTGTTTGTCTTATTTAATGTAGCTTATTAATCGAATAGATGCATTTTAAATATAAAAAAATGATGAAATAGGCATTACGTAAATTGTAAAACACATTAACACTATTGTTAGTAAGTTTAATTATATAAATACTTCATATTCTTTGCAAAATTATAAATAAATTCTCTAGAAGGCGTCATTATAATTTACATGAGGGGTTACTGTATTTGTAAAGAAAAATTCAGAACAGAAGGCGTACTTGTAATTTTAATTGCAGCTTGAAGATGTGCTTGTAATTTTAAAAATTATAATGGTGTTTGTGTAATTATATATAATTTCAAGGATTGTTGATATACTAATTTAATTATTTTACTAAATTCTAGCTAACCCAATTTAAAATTTAGTGAAATTAATTAGTTATAGCTCAGTCTCCTTAATTTTGTAACTATTTTTTTTTAAAACAAGAATTTCAATAAATTTTGGTAAGACAAAAAGTTTCGAGAAAATAATTTTTGCTCTTTTGAATAAAAATTAAAGAGGCTCGTTTTTATTCAATAAATTTAGTAGAAGAAAATAATTACTTGTGATTCGCAGCAAATCGAAATTCATCTTTGCTTCGAGCAGTCTGGCCATTCTTGGGAGCCATGTCTTTGGTCATAAATTTAACTTTAATTTCGTTATTATTAATTATTCGGTGAATAGTAATTTAATCCCTATTGTGATATTGTAAATGAGCAAATTATTCTTTTATTAAAAAAAATTAGCAATTTATCTCTTATATTTTTTGAAATGAAATAATTTACCTCCCTGTCTAAAAAAGTAAATTGTTGTATTTTAAAAAACATAGAGATATAATTTGTTATTTTTTTTTCTGCTCATAGGAGAATAAATTGCTCATTCGTAATATCACAGGGGGGGGGGTGCTTGCATTTTTTTCTTAATAATCATAATTTTGAAAAAAATCATGATAAGTACTAATTAATTACGATTGTGCAACGATTGTTAGCTGTTGTTTTTGCAAGTGAGACCAAAATATTAGATACAATGAAAAATTATGATAAATATTTTGACCATAGGTAAAACTATTGTAAACATTGATTAATTATGGACAAATTTTAAATTTTCGTATCGATTTTATTTATCGTGATAAATAATATGAATTTATTATAATTTTTAAATCGTAGTAATTTATAAAATAGTGAATAATTTTTTTTTTAGTGGAAATAATCATCACCCAATCCTCCCCGGTGATATCTCATCATTTCCCCTAACAAGAAGACAAGAAGTTTGGGATGTATATTTCTTAATTTGTTGTCTATTTTCCTAATACTTTCTCTCTTAATTAATTAAAGAGTGTGATTGCCGGATATTAAGAAATTAATTATAATTATATGATCAAATCTATCAATTATATATGTATGATTAGAATGTAGCACTTAGTTATTTCAGGAGAAAAAAAAAAAAAGTCCTAGTTGATCAATTGACGAAGCTGAGGGTCCCATAACTTTAAAGTTTATGGGTTCAAACCCTGTTATGTGTGGGATGTTGTTCTATTGACATTAACAATATTATATGTAATTTTATATATTAAGTAACAAGATTTATTTTTCCGTTAACTATAAGTTTTATAGTATATATCAATACTGTCAATTATTTTGTAGAAAGTTGTCGACGGTAATAAAAAGATTTTAAATAAGTTTGTTACATAAAAGAACAATTAAAATTAATAACTTTTAGAAATAATATTAAAATTACCACTTAATATTTTTATAACAAAAATATTATCTTTTTATGTACACTAATCACCACAATCTCACCTAAAAAAAAAGGAAAAATCAAATTTCACAAAATTACTTATTATTATCATATAATAATATTTTATCAAGTAAAACAAAATCCATATAATTTCCAAACCGGCATCAACAAAAAAAGTTAAAATTTCAAATCGATAACGAATATTAAATTCGTAATTAACCAAGCAAAAATCCATTAACAAAATTTAAAAAACATGAATAAAGACATGAAAAGAACAACAAAAAGATAAAATAAAATCACCCAACAAAGATTTGAGACGAGGAAATTCGTTCAATTAATAAAAATAATAGATTTAATTACATCATAGTAAGATTTGAGAAGGAAATTCGTGAAGATTTAAATGAAAATACTTTAATTTAACATCATAGGTAGTGAGATTTGGGAAGAGGAAATTCGAAGAGAAAAGAAGTAAGAAAAAAAGACAATGTGAATAGGAAACAAAGAGCAATATAGAAAAGGCCGACAGATTCCAACAGGTTGGGGTTGAAAAGGTATCTTTTAGGATGCGTGGAAAATAGAAAGGATTGAGGATGCAATAATTATGTAAGAAGAAGAAGACCTTCACCAGCTGAAAGCTTCCCCAATTAGACAGCTTTGATTTTTCATATGTATATGTATATGTATGTATCTATTTGTCTTTTTAAAATATTAATTACAACACCATATTATTACATTTAGTGATATGATTGGAATTTGGATCATTTTTATAGCTAGCCAAAATTTTTGGAATGTTTTTAAATTGATAATTGCAATTTTACGAAATATATAATATATATATATATAATATATATGTATATAACTTAGTCATATTCTTTTATTTTCAAGAAAGCTTCGAAAGTCGGAGCAAAAAAGATCGTTTAATATGTTAAACGTAAAAAAATCATAGAAGATATTCACAAGTCTTGGTTGTGTAATAGTTATTAGGCGGCGTTTCTTTGCAAGCGACGTCAAAATATTAGTCGTAACAAAAAATTATGGAAGCTTTGGTTTTTTTTAAAACTATTGAATTTGTTTGGTCGTTGTAGATAGTATTAATTTGATATAATTTTTAAATCATACTTATTTATAGTGTGGAATATATATATAATATATATGTTTGTAGTAAAAAATTGGAATTTTTAATTTATTTTTCGAGTTCTTGCTCGAAATTTATGATTGTGATATTGTGAATCAATAGACACCCTTTTGTGTTATGAATGTGTGTGTGTGTGAAAATGGTCAAAAAAGTGTTATGTTAGCTACAAAAATTAAAGTATTTAACGTACTCAATTATTGAACCGTGATTTCTTTTTCCCATTAAAATTTAGGTAAATTAGGGTTTGAAGAACTTTACGCATTACTTAAAAGGAAAAGATGCGAAAAAGAACCAAAGTGATAATTAGGAAAACAAAAGAAAAAGGTTGATCAAGTAGTGTGATTGACTAGGTTATTTGTTAGTACCATATTTTTGTCAAAATGAGCTGATTTATAATGTAATAATAATAATAATAAGAATTAGTGTATTAATTAGAACACTCGTGGCTATCATCGAAAAGAAGACTTTTATCAGCAATGATAAGGATTTACGTGGATTGGCCTTATTACTGATGACATTTTGGTGGGCCAAAATATATGATGACGTCTCTACTATATATTTAAATTAATTTCACAATTTTTTTATTATTATATATATATATATATATATATATATATATATATATATTATATGTGTGTGTCTACTAAATTTAACTAACAAAACGACCCTTTACAGTTACCTAACATTTTTTTGATAATTCGTTTTCTTTTTTTCTTTTTATTTATTTTACAGGATAAGATTCATTATATTTATATCAGTCAATACATTTATATTTTAAAAATTATCAGTAATTATATCAGTAATCTTAAATCAACATAAACTACTAAACAGTAGATATATACCGACATTCGTGGGGACCTAACTCATAACTTTGTCGTTGTGAGGTCTCAATCTTTCTATTTTAGTAGTTCTCATTTGGGTATATTTTAACGAGTGAAGCACGTTTTTTTTTAATTTAATTGGCAGTATTTCATACGTTATTTAATGGACAAAAATTGGTGGCTATACAAATTTATTATTGAATAAAAGTATTTGAATTACCCGAATATTTCCTATTTTTCTTTTTTTTCCTATGTATTTAAATATATATTTCTAAATAATTGTTTTCTCTAGCATATATTAATTGTAATGCTATATTTGATTCTTCCAAGCCCACAGATATTCGGCGAAGAAATCTTTGATACATATCTGCAAAAATGCACGTCAATGAGTTTAAGTATGCACAAAAACGAATTCATCTCAAATATTAAACCATTAATTACCTAATAAATCATATTATCTAATACTTATTATATAATCCGATCAAGCAAATTACGTATATTCTTTCAAAAACCCTAATCCTCCAATCCCGACACAGTCCCAAGACTTTTTTTTTTTCTTAAAAAAAAACCTAAATTTACAACAAAAACACTATACATTTAACATAAATTAGTGTGTACGACTTTCTCTCTTAAACCAATACTTTTAAATATTTTTGCAAGTCTAATGAACCCTACGAAGGCACCAATTTTTTCTCCTCCAGGTGGATAAGTCCACCCCCGCCCCCCCCCCCCCCCCCCTCCTCTCTCCTCAATAATACACATTTTTAATAGGAAAACCATGTAAGAAAATCAAAGGGGCAACATTATTTGACAAATCCTCCAAACCCAAGGGGAGTTTTTTTTATAGTGTTGGCATAGTCCATTTGTCACGTCAAGACAGCAGGCTGGCTTTTGGAGATACTGAAGGAATAGGGGATAATGTTTTTTTATTGCCATTTGATTCTAACTATGTGACATTGTACCAATGATTGTCATTTTAATACTATGGAAAAAACCACTCATCCCTTTGATTTTTTACAATATATATATTTCTGTTGGCTGTAGATACTGCTGGGAGCCAGTTTTGCTGCATGTAAAGGCCAGAATATGCACGTAATACTCACTCCCTCCCCTTCCAAAATATTCTCCTCCATTTTTTATTTGTTTTTCTATGTAGGGTCTGTGCTCTGCATGCGTCACCCCTATTTCCACCAACGATCTATTAAGGATAAGTTGGCATTTTCTCTTAGATAATTTCTAGGGTTGATATGTAGATTTGGGATACATATATTTACTTATATATATATATATATAAATATAGTGTTAATTATATATTTGATTTCGGTAATTACTGTTGCCTGTGAACAATACTAATTAATTACTATGGTTAAAAGAATGAGTACAAATTAACCACGGCTTCGCAACGATTACTAGCTATTCTTTCTGGAAGTGGGGCTAAAATATTCGTCGTAGCTAAAAATCACGGTAAATATTGATTGACCCTGGTAAAAATTTAAGTTTCTGCATGGATTTTGTTTGGCTGTGGTTAATAGTATAGATTTACCATAGTTATGAAGTTGTCGCCATATACAGTACAAAGAAGAATCAATTTTTTTTTTTTTTTTTTTTTTTTGTTTGCAGTGTCGTACGTTTACGCAATATGATGGCTATGTATTAGTTGTTGTTCTTGTAGGCGGGGAATAAATAATAGCCTTATATAACTAAAAATTATGATAAATTAATATTAATTAACAGTTATCAAAACTTAAATTCTAAATTTTTTTTTATTTGAATGTTGTGGATAATTTTAATTTCCCATGATTTTTTTTTACAGTAAACCCACCGGTTTTATTGCTAAGTTTGATAAAGATCAACCTGAATTGCTGATATTACATTTTGAGGTAGATAAGAACATTGAATATATATATATATATATATTTTATCTAAAGTATATATTTAAAAAATTATATAAAATATGAAAAAATCAATTATAAAAAATTTACAATATGGTTCACCCTTATCTATATTTTCTTTGTAAGTAAGAAACTAAGCATCGTGTATTATTGCACCTCTGACTATACATGTTTAATCAATTAATGAATTAATTAGTATAATTTTGAAATTAAAAAAAAATTGATAATCAGGGAGAGGCGTATGGGTCCTGGGGGTTACCGACCAATCAAAGTCATCCATACCACCACTTTAAATTATTGACACAAGTCAACACCAAGAACCCTAATTCAGAAAGACTATTTCTGCCTGTGTGGCTCATCTCTTCTAATTCTTTATCACTGACATCATCGGTCCCAATTTCTTGTATTTTTCTCCGATTATTATTATTATTTTTTTGGGACAAAAAAACGATTTTTTAATTTTTCCTAGGCTAGGAGGAAAGCGTGATTCTACTATTGCCACTTGTCCAGTCCTTCAAGAAACGTGATTCACTTGAATTTTTTTTTTTTTTTTTTTTTTGCATTAATTTAGGCAGAATAGAAGTTTCTATTGGCTCTGTTCGAACACATAGAGTTGCAATTTGATGATTCACGAGATGTAGTGAATGAACAGACAAGGTATAAAACACGAAGTTCTCTTGTCTAAATTGGCTTAGATTTAGACGGATCAACTGTTAATTAATCAACTTATAGGCAAAATTACATTTTTAGTCCTGTAACTTTAGGCCATTAGCTCTTTTCGTCCTGTAACTTTCTTGGTTTACACATTTAGTCCTTTTTTTTGGCAATTTTAGTCCTGTACTTAACAAATTTAGTCCTTTTTTGTCAGATTTAGTCCTGCAATTACATTTTGGTCCTCCGTTAAATTTTCCGGCCAACCCGTTTGGCCGGAGTGCCACGTCAGGCAACACGTCAGCTGTTGGAATGCCACGCGAGCCATTAGACAAAATTACATTTTTAGTCCTGTAACTTTCTTGATTTATAGATTTAGTCATTTTTTTGGCAATTTTAGTCCTGTACTTCACAGATTTAGTCCTTTTTTGGCAGATTTAGTCCTGCAATTACAATTTTGGTCCTCCATTAAATTTTTCGGCTAACCCGTTTGGCCGGAGTACCACATCAGGTAACACTAGCTGGTCGAATGCCGCTCGAGCCATTGTTTTATGGATTTTAAACCTGCAACAGAAAGAAATCTTCCGCAAATCAAACCCTAACTCCTTCATTCTCTGCTTAGAAAGAACAGAAAAAAATTGGATGTAATTATTGTCTTCTTGAACCAAAAAGCGAGCTCGAACTTTTAATTTGACTCATCCTTTTGGTTTCTTTAACCGACAGAGATTTTTTATATATTAACAACATCCAAGTCAAATTAGAAGTTCGAGCTTGCTTTTTGATTCAAGAAGACAATAACTGCATCCAATTTTTCCCTGTTCTTTCGAAGCAGAAAATGAAAGAGTTAGGGTTTGATTTGGGGAAGATTTCTTCCCGTTGCTGATTTAAAATCCATAAAATAATGGCTCGCGTGGCATTCCACCAGCTAGTGTTACCTGACGTGGCATTCCGGCCAAACGGGTTAGCCGAAAAATTTAATGGAAGACCAAAATTATAATTACATGACTAAATCTACCAAAAAAGGACTAAATCTGTGAAGTACAGGACTAAAATTGCCAAAAAATGACTAAATGTGTAAATCAAGAAAGTTACAGGACTAAAAATGTAATTTTGTCCAATGGCTTGCGTGGCATTCCAGCCGCTGACGTGGCATTCCGGCCAAACGGGTTGGTCGGAAAATTTAACGGAGGACCAAAATTGTAATTGCAGGACTAAATCTGACAAAAAAGGACTAAATTTGTTAAGTACAGGACTAAAATTGCCAAAAAAAGGACTAAATGTGTAAACCAAGAAAGTTACAGGACGAAAAACACTAATGGTCTAAAGTTACAGGACTAAAAATGTAATTTTGCCCAACTTATATTACATACTGTTTTATTACGTCTTCCACTAATTTCGAAAGGTCGTGTTTGTTCGTAATCTACGATGAATGTTTTTTCACAGTCGATAGTTTGCTGGAGATAGAAATTTTATAGGATATGTGGCTGAATAATTCTTGTATTTTCTCTTATAATATTCTTTTCGGTTCATTTATACAAATTAAGGGTTAAAAATATTTAAACCCCTTTTAAAAATACGAAATTATACTTGCTCCTCGATTTTTTTTTTGAAATTATACTTGCACCACGTTGAAGAATTTTTCATTTATAATTGTATTCCTTTAATTAGAGTTTGGACGGACAAAAAAAAAAAAAAAAAAAGACATACATAAACTCATAAGTTTAAGCCTAATTCAATATTCTGTATAATTATGGAGAACTAGTTTTTTTTTTTAAATTTATCAACAACTATTTTTTATTCAATAATAATAGTTCGGAAATAATATTTTGTTACAATCGCCAATGAATTAAATGAAATACTGAATACGTGATAATTTTAAAAGTTTATGTAAATTTTTTATTACCGTCAGTATTTTCAATCGAAATCCTCATAGAAGGGTATATTTGTAAACGGAGAATTGTCACACGATGCAAGTGTAATTTTTTTTTTTGGAGGAGTGTGTAATTTCGTATCCTTAAAGAAGATTTTTAAATTTTTCTTCGGGGCAAGTGTAATTTTGATTGAAGTGAAAATAACATAGTTTTAAAATTTTGTCGTCAATATTTTATTTAATGAGATTTATATAAGCATGTGCGACACTAGGAAAAAATATGATTTTTCGCTACGGTTAAGTACTATAATCAAAAGAAGAAAATCATGGACAAATACAAATCAACCACGGCTTCCCAACAACCATTAGCCATTCTTTCTGCAAGTTTGACCAAAACTAAAACCATAATAAAAATCTTGGCTATGGCGAATATTGATTAACTGTAGTAAAAATTTAAATTTTTACTTTTGATTTTACTTAACCGAGGTTAATAATATTGATATACCACGATTTTTAAGCTGTGGTCTATAGTGATGTAGTGAAAACTCAACTTTTTTGTACTGTGAAAAGATTATTAAATTTATTTCCCATTTTTCCTTTAATGGTGAATCTAACATGAGCTAATGTTAAATACTTTTGATTAATATATATAATTATTTACTTAATGTTGGTGGACTGGGTCAGATACAACTTGGTTTAAGCAGATAATCACTTCCCAAGATGTTTGGGCTGAATTAATTAATTAGGAAATTCAGACCAATGAAATGTGTTATGTATCTTCTTGTTCGATTTTCAATCTTAATATTTTATATGTCTGTGTGGATGGATCAGAGGTGGCAGATTAAAAGGGTAATGGAAAAGGCAAACACGTTTATCAAATAACATATATATATTCTGATTGTGGAATCAGCCAAGAATACGTTTGATTCCCTGCACGCGTTTCTCACATAACTACTTATGTTGTTTGGTCCATCCATTAGTTGCCAGAAACTTGTACATGATAAGTGTTTTTTTTTTTTTTTTTTTTTTTTTTTGAGGTAAGAGCGATGAACTTTTTTTTATTAATTGCGATAAATTTATTACAAGTACCAACTCCTATTATATACAGCAGACAACATTCCACGCACTTAGTGGGGTTCGAACCCATGACCTTTAAAATCATAGGGCCTCAGTTTCGTCAACTAAGCTAGACCTCATTAGCACATGATAAGGTTTTTGTTGATACTATATTCAATATTTTATATATTCAATTAGTATTAGGAGTTAATGGAATCATTTAAAATAAATATTTATCAATTTATTATAGAAAATAATGTTGGAAAAAGTGTTTTTAAAATTAATATTTCTGCTTCTGAAGTCGAAAGTTATGAACGATTTCATATCAATTTTCATCGCTTATTAGTAAAATTTCAAGTACTAGACTGTTTTTTCCCGAGCATTTTGATTTCAATTGTTTTTTTTTTTTTTTCATTTTTAACTTGAGTTATTTTCAAACACTTCAATTTTTCACTTTAAAATAAATAAAATATTTTTCACTTTAGTTACTATTTCAAAAATTAAAAACTAAAAACGAAAACATAAACTAATTAATAGTGCAAAACCTCTTAAATTGGAGTTCCATCAGATTAGGTATATATCCTTCATTAAACAGTATTTACATAAAAAAAATCTTATAAAACTAATAAAAACACTAATATTATAGTATTCGGATAAAATTGGACCAAAAAGTGTGTAAATGTAAAAATATTATTTCCGTAACTAATATAAAAGAGCTCAATAAAATTTTAAAAATAAATTATAAACTTCTTATCGTGAATACATTTTAAAATGTTATATATATATATATATATAATGAGTTCATATCCTTCAAACTTATATTTTAGGATTTTATACATATACGCTTTCTTAAATCTTATATGAAATTTCAAGAAGACTAAATAAAAGATCGTCCAAATACCTTATAATATACGTCGTAATTGTGATGACAATGGTTTTATGATCCGTATAGTAAAAAGATAATAACTTTTCTATTTCATTCCGTATATATATATATATATATATATATATATATATATATATATATATATATCGTACTATAGAAGTATAATATAGGATTTTTATTTCTAATTCAACTTTATTAATGTATATTATTAAACTCCTATTGTAAAATTAGAAATGCACACAATGTAAAATTAGAAATGCCTACGAAATAATTTGGTTACAAATTTTATTATCTCCCCGTAGGCCTTACTTTAGTGTAATGAAATTCAATTTAATATGCTTATCACATTTCTTTAGTGCAACTATAGTGTCTAGACCTCATACACTCAACAAATAATGTGTCATAAATCAAATGTCTCATAAATTGAGTATAATAAATGATTTTTTTTTGTCCACATTAAATTTAGCTAAGTCAAACTAATTACGCAGTCAGCTTATTGTATTTAGGGAAAAAGATTTGTTTAGTCCTTTAAGTTTACCTAATATTAATTTTAGTCCGATAACTATGCCCATTTTTTTTCTAAGTCCAGTAAATTTTAAACTATGATGAAATTTAGTCCGAATTAAGGTTTTTTATGTAATTTTCCGGCCAACTTTGAATTTTTCCGGAAATTGCATGCGTGTTATTTCTTGCTTAGTGTCCGGCCAAATATCCCATGTGTGTAGCCATGTGTGCAGCCACATAAGCCTCAAGCTGACTGGGCGATTTATATATATATTAATTTTTTTATATTATTTAATATTTAAAAAAAGTAAATCAATTTTCTTTATTTTAAAAAATATTTTTAACTTTTTTTTGAAAACCTAAATTTTCTTAATTTTAATATAAAAATTTTAGAAAAATAAATAAAAATTTAAAAATTTCCACCCGCGCTCGCCACCCACCGCCCGCCGCCGCCACCCCGCCGCCCGCCGCCGCGCAGAGGAGGAGGAGGGTGCGTCCCCGCCCCCTCACCTCTGGGCGACGGCCCGCCCCCCTCACCTCTGGGCGACGGCGTCGCTTACCCGGGCGGAGGGCAACGGCGTCGCCTCCACCACTGGGCGAAGCTGTCGCCTCCACCACTGGGCGAAGCCGTCGCCCAGATTGGGGGCGACGCGACGCCAGTCGTCCCGACCAAAAATTGGTCGGGCGATTGGCGTCGCCCCCTCCACGGGGCCAGGGGTGGGGAGAAGGGTAGGGGAGGGCGGAAGGGGCCGGGCGGGGGCCGATTGGAGGAGGGGGAGGAGGGCGACAGGGGTGGGGGGAGGAAACGGGTGGGGGGGGGGGGTTTGGGGAGTTTTTTTTTTTTTTTTAATAATAATTTAATTTTATAAATTATAATATATTTTAAAATATTTTGAAGAAAAATTCCACCTCATTTCAATTGCCACATAAGCTTAAAAATTCTCAACATGTCTGCCAACTCCTCAAAAAATATCCAGTTGGAATGACATGTCATTTTTTCGGCCAAAATTAAAAATCCGTCCACCGGAGGACTAAATTTCATCAAATATTAAAACATACTAGACTTAAAAAAAAATGGGCATAGTTACTGGACTAAATCTAATATTGGACATACTTAACGGACTAAAAAAATAATTTTCCCTTGTATTTATTATGTAATTAGTCATTTTTTTAAATTATACATTAATAACACAAAAATATATATTACACTTGATATATATAATTAGTTCAAATTCGATCGAACTGAATTAGGACTAGAATTTCCCGTAATAAAAATAGATAACTCCGCATGTCTAGAGAGGTAAATTCAATGGCTATTGATATATTATCAAAACCCCACGATCTAATTATCTATATATATATATATTGAACTCAAAAAATTTAGATACCAAAAGAATAATCAAAATTAATATTGTGAACGTGTCAATGCTCTAAAGTGTCTCCAAATAAATAAAAGAATCTAACTCCCCCCACCCCACCCTTTTGAAAAATGAGAAAGAAAAGGGCATAAAGGCGAAGCCACGCAGCTATATAAAGCAAAGTGGAGTTCCCTCAAAGCTACACAACCAGACAGAGAGTTAAGTCTCTATTATCCTCTTTCTCTCGAAAACGCCAATTTAACTCTTGTTCGTTACACTCGACGGGCCCTTTTGTTGCATAGAATTGATCAATGGCCGCAGTGCTCCCTGAAACAGCTCATCAGGCTGCTGAAACTATCCCTGATGCATGGGACTACAAGGGCCGCCTCTCCCTCAAATCCTCTTCCGGCGGCTGGGGCAGCGCTGCCATGATTCTTGGTATACCTCCCCTCCCCTCATCTCACTACTACTGCTACTGCAATCTCTTCTCTCTCTCTCTCTGTATAGATATATATATATATATCCTGTTCTTTCCCACTTTCTGTTCAAATAATTGATATTAATGTTTGGTGCGTGGCTGTTTGGGATCAGGGGTGGAGGCGTGTGAGAGGATGACGACGCTAGGAATAGTGGTGAATCTTGTGACATACCTGACTGGGACCATGCATTTGGGCAATGCGACGGCAGCCAACGATGTCACTAACTTTCTTGGCACTGCTTTCATGCTGTGTTTGCTCGGTGGCTTCGTCGCTGATACTTTCCTCGGAAGGTATTCGAATGCTTTCCATCTTAATGAATTTCAGCTGTTTCCATTGTCTTATAAATATGTTGAAATTCCATGATCAGCTAATAGAGTCCATTTTGCTTAAATTCCAGGTACTTAACCATTGGCATCTTCACCACCATTCAAGCTACGGTAAGCCCGTTATCCTGTCACGGAATATCTCTCCAGACTTGGGGTCCAAGGGATCACAGTACCCCTTTAATTCTAATGACTATGAGACCTGCACATGACCATGCATGTAGGGCTGTGGTCATCACCAAGAATTTACGCTATATATCATCACTAATTGAAGCTAGCTTTTCTTGATATATATAGAGATATATATATATATATGCCTGTTTGTGGAAAACATCCTGTTTGGACATGATCTGTGAAGAGGGAAATCGAAAAAGTGAATTAGACTCAAAGAGGACTATGTTGAAGTAAAAGTTTAGAAAAAAGAAAAAAAAGAATTCGACCTTGACAATTGAATATTAATCTCCAACGATTGGGCTTCGGGTGAGTTGATTATTATTTTTCATTTCTTGATTTCCCAGGGGATCACTATTCTGACTATCTCAACCGTAGTTCCCGGTCTCCGGCCACCGAAATGCGCCGCCGGTAGTCCCTCGTGCATTCCGGCGAACGGCAAACAGTTAGGGGTCCTCTACCTGGCCCTTTACCTGACGGCCCTCGGAACGGGAGGCCTGAAATCCAGCGTCTCCGGCTTCGGATCAGATCAGTTCGATGACACGGACAAGAGGGAGACGAAGCAAATGATCAAATTCTTCAACTGGTTCTTCTTCTTCATCAACGTTGGATCACTTATAGCAGTGACGGTTCTTGTGTACATTCAGGATAATGTTGGCAGGGAATGGGGTTATGGGATTTGTGCCTGCGCCATTGTTGTGGCCTTGGCGGTGTTCTTGTCCGGCACCAGGCGCTACCGTTTCAAGAAACTCGTGGGCAGCCCGCTGACCCAGATCGCGGCCGTTTTTCTGGCGGCGTGGAAGAAGAGGCACCTGGACCTGCCGTCAGACCCTTCTCTTCTGTTCGACGATGATGACATTGTTGCCGGTGAAGGGCAGCGCAAGAAGAAGAAGCAAAAGTTACCACACAGCAAGGAATTCCGGTGAGTAAAGTCTTTGTTGTCTGAATAAAATATCTTCCTTAACTGTATTAACTGTCCACTGCCTTTACTACAAATTTATTTTTTTTTACTTTCTCCATCCAAAAAACAAAAGCCCCTCTTTATGCTAAAAAGATTAATTGATTATTATTTATAATCTGATCAAAGATGGTTCAAAGAAAAAATAATTACTTTGATTTATATTATAGTAACGTATTTCTTTCGATAGATTTACACGTTTTTATAAAAATAAAAGTATACATAACTAAAAATTACGAGGACATGCATACTTACATACTTGTTTTATCATAATTATTAACTATATATGAAAACGATTATTACATTATAAAAATATCTTTGAAATTATATTTTTGGATTCTAATTACAAGTTGTAAGACTCTAGTCCGAATCAGTTTTGGCATGGTATATATGTTGCATTATTGTCAAATTGACATGCTGAAATCATTCAAGAAATGCCAAAGTTTAATGAAGTACCTAGCTAGCTAGCTGGGACCAGCTTCAGGCCCAACCTGGAAACTTATCACCAAGTTGTGGTCCAGCCAATTAGATACTAGATTCATTTAATTTCATTTAATTTCACTTAATTACAATTAGTATATGCAAGGGAAAGTCTAATTAGTTGGTCTGAATATCAAAAGAAATTCATTATCTAGTAAGTTTTAGCTGAAAAAACATACATATATATATATATATATATATATATATATATATATATGTGAAAATATTAGAAGAATTTTTACAAATTATAGACTATAATATATAATTAATATACAGAATTTTATGGCGAACTTGTCGATCGATCTGATCTGCAAAATAATATGTAGTGTGTCGGCCAGAGCAGCTACACGACACATGATGTCTGTCCATATGGGCTCTTTTATTTTCTTGCTTCAGTTTTCACTAACAAGAGAATTATGCTTCAGGCAACTATATAGTAATGCACGAACTGATCATTCTTATCATCAATCCTATAATCATATCTATTTACCTAAACAACAAAGAATCCGACATCACGAGGCAATTATATGATCTTGTCCGTTCCCCTCCCCGTTGACACTTCCCTTGTCTCATGCAATATCTATTCTTTGGCACATTCTCTTTGTGGTAATAAATAATATAGAATTTAAAACGAAACACTAGTAGAAGATTCAAAATGGTTTAGACCTAACTTAGATGATCTTAGTGTCTTAGTACTTAACGGTCCATCGTCTGATTGCTTTTGGGGTATGTTCTTTTCCTTGTAGTTTCCTGGACAAGGCAGCAGTTAAGGATTCTCAAGCCGGGGCTGTGTCGACAAACAAATGGCACCTTTCGACCTTAACCGATGTCGAAGAAGTTAAGTTGGTGATCAGAATGCTGCCCACATGGGCCACAACCATAATGTTCTGGACAGTCTACGCCCAAATGACCACATTCTCAGTCTCACAAGCCACCACCTTGCACCGTCACATTGGCAGCTTCGAGATCCCTGCTGGCTCCCTCACGGTCTTCTTCGTCGGGAGCATCCTCTTGACCGTCCCAATCTACGACCGTATCATCGTCCCCATTGCCCGTAGGGTTTTAAAGAACCCACACGGCCTAAGCCCCCTGCAACGTATCGCAGTCGGGCTTGTCTTGTCCATAGTGGCCATGGTGGCAGCAGCATTGACCGAGATCAAGCGACTTAAGGTAGCACGGTCGCACGGTCTGACACACAACGAGACGACCACAGTGCCAATGAGTGTCTTTTGGTTGGTCCCCCAATTCCTCCTCGTGGGGTCGGGCGAGGCGTTCACATACATCGGCCAGCTCGATTTCTTCCTCAGGGAGTGCCCCAAGGGGATGAAAACCATGAGCACCGGGTTGTTCTTGAGCACGCTTTCGTTAGGATTTTTCTTCAGCTCCATACTGGTGACCATTGTGCACAAGGTGACCGGCCAGCAGCACCCATGGCTGGCTGATAACCTTAATGCAGGGAAGCTTTACAACTTCTATTGGCTCCTGACGGTTTTGAGCATTTTCAATTTGATGATCTTCTTGTTCTGCGCTAGACGGTACGTGTACAAGGAGAAGAGGCTTGCGCAGGAGGGGATCGAGATGGAAGAGCAGGAGGCCACCTTCCATGCCTAAATTGCACATCCGGGCTCTTGATTTTCAACTTCAACTACATATGTAGGGTTTATAACTTCTTCATGTACAAAAATGATGTGGAGAAAAGAGTCACGTAGACATGAAAGTGAAGTGACTCTTTTCTTTTGTTTTTGGCTTTCTTTTACTTTTGTTTTTGTCCGTTTTTGTTGTGACTTAGGTAGCCAAAATAATGCAAAGGTTGTTTGGCTAATAAGTATTCCAAAAGGCCGAGTAGGGATTCGGCTAAGCGACCATGTCTGGCTGCATGCAGTGCTGCCCATACCCCTATATTTTGTATGGAAGTGAAGTATTGGAATCATTGTGCTAATGAGTACTCCTTGCAGTTAATTAATTATATATACTTTCAGCTTGTTTCTGCTCTCTCCTACTATTTTTACTTTTTTTTTTAAGATAAACGCGATGAATTATTATTAATTGACATAAATTGATTACAAGTATAATTATTCATATCGATATCAATATTTAATAAATACTAATACAATAATCATATATTGCTTAATAACACTTCCTAGCTATTATAGTAAACAACATACTACTATGTAGTAGACCAATTCCTGCTATACAGCAGACAACATCCCACGCACCTAGGGGGTTTGAATCCATAACGTCTAAAATCATGGAACCTCAACTTCGCCAATTGAGTTAGGCTTCATCGGCATACTATTTTACTTCACATCTAGAATTGAATTTTATATTTCAAATATTATTGTATGCTCTCATGTTCCAATTAATATTCCATATTGTGTGTACAAAAATTATATTCTTCCTTCTATTATTAAGATAATATTTTTTATACATGACGTGTATATATTAAATGAAATCGAAAATATAATAGAAGTTGGAATAGAAAATTCGATTCAATTCTTCTTTAGAGTTAAATTCATCACAACCTCTATTAAAGAATAGTTTAAGCTAAGACTTGCTGCGAAATTGGTAGCTGATATTTTATGGAAGCAAATAAAGTGAAATGTAGCAAAAAAAAATTAAATTCCTTAGCAGAATATAAAGCAAAATTAAGTATAATATGTGTATATATATAACAACAGACAATTAATAATATTTATTTTGGAAGATTACCAAAAGATTCTTGATTAATATATAAGTTATCTTCAAGCAAATTGTAATTTTAAAGTCAGCAAAAATGCAATTTTAGTCTTATAACTTATGGGGTGGCATTTTTTGTCTTGTACGAATTGATTTTAACAATTTAGTGGTGTAACTTTAAAATTTTGGCAATTTTCATCCTTTTTCGGCATTTTTAGTCTTGTAACTTATGGGGCATTGATATTTTTAGTTCTATAATTTAGGAGAATTGACATTTACGAATTTATTTGTAGGACTAAAATTGCAATTTGTGACCAAAAAGGACTAAAATTGTCAAAATTATAAAGTTACAGAACTAAATTGTTAAAATCAATTGGTACGGGGATAAAAATTCCACCCGCTCAAGTTACAGGACCAAAATTACAATTTTTCCTTCTAAGGTCCCATGGCAATTAGAAATTAATTTTGACAATTTGATCCTGCAATAAACATTTTGTTGGCAATTTAAAGACAATTTCAATCAGAATGTGTTGTGCATGTGACAAGTTAATTTGGTGATTTTTAGCCAATTTATGAATTTTAGATCAAAATTGTCCTTAAATTGTTATTTTTTAATTGCATGATTAAATTATCAAAATTGATCTTAATAAAACCAAAATTTCCACACTTGTATACTTACACGATTAAAATTGAGAATTTCCCCCATTATCTTCCAACTAGTTGTTTGGATGAAAAAATTAACTTCATGCATTAAAAGAGTCATGCAGCGAAGCAGGTAAAGAAACTCATTATTTGGCCAACAAAAATAAGATTCATAATCACTTATAAATATATAATATATATATATGTATGTATGCATTGTTAGCATAGTTCTTTCATATATATACATATATATTGAGGGTAAAATATAATTTTACTCCCTATATTTTAAAAGATAGGGTAATTTACAAAGGCCTCCCCTAAAGTTTGGCATAATTACGAATACTCCCCCATTTTTTAAAAAATTACAAATACCCCCTGATTTTAATGGTCATTTAACAGTTAGCCCAATCCGCTAGGTTTCCATCTATTTTTTATGATGAAGTGACCAAAATGCCCTTGTGGATTAAAAATTATAATTTTATTTATTTTTAAAAAAATGATTTTTTTTATGGACTAAGTGGATAACCTTTTTATATTTTTTTTAAAAATTCATCCATAGCGTTCGATTTTTTATAAGTATTTAATTTGTAATAAAATAGAATAAGGGCAAAGTTGACAATTTCATACCTTCATACAATGATTACTTAATTTTATCTAACATCAGGGGGTATTTGTAATTTTTTAAACAACAAGAAAATATTCATAATTATGTCAAATTTCAGGGGAGGTTATTGTAATTTACCCTAAAAATATTTAAAATACCTCCCTATAAAAATAAAATAATAAAAACCATTCGTAATTTTAAAAATATAGTAGAACACTCTCTCTGTGTCATAAGTGTATTACAGGTGCCAATTTGTTTTTTAATTTTATAATTATAACATGATATTTTTATCCTTATTTTAACATCGCTAGATTTCATTATATATAAATGAATGGTTTAGATCTTGCCAACATTATTTAAATTTATAAGTATATTTTAAAATTATAAAATATAAATTTATGTATCTCTAAATTATAGATAGTTATTATATATAAATGTAAATTATATTTAATGTATATCTATACTAATATAAAAAAAACTCTATATACACTCACAAATGTAAGTTACGTGACACCGCCGCACAATTTTTTTGAAATGCCAAAAATTGATTATTTTATTATCTACTCTATCTTTCTGTATCTATATTTTCTATATCTATATCTATATCTAAACTATATAAAAAAGAAAATGTCATTGAACTAATAATATAACTAACTTATTCAAGTTATTAAATTTTATTTTAACTGATAAATTAATTTTTTTACTTTTCTTCTTTCTTTTTTTAAATTTAATATATTGATTTTTATATTTTACTCTTATATAATATTTTTTAAAATGTGAAAAATTATTTATTATATGCACGCAGGGACGACGTGCCACAACGGCTAGTATATACATAGAAACAGTGCAATAGGCATTGACTGTTGCCGCACCGACGCCAAGGGTGTGGGAAGAGGAAAGCATGAGAGGGTGTTAGTCTCTTGTATGAGTGTTTCTTTGTTCCTTATCTAAGGATAGAGTATTCACTGTATCATGAACTACGCTTCGTAACACTTGAATTTTGGTTGGGTAATGGTTGAATATGGTTTTTCCTGTTCATATCGATATTTTTTGTTGTGTTTTTCCGTTGTTTCCTCCCAATGGGGTGTTGGGATTTTAACATGGATAGGTGGTATCGGGAATCAATGATTGGTATTAGGGTCCAGGAGGAGGAGGAGTGCAGGCGATGTTGGCGGCCTCCGTATAGGCTAAGGGAACTCTCAACCATGGGGGCAAGTAGTTGGAAATAGGGAGAAGTTGGGATCAAGGTTGGTTGGGGCGAGTAGGAAGAAGACGGTCATATAGAGGCAGATCGGTCGTCCGAAGCTTAGTAGGAAGAAGACGGTCATATAGAAGCGGATCGGTCGTCCGAAGCTTAGTGATGGTATCAGGTTTTTGGCCTATTCACAACACAAAGATGAACTCAATTCACCTAACCTAGAGGGCATTTGACTCACCATTTCTACTAGCCCATAATTTGGAACTAAATATAGACCTCCCCCTTTAACCCAAACAGCAAAATTGAGCACTGCCCCAATTATTTCTATCCTATACCGATCTTCAATTGCAACCCACTCCCAACCTAACCCATATTTAACCTCTGAGGAACCCATCCCCTCACCTAGGCCAACCCGACCGTAAACAGGAGGTAAATTGCTTTATTTTAAAAAACACAATAAGGTAAACTGTTGTATTTATTTTATAAGAGAGTAATTTGCTCATTTGTAATATCACAACAAGTAGATTGCATTAAACCCGTTCTAAAACTGGCACTTTAGGACAAGTAAAACCACCAACCTGCTTCATTGGGTAAAAACAAGCGACAAGCCAAGAGATTATTCAGGCCTGTACAATACATTATAATTAAGCAATATGTTTATTCAGAATATAGAATAACAAATAAGTAAATAACTGCCTACAACTAAACACTGAGCTCACAGCTATAATTGCTGGGAATTGGAATAAATCGAATACATATGCATACAAAATCTTGCCAAGTTCTGCAAGCTATTTTTTCTTTTTATGTGCTTTTCGTGATTTCCTAACTAACGATTAATCGTTGAGTTCAAATTTCATCCGGGCTTCAAAGTTTTCAAGCATCAAGTGATGATCTTTACGGAAGGAAAAAAGAGGCATATGGTCCATGAATGTTTACAGCAGATTCTCAAGGCTATTGGTCATCCTGTACGTTTAACAGCAAACGAGAGAGAGTCAGAGATATTGAACGTAGTGTACATAAATGATTGTTTTTCTCTACAAGAAGAAGCTGTGTAATAAGAAAATGTATTTTCCAAGACTAAGAGACACCCGTTATTTCACTCAAGCCGTTAAAGGACAAGAATAGCAGTTGCTGAATTTAATTTGAACAAAATCCTCAAGCATTTTGGGAGAGATATTTGAATTCGTTCTGTCGAAGTTCAACGACTATATAACGGCTTAATCGTATGTAATGCGACAGATTCACACAAGAAAAATATAGATAAGTGTGTACCTATGTCGAGGTCAGGAATCTTGAAGGGAAGTAACGAGATCCTCACTAATCTCACCAAAAATATTTGGACATCCGTCCCACTTGCCTTGCTCTCGGGCTTCCCAATACCCACCAATGTAACGGAAGGGTCCATCATCGACTTTCTGGAACCATCTAGGTTTCCAACCATGTTCTTGCAATTTCCTCGACTGTCATAGTACAAATCGTCTTAGCAGTGTCTTATGTATTAGCAACTCAGATGTAATGTATATCAGATAACAAAATTAGAGTTAACTGAGAGAGTGATCATGATCATCGAAGTCTTCCACCGACAAATAACTGTCTTCAAAAAGGTTCACAATCCGAAAAATAGGTGCATTGAAACAACTGTATATCCAAAGTAGCCAAACAAGAGTATTTGGATGGCTGTGCCGACAAATTCTGCTTAATTTGATCATATGGAATAATAAATACTCACACAAACAAGCACAAAGAACTTGCAAAGACACATGACTAGACCTCATCAATTGGCAAACTAAAGTCCATCACGGCCCACAATCAAACCTCAGTATTTTTCTCTTGGAGGCGTGCACATCAGAATTTGATCAGCTAATGGACCAGTATTTAGAAAGAAGAATAAGAACGAGTCCTTATACTACGTAGCTAACATACTTATCAATACCAGATGTAAAGACTTATCATTCCCACTGATCAAAGATAAGTATGGGTAAACTGATTTGAACATAAGAAATAAAGGAGTTTCCCATACCATTCTCTGTCGCGTTTCGAGTCGAAGTTTCTCTGCATTTGCCTTCTCAAATTCCCCATTCTCCAGATGCCGTTGGTCTGGCCTCAGTCTTGAATCTGTAGGTGGGAGCTTCTCCTTCATCCGTCATCAAATACTTGAAATCAGATAAGCTATAAAATACGATCAGAATAAACAAGAGAAAAGCAGAACGAAAACTAAGTTATGCACTGTTGCTTTACCTTTAGCCCTGGTGTCAATTCGTTCATTGTAATAGCAAAAGAGGTTAGGTTATAGCGAGTGAGGTTTTCGGGTGGCTTATTCCTTTTCCATAATAAGGATGCCTCAGACCTATCTTTCACATTGCCAGTTCCTTCTCCATTTACAAAATACACACTATCATCCCACTTCCCAAATAATTGAGCTACTTTTTTCCCTTTTACATCTTCAACAAACCCATGAACCTGTCGAGTCAGTATGGTTTTTGTAAAATCTCTGGTCACAGAACAAAATAAATTGTTTCCATAAAGCTGATGGCACATGGAATTCTGGTGGAAAGGCCGTCGATTTTACCTGGTGAGGATTGCGATCAAGAATAGACTGTTCCTTAAACTTGAGTTTGCATGAGTGCTGGCGATTACCTCGTATATGCATTGTTCCATGGTGGTCACAATATATATTACCAAGGATTAAATTATAAATGCTGGTTGTGACCTGAGAGCACATAACAAAAGTTAATGTGATTTTCCAAGATGAAACCCCATGAACTGCAAATGAATAATAAACCAGGTTCTGTTCACCTTGCTCCATTGGAAGATTTCCCCATCATCAAACTCTAAATTAAGAGTTCCCACAGGATCAAGTTGAATTGATCTCCCCCAAAATTTTGATTTAAGGTTAGTGTCACACCAGAATTTCCAGCCTTTACCTTCACAGTGACAAGCAATGAGAGTAGGGTGGTGACTGACCTATTTCAAGAAAAAGATAGTCAGCATTAAACCCTTGAAAACAAAGAAAAAGGAGGGAAATCTACTTTCAAATCAGTGCAGAAAAACAAGATGAGATATTTATTCTGACAGAAAACTATCAATGCAATTATAAGGCAGGTCAAAACTGTGCCAGGAAACTTTACAATGTGCAGGTGTACTTGAGACTACCTCTGCAAATGAGTTGACTTCTGAATATATCAGACAGCAATTTGTTCAAAATTTCAGGCTTGAGCACATAACTGAAGGTTTAGGTTTAAGCTAGACCTTGATAAATACATCAAGCTCAATCTCTCTTCATTTGAGCTCATTAGTCAATTTGATATCCAGCACGAAAGTCGATCTCAGCAGAACCTTAAACTTCTCTTTTCTTCTTTGGAAATTGAACAACAAAACTTGTCATTCATGAGTCCGGTGTGGTTGGGTCAAGGGAAAATGGAAGAACAGAGCTGGTTGTGTGTCTTCTGTTTTGGCGAATGGGAAGAACATCTTAGGGGTAAGCTAGAGATGGTGGTTGATTTGTTGGGCAGCAAAGCTCTTGAGTCTGGTTCTGGACGATTATCTAGCCAGTGCTACTCATACCACAGGCAGTTTTAGTTTCGTATGGTAACTATGGCTGTTGTTGGAGGTGATTGGTTGGCTATTGCTTCGCAAAGTGGAAATGACAGAGCAAAGCCAATGGATTTTCTATAGCACTTAATTTATATTTTCTAATTTTGTATTTTAAATAAAGAATAAATCAAAGTTTGCAGCCAACTAAATTTTTGTCTGACTTCTTGAAAGAAATAGCACGACCATAGGACACCTTAAGAAAAGTTGTGTGGTGCTGTGGAGAAGGATTATAATTTTTAAAATCAGATATTGCAGCACAAATGGGAAGCAATTAAACAACTGTGATGCTATATCGAATAACCACCTTTTCAGAGAAAAAGTGAATTCCTTTCTCGGGATAATCAGCTTCATAAGTTTCGCCAAGTAAGGGATTGAATGGTTTACAGTGGCGACCTTCTGATGAAGCATATCCAGATACAGCAAAAGCGGCAACGTGCAGAATCCTCATAAGACTGTTCCCCTGGTGTAACAGCATTACGTCTCATCAATATATCAGGCTAATTCAAGCATGTCATGCAAACTCAGAGAAAGTGTAGGTATAACTGCATGGGAATACAAAATCAGCTATTCTCACAGCAGTATATGAATTCATGACATTTAGAACCATAAATCCAAGAAGTTCATAAACCATTACTTCAGCAGCAGGTGGCAAAGAATGGTATTCTGTGTTAACAGAGGTAAGCTAGCAATATATTGAAACAATGCGAAATCGGACATTTAAATTTAAATCCTTGATATTTTAGACCTTTAAAGCCAAACATTTTCCACACTGTAAATATTAAAAAAGAAAAGAGCAAAATATGGAGAAGATGAGAGGAAATTACTCCAACTAAAATCAAATAGTACCATGTAAATTAAACAACTAAAATTACTGTACGAATACTTTATGCAACATGTAAATAATGAATTTAAGTGGTAGGGAGTGAATCGATGATGAAGATTTTATTAACTGCCCTGTTCTAAAAGTAATAATTGGAAAGACACGAAGAGGAACAGAAGCATCCTGATGCATGCATATACCTAAGATTCAGAAAAACACAAGGACTTAATGAAAGTAATAAGCCAAAAAGATTATGAAGGAAGAGCTAGAAGGATCATACCACTTTCCCATACTCATATGCCTGATCCAAAAGATGAGAATACTCTAAGTCTTCAAAACATTTTTGCAGAGACGATATCGGCTCGTTGAAGTACACAGGGAGACAGACTCTTGTCAAATCCTTACCAATGTTGTCCTTGATCATAGACCATAGGCTGACCCCTTTCTCCTTCTCAACTGGATCTGGCAACTTCTTCCTTCTCTCGACATATGGGTATCTAGAGTCAGTTGCATTTTCCTTTGCATCCAACTTGTCCACATTATCAGTTTGATTCCCCAATCTCTGACAATCATCCATGTGATCTATACCTACTGATCCAGAGCTGCAATCTGGTTCGGAAAAGTACTCATTTGTGTCAAAGAAATGAATTTCCTCCTCATCTGATGCTTCCTCAAGATCTTGCTTTTCAACATCATCTGATGATTCAGTAGTGCTCCATTCTGTAACCACAATGAGATGCCACAGAAAACAATTAAACCCAGTAAAGCTTGTACCATTACACACTTACATTAGCTCTTATTCGTCTATGACCGGAATAATGAACAACATGCACAAAACTGCCTTCTAAATCACAGATGTTGTAATGTCCGGAAAGAAAAAAAATTTATATATATATATATATATATATATATATATATATATATATAACTAATGTTGTCTGTGAAAGGGAGGAAGTCAGCATCTTTTCCTTCATCATTTCAGTGAAATCCCTGATATCAATATAATGATTCCACATACAAGGAAGAAAGAGTTTTGAAACTGCAAATTGGTGACTAGAGAGATCATGTCATGTGTGTTTCAAATTTTCAAACTTAAAGATAATGCTGGACCAGTTAACAAATGAGTTTTCCTTATGGTCTATGGAAACTGTGTACTTTAGACCCTCACCAACCAACATTGCTGTCTTTTCGCAAATAAAACACAGAAACATCATTTTACAACTGCCAATTCAATGAAAATATAGTAGGGAATGCAATTGGAAAACTAACTGGGAAAGATGAATATTTCTGGAAGGATAAAAATCAGCAAAGTAGAAGTTGCACCATAATTGGAAAGTGCACTTGCTTATGCCCTTAAAACAAAATAAGACAAAGGTTTTCAGTAATACTTCGAAAAAAGCCAAAGAAAAATGTTACATTAGATATTGAAAAGGTAATTCATGCCCTTCATACATTGAGCACGGGTTTATGCAACAGTAAAGTCTCTCAATACATACATGCAGTACATAAAATGCCACGTGCATTTATACAATTAGGAGTAAATATAGAACCTTGCCTTCATGTTGTTTGGTCTAATTATAGATTGACCCCCCCCAAGTTTGAAAATTACATCTGGTGGACTAGTACCTCTGTCATTTGTTATTGTCTAGCAAATAGAACTAGTTGTGAGTCTTATTAATGAAATTTCCTGACATATAAAATTGACTAATTCAAGTGTTTGATTAACTACATTAAGGTTTGGTCTAACTAGAGATATACTCCCTAAAATAAAATTAGCCTCCCTAAAATCTCAACATTTCGTATACCACCAATATCATCATTTTAATAAAATAACAAATTTTAAAGTAATTGGTAGATCAAAATATAAAAGTACCTCTAAAAGTTTGACCATATCTACACAAATCTTTTTGAAATTTATATACTTTATGCTAACTTATCTTAAAATTAATTTCTCTTTGGACTGATTTTTTAAATTTATACATCATAATTTTAGTCGAAAACAATCTAAACTACTTCAATTAAAATTTGTTAGTTTTCAAAAGATCATTGCAATGCATAGATTCTCAATTTTTGTCTTTCTTACTTCTTTTTTTGAAAAATTCATGAGCTTTGTTAGGTATTGTAATTATACAAACGGTCAGTTAACTGTTTATATCCAAGAACCACTTTTTAGAAGTTAACTTGAATTTTATTAGATTTAACAAGTATAAATTATGAGAGTAGAAGTTCACAAGGAAAAAAGATAATGGTCCAAATTCATTTTCAGATCTAAGTATAGTGTTATGAATTTGAATTTGAAATTGTACATGTGGCTTGGTCTGTGTCAAAAGTGCCTTTACATTTTTAATAGTTGGCTTGGCTAAATTGCAATGGTTCAGTATATTATGAAGGCGGCACTTTCAGAACACCAAGTTAAGGAGGTGGCAATTAGTGACATTAGGTTTTAATTTTGCACAATTTGAGGACTCCGACCTAGGGAAGAGGGGAGGAGGTGGCAGAACTAGGAAGGGGGGGTGGTGGGGGCCACAATGAGACAGGAAGGCGGCTGGGTAACTGGTGGGAGGGAGGGCGGAGGGGAGGCAGGCGGCAATGGCAACTGAGGGCAGGGGGATCGGCATGACGGGGGACTGGCAGTGGGGAAGGAGGGTGGAGGGAGGTTGGGGATGAAATTTTTTTATAATAAATGTTAATATATTATATATTTACATGAATCTACCTAATTCGAGGGGTCTACCTATAATTACATGAATCTTAGGAGTGGATGTTATAATTATTCCGGGGAAACTTGGCTGCTAAATCACATTCGCCACTGTCCATAAGTAACTCTTAAGTAGTGACAATGGCAATCAGGTGAGGATTTGTAGAGCAGACAAACAAGAATTTCAGTCGCATAACTATTAAGTGTGTGGAACCCTTTCTCAATATTCTGCTTCCCCGTTGACCACTCGCATCCTACAACTAGTAGGTCAGATCGCTATAGCTACACAACTCTGGCCATGTTTTCAGACACACCCCTAATCTATATCTGCATATGTGTTTTTTAAATTATATCAGTGCAATTGAACAACAAATTTAGAGCAATAAGTTTTGCCTCCTAAGTAGAGCATCTTCTCCAATAAAAAATACTTTTCCACATTAGAAAAGATCCTGAGGAGAATCAGAACTGTCCCTCTGTGTTTGAATTCTCTCAAAGAGAAGATGAGAAAAATACAGGAAACATGCATATTGGTGCATAAAACTCCTGGTCAGTGTCATTACACGTGGATAAATTGACACAGTTAATCTGAGTTTATATTATCTTCGAAAGAAAAGCAAGAGAAATACAGATATCCATTCTATAATAAATTTGAAAACAGAACTCCTAGTTAGTATTAGCCAATAAAGCTCCCTGCTGATGCAGAAATAATATAACTTATCCAACTCCTTATTTTTGAAAGAAGTGCAGAAATAAATTTTTTCCTGTAATTGCAACGACTGCGCTAAGTAATATAGTCCATATAAATGTATATGCCAAAACAACAGAATGATAAAATCAGAAATGTGAATTAATCTCAATATGCATCTAAATTTTGATGGCTACAACTACAAAGTAAAAGACAATAAGTTGCAGAATAACTAAATAAGAAAGAGGACACTAACATCAAGGAATTTTTCTTTTGCTCCAATGGTGCAAAAAAAGCATAAGTAGATTACGTACCACTGTATTTTCCCCGGGCTAGATTTGTATAATCATGCTTCATCAATTGATATTCACCATCATTAATTCCAGAGGCTTCAGCTTCAATATTCGCCGCCTGGAAAAGAACAATCAGAAAAGCTCATGTCCCGTGCTTCCTCATTGGATAGTCAAATTCTACAGACTAAAGGTTACACTCTGAAACCCATAAAGCAAGATCATCCAAGCAACTTTTACGAAGTTTACAAATCTTTGGCCTTTAACTGTAAATGATAAGAGGGAATGAATGCATCACTATACAGAGATATTTAGTGATGCTTATTGAGACAACTTGTTACACAGATTGCAGTGATAAATGTGTAGACGAAGTGTTCCCGCAAAAGAAAATATCTCCTGTCATGAAAAATAAAGAGATATTTTCCTCATAACTACTGGGATTCATAAGAAGAATCAAGATACTTAACGAAAGACAAGGCTTGTAATGGACATAGAGAAGTGGAGTGGCATCACCTGCTTATCGGGAACCTAGTTGACTCGATAACCGTGCCATAGAAGGATAATTGCATAAATCTCATATAGTCCAAATATATCAACCAGATTCTCAATCAATGAGTAATCGCATAAACATTGTAAACTACTAAAACAGCACTAATGCCATCATTCATCAAATTCTATTAATAGGAAATTTGCTTTCCATTAAATCCGGAACTCGTTGCTCTTTATGGTACAAAATTTGATGCTGCAACCACACTGTAATTCATATTTCAACAATATTTGTTCACGGAATTCGGTTACCGACATTATGGTTCTTCACAACATTGTCAGCGGACGGATCCGGTAAACACGGGTGACATTTCAGAACATTTATTATTAAAGTTCACAAGCCCGTGAGTAGATGTGAATTGATGATAGCAATTTCACCGACAATTTTATGAAGTCAAAGTTGCATATCCAATAAGGAGTCATACTTCTAACAAGTAACAATAGTGATATTGGATTCATATTGGGCATTGAAGACTCTGATGATGCCCCTCGAGAACCCAAATCAGTGCTGTACAAGATAAGAGTAGAGCCGTCCGAACAATTAGTCCAAGTAGGCAAACAGTGGCTTTAACTAAACAATTTGTGCCAAAGAAAAGTTAGAAAAAAGTTCCAACAAACTAGATGAGAGCTATATCTTAATTATTCAGTGTGGCACTTTTTCAACCTTCAAGCAAATGTTCGGTTGATGAACAGTATTGCTAATCAAATACTTGGTGAGTTCAGAATAGTGAATCCATAAATCAAAAATTGTAAATGGTTATACGCATAGTGCTTTGCTGGCAATCGTAAATGTTATCTCTTAGCTACATTAACCACAATGGAGTAAAAAGTTAGAAAAGTTAGAAAAGTTAGAAAAAGGTTCCAGTCAAACTAGATGAGAGCTATATCTTAATTATTCAGTGTGGCGCTTTTTCAACCTTCAAGCAAATGTTCAGTTGATGAACATTATTGCTAATCAAATACTTGGTGAGTTCAGAATAGTGAATCCATAAATCAACAATTGTAAATGGTTATATGCATAGTGCTTTGCTGGCAATCGTAAATGTTATTTCTTAGCTACATTAACCATAATGGAGTAAAAATAGTACCTCTAATTGTCTCAATGTATCCAATAAATTGGAACGCTCCTCGCAGAGAAATTGAAACTGTCCTTTAATGCCAGAAAATTCTGAGAGCATGATCTGTTCACAGTCCTTAACAAGCCCTTCACCAATGCCCTCCTCAAGCAAACGCTGCTTCAGCCTTTCAGTTGATATTGACAAATCTCTAGTTAGAAGCGGGGTGTTATCACTCTGCGGTCTCAATGAAAAGAGGCTTCTCGTTGAAATCAACGCCTGTATCCAAGCCACTCTTTTTCTTCGTATTCGTCCTTAAATGAAGCGTCTTTGTAGCCGTAAATATGTAAAATCGCCTATCGTCGGACTTACTCTCACGAAACGACGAGATCTGCAAACAATTCAAAAGCTTCTAAGCAATTTAAGGCAAATCTGCCCCTCCCTCACACAACCCAATAGACAAGAGCTTAAGCATGCAAGTGGGCATACATATTCAATCCATCCCAGCACAGATCATAAAAGATCCAAAACTCAGACAGCAAATTAGAAAGGCAATGCTCCAACAAGAACATCATACAGTCAATGAGTCATATATCAGCAGAAGCTGTCATACACCAAATAGCTAATCAAAACTACGAACTCACACAACTATCATTTTCAGGCAACATATCCTGTGACCAGTGGCCAAGAAAGAAACACTGCAATCCCGCAAACTCGCATATACACAAAGATTAATATACACTATTTTAACAGGAAAAAACACATTATCTTGCCAACAGCAGCAAGAAGACCCACCTAACCTTTGATGCTGAAGAAACAGTCTCTTGAACAGACAACGAACATGATCAAATCGAACCATAGAATAATTATTAGGATAAATAAAGCCCGAGACTTGTCAACAGTAATATTCGGACTCACCAAGAACAACACCCACCCGAAGCCAAGAATATCCATTCCCAGTTCTTAATTCCTTCCTTATTTCTTTTCAGTTTCTTAAAGGAAATGTCACTTCCATCCAAACGTATAATTCTTACACTGTTACTTCAAGAAAGGGAGGTCAAAATATGCAGCTACCAATTTTTATAAACTCGAATATTATATTGAAACAAAAAAAAATAAAAATAACCTTTCTATATTTTATCCCCCCAAACAACAACATCAATAATGGGGTATAAGTAATTCTGCTGTTGCGAACAAGTAAGGAGGCTCTTTTTTCTTTTAATTTTTGCCTTGAACAGGTACAAAAGAAAGAGGGAAATGTTAGGCATTCTTGAAGCGAAAACAGCAACCCCAAAAGATTGAAAAAAGAAAAAAGAAAACCCAGGATGATGATGTGACGAGACGTTAAAAACCATGAATGAGAACCCTAAATAGGCCTACACAACTTTGCCCTATATTTGGCCTCTCTGAAGACCCACCTGCTGATGTGACCCACTTTAGATCAACACCCAGTTAAATGTTGAAAAAATAAAAAAAATAAAAAAACAACTGCATTTTCAAGAAAATCTTTACAGACCCATGGTTAATAGAGGGTGAAAAATGTGAAAAAGGGCTCAGATATCTAAGCTATTTTTGGTGGCTATTCGTGCAAAAATTTCTCCTGGCATGAATATATGGTAAACAATCCTAGTAAATTTCCTGGACACAATTCTTTGCCTATAGTGGAAAAATATTTTCTGTAGTACACACAATAAAAGACAAGCCCCCACTTTCAGTTCTCCTCTCCCCCACCTCCACCCATTTTCCAAAATGCCGTACTCTCACTCCATCAATACTGCTATTAGTCTCTGCTGAGAGTCGGTCTACCGTTTTTACCAACCTTTAAATGGACAATGCCGACGGTTTTGCCGTGTTTTCTGCCGCTCCGGCGGCTTCCAGTGGCGGAGCCAATTAGAATCACATCGTTTCCAGGCGGCGCGTCGGGGCGGCGCGTCTTGGAGTAAGAGAGTACCCCGTTGTTTCTCAACGTGAACCACCGGGATCGCCACCCCTTGCCGTAGTTAGTCCACTTGTAGAGGATCCCGGCCACGCTAGTGCTGGTGCTGACATCAGATCCTCCGGCATTGACCTCAGATCCACCGCTGGAGAAATTCACCGCCGACCCAGTTCTGAGAAGGGTCGGCTCCGGCGACCCGTCCCCGATCCCTGTGCTCTCCAGCGTTATGCAGCACAGCGGGTGCATCTCCCTCACCCGCATCGCGCGTAGACTCCCACACAAGACTAATTATCTATCAATGTGATCTCCACATCTGAGACTAACAGTGATGGATCATAGATAACAATGAAAAATTTTCACGGCCACTCGACATTATATGCAGCAGATAGCATCAGAAAGTGATGCATCGGAGCAAACTTTGGGTTTTACACCTTTATATATATTTGTGTGTCGAGAATCAAGAAATGAAGAGAGAGAGCTCTGAAACTGAGGGATTCCTGTGGAAAAAAGAGAAGGAGAGAGAGAGAGATTTATTTAGTTAAAAATGAAGTCTTTGAGTGTTGAATTTGTAAACAAGGGAAAGAAGGTGGGAGATGGCAGAGATAAAAATAATACTGGGCCTGTGATTATATATAATGAGCGTGTGTACTGCAGTTTGCAGAAATGAAGTTTGTATCTGTATACTGTACTTGTACATATATATATATACACACATATACGTATATACACATTTATACATTTTGTGTATGACAGTAAGCAGATTGTTGAAATCTAGTGTGTGTGCTGTGTGTAATTATGGTGGTGGTTAACCAAAAGGGTCAGGTCATTACACATAGCTGGGAATGTGCTGTAGAAACAGTGGTAGAGGTCATCACTATTTCGGACAAGGCAAAAGCAAAAAAAAAAAAAACCACCTTTGACTCACATTTTCACTTTCACTTGTATTAATTATCCAATGTTTTCTTTTACTAATATTATTATTTGTAGATTATTAGTATTAGTTTTTGTAATTGTAATGGTAATGGTAATGATGCGTAATAATTAATAAATCATATGCCACTTTAAGATTCGGTTAATCATTCTAGAATTGTGATGTGTGTTTGAGACTATGAAAAAGAGATGTCAAATTCTTTCCTACTAAAAGATATAATCAATTATACTTAGAAGATGGAAAAGAGTGTGAGTATACGTAAAGGCATATTCTTCAACATTTTTTTTATTTTCTTTAAAAAAATTTATTTTTTTTTGGGGGGTGGGGGATGGGGGTTTGACTAGATTTTGTTTCTTGGTTTACTAGGTTGGCTTTATGAGAGAAAATTAAGGGGAAAAATGTAATTTATTTTGTGTGATATGAGAAATTAGCACAAAAAAATAGTAAATTACTTTCATGTATTTTGAAAAAGGGTTTAATGCATTTTATATTTTAAAGTATATTATCCTCGTCAATTAGCCCTTAAACTAAAAAAAAATTAAACTATCCTCCTATTTTTGTGACAATCCTTTAAATTAAATGAAAATGGATAAAAATACTCTTGACTATTAATATTATTATATATTCACTTTAATACCCTCTATAGTTAAGTATATCCATTAATTTGACTTTAATTTTTATTCATTTATGATGTTAATTAATTAATATTAGATTAGTCACATATTGACAGATCAATTTTAGTATTTTTAAATTTAAAAAATATTATAAATATTTCTACATTGCACTATATATAATTTTAATGATAAAAATATTGCAAGTGGTCGTTGAGCCTATTATTTTGACACTAAAATATCAAGTGAGATAATTCAAGAGTTAATGAAATATATATATTATTGCCTTTTCATATAGTAACTATATTTCACCCATTGACCAAACATTAGGTTCAAAATATTAGACTTATCAATGGGTGTGTAATACCTAAAACCAAAACCAAATTCATTTAATAGTTATGACCCATATTTGTACCTAATATTTTGCTTTAGATCCAGACTTGGATACATATTTGTGGTATTAATATATTTGGGTCTAGATAGAGCTTATACCCTAAAATACTAGTGGGTAAAATTTATTATGCAAAACGTGCATATTTATTCGTTAATTAAAATTAGTGAATTTATAATTTTTTGTTAATTATCAATACGACTACTTATACCCTCAAATTTGAACTAATTATTTTGTACCTAATTAATTTATACAAATTTAATATTAATTTAACTATAAACATTGTAGTTGAAATAACTTTTAAAATTGATTGATATATTTAACAATAGAAGACATTAATGTTATATATCATATTATTAATAATAAAGGGTATTTTTATAAATTTTTATTTAATTTAAAGAATTATTCAAATATACGGGATAAATAAAGATTTATTTAGTTTAGGAGGGCAATTGATTAGAGTAACATACTTCAAGAGTACAAAATGTATTTAACCCGTTTAAAAAATGAAGCAAATTTCTCCCATCAATAATTTAGATAGGATGTAATTTGCTTTATTTTTCAAAGCACATGAAGTAATTTGCTAATTCTTTTTTATCGAAAACTTTCTGGTCATTTCACATATCATAGAGGTAAATTTCATTAACCCAAGAAAATTATGAAAACATCCTTCCTTTGTTTCTGAATTTCTGTTATCTTAAGGTGAACTTGATTATCGCTAGTGACACCTAGTTCAGTTGGCGAAGTTGAGGCTCCATGATTTTAGAGGTCATGGGTTCGAACCCCGCTAGGTGCGTGGGATGTTGTCTACTATATAGCAGGAGTTTTTCTACTGCATAGTAGGAGTTGTTATCTACTGTAATAGTAGGTGTTATTGAGTAGGATATGATTATTATAATAGTCTCTGTTAGATATTGAAGTCGACAAGAATGATTGTACTTGTACTCGATTTACTTCAATTAATAAAAAATTCATCACTTTTATCTCAAAAAAAAAAAAAAAAAAAAAAAAAAAAGAGGTGAACTTCATTATCATGCGGTGGATACGGATTAATAATTCATATAGGCCTAATTTACTTATCATGATTGGATTGGGTTGTGACTGATTAAAAAAATTATAAGTTTAATGCAATTAGGATCATATGTTTACAAAATCCTTTGTAATTTTGGATAATTATTTGGTATTTCATTTTTCAAACTTGCAAAAGTAAATCTCATTTCCCAGATTTGTCTGAAGTTTCCACCTTTTTTCCCCTATTGAAACGATTCCTGAGCTGAAATAAGCCTCGTACACAAACAACCCGAAAATTCAAATTTGAGCAAGGAGGGTTTATGCTCTATTTTCGGAGCTCACATTTCCTCAACCTTCAGCAATGGTGTTTTTCTCGCTTCTTTGCAAGAAGCTGATGATATATTGACTCTGCCAAACATAAGAATTATTAACTATGCCAAAGATTAAAAAAAAAATGCTATTTGATCAAAATGCCATTTCTTCAATGATAACATGGTATAGGATTGCAACGTCGCACTACATTAGAATCCTCCACGATCAATAGCTCAGTCGTTAAAGTTTGAGAATATATTTCCAAATTGGGGATTAGTGAAGGAGAGTGAGAGAGCGTCAAGATAGACAGAAAATATATTTTTAATACTATTTTATCGAGCCATCGACATTAACCCAAATTTAAAATGAAAAAAACGTTTCATTTAAAAACTGATAAAAATGTTTAATGTTTTAAAACTGTAAAACTATTTTAAGATGTAGGTTTAAAAGCTGAAAACATTTTAAAACTACAACAATAAATAATTTTAAATTTAAATTCTAGGTCAATTCAAAATTGCCGCATAAAAATATATACTGAGACATTCACTCTAACGCCTGTGCTAGGTTGGGACAAGCAGGCCACGACAGAGGCACGTGTGTGGGTTTCCACAAGTCCACCCTAGTCTCTAGTCAAAACTTCAAATAGTATTGAGTTTTGGGCTTCATATAAAGGAGAGCCATTTGATAGGTTTCCAATGTAGGCAAACTAAGAGTTAATTTTAACTCATACAACCCCATTTCTTTATATACTTTCCAAAGGTCAACTCAATACCTCGAACTTTTGTATGTGGAATAACAACATACTCTCATTCTCTTTTACCATCTAACATATGAATTCATCTTAATTGACATCCAACTTATGAGAAAATTGTATTAAATTGACATCTAGTTCATAGATTTGGGATTTACTCAAGTTATTTTAATTACTTTCGGTAGTAGTGCCTCCAATTTGAACCATTATCTAATTTATTTAACTTCAGCTACCATCAGGACAAATGGAACTAAGTTTTGAATTTGTGTCCATGGTTGTGACAGTATTTGTTGATAACAACAAGCTACTAGCTATAAATTGATCTTTAAGCTAAACACTATAAGACATGTATCCTGATCTTATTTTGTGAGTACTTTAAGGAAATATCCATTTTCTTAATCGCGGACAAACAACTACACTTACTAATTGGGCATCTTTGGGGATACACTACTTGCATCTTGTCTAAAAGACTCGATTCCATTCAGAGTTGTACTCTTACTTTACTAGCAGTTTACAACACCTTCAAGAATTAAAAGAGATACACTCCAGTTACAAAGTATCAACCTAGTTTTAGGTTGGGTTGCCATCACAGATATATCAATGTTGGCTTTTCAGATCCATCCTCAATCTAGACTTTTGAACTAAAGACAGTTCAAGTCCTTTCGTCAAAAGATTAACCACATTATCCTCTTTACCCACAACGTCAATGACCATAACTCTCTAACACCAATTCTTTTTAGACCTGAGTCTAACTTAGATGTGTCTTTTGGTCTTCTAATTGAACTTACGGTTTCTTGTCTTTGAATTGTGGTTTAATTAGTTATCACAATGCACCTCAATAGGCGGAAATGATTTGTTTACAATAGGAAGTTGTATCCACAACCCATACAACCACTCTGCTTCAAATGTAGACAATATTATCAAAGTCTAATATGAATACTTTCAGGAGACAGTGTCTCTACCTAAGGTAAATACATATCCTGCACACCTATTGCTACATGAGATTTTGGTTATCCAGCTACTAACACTATATCCCTCGAGAACTGCAGGACCTGCTATAATGTATGACAAGTGATGTTATACCCATAAGGTACCTAAGCGCCTATAAAAAGCTCGCAAATGGGTTCTATCAGGACAACTGCTGTATCTAGAACATTTCAAGACAAAAAAAGATATATTTGGTCCCGAGTTATTAGATAAATACTAAAAGCTCCAATAATTTGATAATACCTTAGTTGAGATACTGATACTCCAGTTCATTCTTCAAAAGTGCCACAAAAGATTGTATGCTTTCTTTGCAATTCTATATTTTTTATAGCCATATTTCTCAAAATATTCTTCTCAATATAAAGGGATTCACAAATGGCTCTACCATCAGTTGATCAAATTAATTTGATGCCAAGAATCACATTATTCTATCCCATATACTTCATTGCAAACTTATTTTTCAAAAAGTACTTGGTTTCAATAATTAGTTCTAAGTTCGATGCTATAAGCATAATATCATCTACATACAGATAAAGTATTATACAATTATCTCTTTTAACCTTATAGTAGATACATTTATCATTCTTATGTGTGTTGAAGCCAAAAGACAGAATTATTTTGTCAAACTTTTCATGCCATTGTTTGGGAACGACTTAACAATTTTCCAAACTTTTTTTTCTTTTTTCCAGAAGCTACAAATCCCTCAGGCTGATCCATGTGTGTATTCTCCTCGAGATCACTCTATAGGAATGTAGTTTTAACATCTATTTAGTGAATCGAAAGGTTATACACCGAAGCAAGTGATATAAGCTCCCAGATAATAGTTAATCGAGCTGTTAGGAAATCAGTATCAGAATAATTGATTCCATCTTTCTGTTTAAACCCCTTTGCAACCAATCTAGCCTTAAACCTATCTATGGTGCCCTCAAATTTCAGTTTCTTATTGAAAATTCACTTACATCCAATCGTAGTACACCTCGGAGGGAGATCGACTAGTTCCCACATCCCATTAGAAACTATGAGTCCATCTCACTTTTGATAGCTACATTCCATTGCTTGGCTTGAGATGAGGCTATTGCATCTTTGAAATTTATAGGGTCATCCTCGATATTGTAAGTGAGAGAGTCACTTTCAAAATCTTAAACAACTCTAGCTCTCTTACTTTATCTAGGTTCGTCTAACTTCTCATGAGTCAGATTCAAACTACAAGGACCAACTCCTATATTTTTCATCTTTTCCACATGATCAGGAATAGAAGGATAGTGAAAAATCTAAAGAACATTTTGAGGTACTTTTGATTTAATAGAAAATGCGTCTTCTAAGAAAGTAGCATCACGGAACTCAACTATAATATTGACCTCTATATCTTGAATTTCTCATTTAATACCCAAAAAGTTGTAGGGCATAGTTTGTTTCTACATAGCCTAGAAACACTGGATTAACAGTCTTAAGACCTAACTTCTTTCTCTTGTGTTTAGGGACTAACACTTTTGCGAGACACCCCCGCACATGAAATCATAGGTCGATAGGAGTACTTGTATTATGTTTCAGAGGGATTATTCAGAGTATGCAAAAATGTATTCAAAATCTCTCCCTACAGATACTTTGGTATCTAGAAGTGATTATCAGACTGTAGAACCATGTCCTTAGCCGTTCTATTTCTCGTTTTGTTGGAAGATGGTGAATATGGAATAATCAAATTTCTTGCAATGTTCACTAGATGCACTTGTTTCTTACTAGTTTTGGTTTCTTCTTCGTTCTTAAACAAAATAATCCTTTTTGGTCGCTAGTTAACTGCCCATTAAACTCACAAATGTCTATGTATACTAATTCAAGTATTTTTGAATTGCTATCTATTGGGTGATTAGGTTTCCTAATGTGTTTAGTGTCTACCTATATTGGACATTTGTGTTCTCATTCAATATTGTAACTAGGAATCAAATTAAGGTTCATCATTCGTTTAATTGAACCTAGATTTAGTTGACCCAATCTACTATGTCATAAAGTAGACGACTCAACATTTATAACAATAGAATCAGAAACATGAAATTTATTAAAATCAACAATCATCACGAGTTTTAATAATCAAATAAATAGCCATTGCCAACAAAACTACCAAACTGATGTATTACAACTTTATCAAATTTAAAAGTAATCTCACAATATTCACTAACTAAAATTAAACCAGTAATGATATTCCTTCTAACAATTGGGACATGATGCACCTTTTTCAAAGATAGAATGCATCCTGAAGGAAACTTCAAGTCTATGCTTCCTATGCCAAGTACTTCGGTTGTACCATACTCACTGTTCTTCCATTGATGGCCTAATAAGACAGAAAAATTATTTATTAGCACTAACGTGCATTTGCTCCAGTGTCAATCTACCAATCAAATGATTCATATGGTTATAAGTTGGTTTGTATGTAGACATACCTTTTAATTGTTCTTGAGGTGCCAACATCGCTAGAACCTTCCACAACCATATTGACAGTTGGTTGCCTAGTCTTGCCCTTTTTAGTAGAACAATTCTTGGCCCAGTGTCCAATATGCCCACAAATCCAGTGGCTTGTTTGCTTTTAATTTCTTTGATTTTTTACGACGTTATCTTTACTAATGGTTTTAGAATTTGAATTTAAATTATTAAATTCTAATTATAAATTGGTCATTTCAGAAAATTGAAAGCTAAATCTTGAAAACTGATTCGGTTCAAAATACTCTAATTTCTTCAAGATTGTTGGAAACAATAATATTTCAAGGCAGTGTTTTGAAAATTGAATATTTGAATAAAAAATATTTCAAAGTTCACAATTTCATTTAAAACAGTTTGCAAACAACCAACTAGGAACAAGAAAACAAAATAATTACATATGTTGTTTACGTTGAAAAAATAAACAGTAAACTTAGTTGGGTGCGAGTTGTATAGTAACAACTCGTGTATATTAACCGGCTAGATATAATTTGTTGTCGTCCTATATCTATCCTCAGTTAATAATACTCCCATCAGTTAACTCGCCATCCTCCTCTAGGTCCCTCTCTACTAAGTTCTGTAGTGTTGCACGCAACTCATCTAGCTCATTGTGCTAATAGTGATTCTGCTATCTAAGTTGATCCAACTCTCCTCTTAGCCCAGCGGCGATAATAAGCTTGCCTGGAGAGATCGTTCCTCAGCTCCTCCATCTCATGATGTCTATCACGCAGTTGATGCTGCAACTTAGCTATCAAGTTGGTCAAGTTGTTGTCCAGACCTAATGGAGATAGACAAAGAAAAGTTATGGTGTCTTGAGGTGCCTGGTCGAGAAGGCTTTAAAATGTATTTTGTAGCAGCTTCAGAAGTAAAAGTTGACATTCCAAACAGTTCAAAAGTATTTCTTTTAAAGCCAGAAGTTGAAAAATACTTTTGCGGAGCTCTTGCAAATACTCTGAAAGGCTATCCAAGTAAGCATTATTTATGTGCGTATTTAGATAGTTTTCTTAAAGTTTTACTTTGCCATGTAAGAAAAATATCTTTTATTTTTATATATATCTAGATAATTGTATGATAATTTATTTTTATCCAAAAGATTTACTAAATTATGTTTATTTTGTTTATGTGTGTATTGAATTTATTCTGTTTACAACTCTATATAATATCCTACATTATGTTTATTTGTCTGAATTATTTCATAATCATTTACTGACTCGATTGTCAGAGTACTAATATATTTTTTGCAGATCTTCATTTCATGACTTGTGAAAAACCAAGCCCAACAATCTCAAGCTGGACACGATCCAAACGACCAACTTTTTGCTCGCACCACACTCATTTTTATAGGTAAATTTAATTATGAAAATAATATAAATTTATTCGCATGTTTATTATACTTTCTAGTTTTATAATTACTAGTTACTTTAAAATTTAAATTTTAGATTATTATCGTCTATCTACTTTCAAATTTTAAAATTTTAATAAACTTATGGGTAAATTACAACGATCTCTTCTGAGATTTGATATAATTACGAATACTCTCTCGTTGTTTGAAAAATTATCAATATTCTCTGATTTTAACGACTGTCTGACATTTAGCCCAATCCGTTAGGTTTTCATCTACTTTTTGTGGTGAACTGGCCAAAATGCCAATGTGGATTAAAAATAAAAAATTTATTTATTTATTATTTTTTATGGACTAAATGGATAATATTTTTATAATTTTTACAAGTATTTCATCCACACCGTCCGATTTTTTTTTTAATTTTTATTTTTTTTAAATATAAAAACAGTAAGAGCAAAATTGACTATTTCATTCCTTCATCCAAAGATTACAAAAATTTTATCAAACATCAGGAAGTATTTATAAAATTTTCAAACAATAAAAAGATATTTATAATTATACCAAATTTTAGAAGAAATCGTTGTAATTTATAGTTCAATTTTCAATACGGCGCCTTGATTGTCAAGAATTACTAAATTTTCGGCGAAAAAATGTAATTGAAGTAATTAATTATTATGGTGTTGTTTGAGATTGATTGATGGTCAATTTATAATAATTCTCCTCAACAACAATTATAATGTTTTCATCTAACTCAATAACTTCTAACAACTCAGTTCTTCCTCTAAAATAAATGTGCATTAGGCCCCCAATTCATAAATAAGCTGAGGATGGCCCCACAAAAACTTCAATAAATGAAAGGCTAAATATTATATTTGGTCCTCAAATTTTTTTTTGAAATTATTGTAATTCTTCAAGTTTATTTTTTTTACTTTAGCATTCCTAATTTTTAACTTTTATTTCAATTTGGCCCCTCTCACTATTTTTCGCCAAAAATATGACTGGACTTTGACTTTTTGGAGGTAAAATGGTCAATTTAAATTTGAGTTTATCAGTTTAGTCCTTTCAATTTGTAAAATTATCAAATTAGTCATTTTATAGAAAGAAACTATTTTTTTACATGTGACTATTATGTAATTATTTATTTGAAAAAATAAAAATTTTGAACTCTTGTGAACATAATGACAACATATTACTTAATTTAAATAAAATAGGCTCACTTTATTTTTTATTTTTTTCATTTTTAGAAGTGACAATAAAAATCAAAATTATGAATAAAATTTATAAAACTGGTCTAATAGAAAATATAATTAAAAAATCTAAGTCGGTTTTTAATCTTAGGAGTTAAAGATAAGACTCATAAAATTAAATCATAATAATATTTATTAAATATTACCAATTACGATTTTGAATTTTTTTTTATGGAAAATACTTTTAACTAGATTATTTTGTGGACTTCAATATATAAAAATTCATATTAAGAAGTTTCTATATAACTTTTTCTATAAAATGAAACTACATATTTAGAAAACCTCTATAAATGAATATTATATGTATATATATATATATATATATATATATATACAAGAATCTAGTTAAAAAGTATATTCTACCATAAACTTTTTAGACTTATGTTTCACTTTGAAAATAAAAAAATTACTAACTTAAATTTTTTTATTATATTTTCATATTAGATATAATAATGACATTATTTAACTTAAAATAGTAAAACTATTTCAATTTCAAAAAAGTTATGACAAAATCAAAAGTTATAACTAAATTTTGTAAAACGTATCTAATCTGAAAAATATTAATTAAATATCTAGGTCAATAATTTTAATTGTATGAGTTATAGATAAGTTTAAGAAAATTAAACCTAAATTTTTTTTATTAAATGGTAGCAATTGAAGGTTTGAAAAAAAAAGTTGGAAAAATGTAATTTTTAAATACATCTTTTTGATGAGTTCATACATATAAATTAACTTCATTTTAACAGGTTTGTAGAACTTTTTCTAAAATTGGATGTCCAGAAATATTGACATTTTATCTTGTCTAAATTACAACATCTATAACCAGGTGTTTTTTATTTTTGTAATTTCAGAAAATGCAATCATTATTCTTTTTAGCCTGCATTTAAGGATAAATATTCTTTTCCTAGTATTTTGTATATGAAGAATATCTATTGACATGTAGATTTGCCATATTTCCTAATGAAGATCACTGTATGTAATTTGACAATTTTACAGATTTAAGATTTACTAAAAATTAAAAAATATTTATGTTCATAACACAAATACGAAAAGTACTTTTCCATCAAGAAAAATGATTAATTTGATAATTTTACACAATTAATGGACTAAAGTGAGAAAAATAAACTTAAGTTGATTATTTTACGCTAAAAAAATAAAATTTGGCCATATTGTCACCAAAAAATGGTCAGAACTACCAAACTGAAATAAAAAACTTAAGTTAGGGAAGCTAAAGTAAAAAAATTAACTTAAGGGACTTTAAGTAATTTTAAATGCAAATTTGTGGAAACTATAATATTTACCCTAATTAATTGAATAAATATAAATACATTATTATTATTATTGTTTTATTTTGTTAATATGATTAATTATTTTTATATGTAATTAATTATATTAACTTACACATAATATTAAATGGTATATTAATAATTTTAGTTAATTCTTTTGGTTCATGATCTATCGAATACGTACCATGTGACTTAATTTGGGTACTCATTTATACACAAATCATTTAAGAAATATGGAATTACTAGCGTTGAATAATTACCAATCAAATATAAAAGAATTATAAATTTGCTTTTATAATTTGTATACTCAAGTTATAATTTAAAATTTTGGTAATCTTTTTGTTTGCTTTATGTGTCCACATATTCATACTTATAATCAACACTACTTGAGAATTTAGAGTTGAGCAATCGAAAAGTTCTCTAATATTTTTGTTTACTTATATATATATATGCCATAAATATTAATTCGACATCAAAAACCTGAAATGGAATTTTGTAATGTGCAAAATAATTAACTTTAAATAATACTCTCATATAATTGCTTTTAAGATAAAAAAAAATCTTTTTTTAGTGATTAAAATTATATTGATTCTATAATCATACGTCTGTCACACTTCATCAAGAGTCAATTTCATTTTTAAAGGTAATTATATTTAGATATTAATTCCTTCAATGTCATAAATTTTTGGGCAGTATTATTTCTACTGTCATGCTTCCTCCACTTGAGTTCTAATACAGCTTAAACATTAATTCACGGAAACAAACATGTGATTAGCTCCTCAAATCTAGCCATCACTCGTTATTTTGATTTGTAAAACATACTAAAAAAAAGTATAGATTCTAACCTAATAGATAACTCACTTGTAATTGACATACTTGCTCGACTTATTGATTCATGATCTTAGAGTTGAATTCAGGAACAACTCAATTTTCTCGTTGTAACAATCTTTAGTCATACGACTGTTCTTGGACCATAATTAATTATTGTTGGTACATGCACTATAAGAAATACGACTTTTCGTCATAGTTAATTGTTTTTAGTATATGCACTACAAGATATATAATTTTTCATTAATTTATTAAAAGTAAATGACATGGCAAATACTAATTAATCACGGTTGTGCTTATTAGTCATTATTTTTGCAAGAAAGATCAAACTATTTGTTATTGCTATGTTGATTAACTATGTTCAAAACTTAAGTTTTTCGCGTCGATTTTAAAACAGAGTATATAGTATTGATTTACTATGAATTTTAAGTTATTGTGATTTATAGTGCAGAAAATAGTCAAGTTTTTTAATAGTAATTTACGCGCTTTGTGTTTTTTCACTAATATTTTAGTAGCCAATTTAAATTCTTGAAGGGATTTTGAGCGTCTTCAATAATATTAATTATGTCCAAGTGTTCAATTCAAGTAAGGATCCCTTTTAGAAGTTCACATATTGCGCATATCTTAATATATGTGTCCAAATAAATAACATGAAGAAAAATCATTCAAATTAGTAAATTGCACACACTCTATGTGTGTAATTAATTTAAAATTTAAATAATTTAATTGTTATTTTTAATATATGTATATATATATATATTAATTAAATACAAAATTAATAAAAATTCTGGGAAGTTATTGAGAAAATAGTGGAGGAAAGCGAGTTGGAAGTTGAGAAAAGAAAAAATTTGTAAAATAATTTAAAAAGTAAGTAAGAGTTAAACCGGTCGTATAAGAGTTAAGCAGAATTAAGATTAGTACTTAAATAAGTTTTATCGTCTAATTCAGTTGAACCCGCTGTATGTATGGGGTATTGTTTTCACTGCACGATTAGTGTGTTGTCTACTGTAATAATATGTGTATGTTAAATTTAGTTTATTTTATATTATTGAATCAGGGTATAATTGTTGTACTGATCTTTGTTAGATATTGATATTCGATAAGTTTTTGTTAAATTTAGTTTATTTGATATTATTGATCAGAGTATGATTGTTGTAATTGTCTCTGTTAAATGATATTCCACATAAATGATTGTAAACGATTTATTTCAATTAATAATAATTTACCACTCTTACTTAAAAAAAAAAAAAAAAGAGTTTTATCTGATTTCTATACATGTTTACGGTATACGAAATTCTATTTGCAATAAATTTCGGACATTAAGGAGTATCTAATTCAACAATTTAGTCTCTGTAACTCGAGAGGTGGTGTTATTCTACCATGAATTGATTTCTACAATTTAATCCTATAACTTTAAAATTTGAAAATTTTTAGTTCATTGCATACCAATTTGGCCGAAACATTACACGTGACTTGCACATGGCCTAATTACATTACAATTTAGTTAGCTCATGTGAAAGTCACATGCATTTTTTCGGTCAAATTGACTGAAAAAAAATTAAAATTGCTAAAATTTTAAAATTATAAAACTAAAATACAAAATAAGTCGTGCATGACTAAAAATATTATTCTTAAATTACAAGACTAAATTGTATTCTGTCATGCTTTATTCGATCCATTACTCCTCGTTTCCACACAAATATAATGTTTATGTATATGTGTGTATATATATAAATATATGTATTTCCTGTAAAATTAGTACAATAACTTCTGTTTCCTTGGGAAGTTTGAGGCAGGGTACAATCTTTAGCTTCAAGCATAAACAAATGTCCGAGCCTATGCCACAGATCTCAAGCTAAACTGGTATATTTAATTAAAAATTAAAAATTAAAAAATAAAAAATAAAAAAAAATCATCTTAAACTCACTAATGAAGCATGATAGTTATTATCAGCTTTATTATTCCACGTCGACGACTACTAAGGAGGAACGATAATCATTACTAATACACAATTACGATAAATTATTGCAACAAGATTAACAGTTATTTTCGAGCTCCAGCAAAGACAATAATGCAGTAAAAGACCCTCAAGTCCGTACAGTTCATTAATAGTGTATTTGGATTGATGGATTTAGATTTGAAAAAAGAATGTGAAAAAAGGGTTTCAAGTTATTCATTTTGAAAACATTTTAAATTCATCCATATTTTAAAATTAAAATAAAATATTTGAAATCCTTTAAATTTAGAATTATCTAAACATATTTTTGAATCCAAACGCAACCTAAGAATATTCTAATAAATAGAACAGAATGAAAGAGAAACAGAATCACCTTCGAGCAAGTTCACTCTTTGGTAGCACTCTAGCTCAAGCTAGCCAACAAGATGGTTCTTATATTCGACTTATAGGGCAATTTGGATTAATAATTATTGAAATTAGATTTAATTACTGACTTAATTATATTTACTGTCGCCGTATGTACGAGATAGTGGCAAAACGAGAATTGTATAGGGTGGCAATTTATACCTTGGAATTAAATTTTTTAAGCAATTGCAGAACTCCGACCACCAAAATCTAAAAAGTGGCCGAATTTTGCTGACATGGACAATTTTAGGGCTTTTAAATCGGGGGATTTGCTGACTGAGCATAGTCGGAAAAAAACCCACGCCACATAAGCGCTCACTGGGCATAGTTGGAAAAAACCCAGTAAGCAATTTTTCCAATTTAAAAAGCCCAAAAAATTTTCATGTTAGCAAAATCCGGCATCTTTAAACTCCGGAGGCCGGAGTCCTCAATTGCTTGAAAATTAATTCCAGGGAATAAATTGCCACCCCTTTTATAAAGTCCTTACTTTTCCGCTACCCTATACGTATGGGGCAGTAAATATAATTTAGCCTATAATTACCTAAGCATCCCATGTTATTTTCAAAATTACAAGTTCACTCCTTCAAATTATAATTATAATTGTACATTTCTTATTAATTGAATGACGAAATTTAACACAAAAATCCCAAATAGTACCTTACACTAACACCCTTTAAGGGGTGTACTTGCAATTTCACTAGAAACAAGGGACGGTTATGTAATTATATCTAGGAGTGTCGATGCAATTTATCCTACTATGTACGTCTGCATTGTACAAGTGTCATGGTGCTTGTGTTGGATGGTGGGAAAACAAATCCTCTTTATTTTAAATCAATCAAACTTTTTTTGCCTTACTTTTAAAAAAAAAATTAAATTGAAATGAGGTGAGATATAAAAGAAGTCTAAGAGTTAATTCAAATGTATGAGCTTTGGGAAACAAATGAGTTTGTCACATTTTGGGAAAATGATATTTTATTGTAGAGGTCGTATCATATGATATTTTCTTTGATTAGTGGTATCCCATCTACTTTTACAACATATTTTATATATTTTAATTTAATTAATTATATTCATACAATGATTGGATAACAATTTATATTCTAAATAAAATTATAATAATGGTTTGTAACTTTAGCTCATGAGCACTTTAAATCTTGTAATTTACTCAATTTACATGTTTAGCCTTTTTTTTATTTTATTTATGAATTTTGTCTTGAATATCTCACATTTGGTTCTTTTTTGATAATTTAGTTCTCTGTTGACAATTTTGATCTCCTTCATACTGTAATAGATTTCATTTTTTTGTCTTGTAACTATGAGTCGTTAGGACAAAATTGTCAATACGGGAATTTGGCAAAAATAACTAAATGTGAAATTTATTCAGGACTAAGGAGTTTTTTGCAAAACTTCTGCTTTTAAAAAGTGATTTTTTGTAGATAATGTGGAAGTTGTGCAGAATAGAAAGTGAGTAGTGTTGTAAAAAAAAGTTAAAAGCAGATAAAAGCTAAATTGGATAGTGTTTGGAGAAAATAACTTCCAAAATAAAATTTAATTGGTGAAAGTTGCTTCCAAAAGCAGAATAATCTTTGCCCTATATGTAAACACTATCTTTTTGCATATTATTTTACGTTGTTCGTCATTATTATTTATTTTTTCATAAAAAATATAAATTTTATTTTGATTAGTATTTTATATTTATATTTTTTAAAATATTAAAAAATATATTTAATTTAATAATGATCCTATTAAGTAATACAATTATTAATTCATACGCAAAAATTAAACTTGCATGATTGCAAAAGATAATTATTTTATTAATTAATTAAATAATAATATGTGAAATAAATAATATAATTAGATGATATAACACATAAAATAAAAACTTAAAATATTAAATATCTGGAAGTGTAAATTTAATTATTATTAAAATTTAAATTATTTAAAAACTTCGATATCAACTTTAAATCTATAATTTTAAAAATAAATTAAAAAGGTAAAGTTGAATTAAAGTTATTATAATAAGGGTAAAGTAGTAAAAAATAAGTTGGATTTATTTACAAAAAAACAAAGCAGCTAAAAGCATCCCCAATGTGCTTCTAGCTTTTGGCCTAAAAACGCTTTTTTTAGCCGTTTCAGAAGCAAAAGCTGGTACCGCAAACACTTTAAAAGTGTTTTTTTGGAGCCAGGAGCTGAAAAACACTTTTCAGAAGCGCGCGCAAACACTCCCTAAATTCGTTAGGAAAGGGACTAAATTTAGAAATAAAGTAAGTTATAGAATCAAAAGCGCTAATGACCAAAATTACGGGATCAAAAATATAATTTTACCTTTAATCTATTTAAATAATAATAACAAAAAGATAATTATATATACTTATGTTGCAATTGAAGTATTAATTGCATACTATATTAAAAAAAAAAATTCCCTGCATTGTAATGACCACGACTTAAAAATCATACTAAATCGATACCATCCCGCCATAGTCAAACAAAACATATACAAAAGAATCAAATTTTAACCACGGTTAATAAAAAATTATCATGGTTTAACCATAGTCAAAATTGTTGCTATGATTTTAGTTGTGACTAATGTTTTAATTTTATTTGTAGAAGAGACGGTTAATAGCCGCTGCGAATCCATAGCTAACTAATATCTTTTACACTTTTTACTTTTTCAGTTTTAACCATAGCAGTTAACCATTGCCAGAAATAATATTTGTTTTTGTCTGGTAATATGATTAACAAAATATATATTTAATACTTCATATACATATCTAGATTGCACTACAAAAAATTTAATTATTCCTTGTAAATCACTACAGCTTAAAATCATAGCAAAAAAAATATTATGTACCACGATCAGACAAAATTGATACGAAAACTTAAGTTTGACCACAGTTTATCAACACAAACATTTGTGATAATTTTTAGCTATAATAAATATTTTTTTTTGCCTCACTATCATAAACGACTTGCACAACTATAATTAATTAGTTCGTCACAATTTTTTATCTTTAATCATGATAATTAATTATAGTAAAAAGTGATATTTTAATGTCAGATGACTGTAATATATTTTTTATTTCATTTCTTGCAAATGATAATTCCTCAAACATTAGAGCAAATATTACACATGCATTCTTTTTCCTTACTCCATTTTAGGGGGGGAAATTGACTTTAGTTAAAACATGGTACAAAGTACATATAATGCACTATAAATAATTAATATTGGGAAATTGATGTGTCTCCCACCAGTTCATTATTCTGAAAAGTAAGTACATGAAGGGTATGTAGGGCTAATATAACATAATGGATGGCAGTTTGGTCCAAGCATGCAATGTCATTAATGATATTGATAATTCCATTTTCACCCTTTGTTCTATGATTTATTTATACAAATTATTCATATTTAAAAAAATTATATATATATATATATATATATTATAAAAAATATCTATATTATTTACACAAACTATATTGCTTTTTAAAAAATTATACATACACTATTTAGAAATATCGATATCATTATACACACAACCTTTTCTTTTTGCCTGCTAGAGGTGGTTTTCGTAATTACACAAAAAAATAAGGGTGGTTCGGATAAATCGATCATAGATTAGGGGGCATTTTGGGTTTAGCTGCAATCAATGTTGGGCGCATATCAACATCATTAGCTCCGAGAGGAAGGGCTTGGGCCGGGAACATGACATCGTTTCTACAGATGAAATTAGGGATATTTGTGTAAAATTTTATGTTGCGTGATACTTTTATGTTATCAAATTTTTACCAAAGCATCAGCCATGCTTCGTCTCCTTTCTACAAATGAAACAATGTTGCATGCGATGCGATCGATACCGATTATATTACGCGTAATGTATTGTTGGCTTTGGTTTCATGAGCATCACTGCTCTTTCATGAAAAGACATCTCACTAAGAAGATGATGTCTTGAAACTTTTAACACACTAATATTCATTACTCTTAATTGATATAGAATGCATGTCAACATCTGCCTACCCAAAAAATGAAAAAAAAAAAAAGGAATCCAGTTAAGATGAGAAGTTTTACTATGATAATTACACTTGAGAATTCGATGCAAGCCCTTTCATATGATGATGATTGTACCAACAGCGGGAAGCAATTCCAACAGAACTGTATTATTGTAGGAATTATTTTATTTAGAGCAAAACGGAAAATTGCATTTTTGGTCTCATATATTAATTTTTTTTTATTTTATTTTAATTTTATTTGCTATGATTTTTTCACATTGCATATCATAAGTTAATTTTTTATTTTTTTTAAATCTTAGTCCTCACATACATTTTTTTGTCTAATAATTAATGCAAAATATACATAAATGCGAACAGCTCCGTTAATTCTTAGAAGAAAAATGCATGCGTAGACTAGTTGAGAATTTTTTTAATTTATGTCATGCAATATGAGAAAATTTTAACTTATATTGATAATTTTGGTCTTATTTAAATTAAAATTCATAATATATATGATCTTGTAGTATTAAAAATTATGATAATTTTAGTCATTTCCAACCAATTTTACTAGAAAATTGCACATAATCAGTTATGACAATACATAAATTGGGGCTCCTGTGCCAATTTGATGACATAACAGTTGTTTTTTTTTTTTTTCAGAAAAAAAAATTGGCAAAAATAAAATTACAACTTGAAAAAACTTTCCATATCATCAAGTAGTAATTTTCTTTTTGCCAAATCATTTCTTACAAAAATATATTTTGGACTTTCATGTTATCAAATTCATTAGAAGCCCCAATTTATGTATTAACATGGCTGATGACATAAAATCTTTCAATTAAAACGGTCGAAAAAGACTAAAATTGCCATAATTTTATAGTTACATGATCAAATTATCAATTTTAATTGAAACACGACCACAATTGCCATTTCTCTTAACTTAAAAAGATTAAAATTGTATTTTTCACCATATAATTAAAGCGAGCAAATCAATCAAACACTTTATAAATGGATTTATGACCTTTTAAGATTAAAAAGAAAAATTAGTTACATAAAAATGTGAGATTTTTAATTAAAAGAAAACGTAATTGTTTTTAATATATATTTTCATAAAAACACATAAAAATATTTTGTGCAAGTAAATTACCCAAATGAGAATTTCACCTTTGTGCTTACAACTCAAGGTTAATTAACGTGTGTGTGCGAGAGAGAGAGAGAGAGGGAGAGAGAGAGAGAGAGAGAGAGAGAGAGAGACATATAAAAGGTGGTAATGTAGATGTTTGTGAGTAAGCAGTAATGTGGAAATGGGGGGTAACATATTCACATTAAATAGTAAAAACACACACACACACAAAGAGATGGATGGTGCCATAGTGGCAGCCCTTTATGGGACCAAACCCTCTGCTTCCTTTATTTCCAACCATCTCTACAATCACTAACTCTGTTTCCTACCTAATACACAAAACCCTCCAACTTAACCATCAAATCTTGCTTCCAATTCCGAAGGGGTTATGCCCTAAACCAAAACACACACTTTGCGTCAATCTCACTCACTTCCCACAACCTCCTGCACGCACCACATGCATCCCAAGAAAAGAAACCGTAATCATTTACGACCACTGTCTCCCTCTTTCAGCCCTACTCCAACTGTTTTCATTGCAAATGTGTCTGTTTTCTTCCCCCACCCCCCATATATTTGACATTCTTTGTTTGTCTATCAGATATTTGTAATAAAAGAGTTGATGAGGTTATTAGAGAGAGTGCTTGAGCCTTGTGGAGGTGGGACTCCACATGCTCATGCACCTACCCCACATTCATGCATACAATCAACTACTAATATTCTTTTTCCATCCGTAGCTATAACTTTTAGCTACACAAGATTAGACGTTTGATTGTATGGAGTGCGCCTAATAGTTATATGCAAATTGGTGGATATATATATATATAATTACGTCATGCATTTTCTTACCAAGAACTTGCAAATTGGTGGATATATATATATAATTACGTCATGCATTTTCTTACCAAGAACTTGAAACTATCAAATATCAAAGCCAGTTTCCGACTCATAATAGATATCAAAAGGCAACGTTCCTTTCTTTTTGCTTTTGAGGGTACGAGCAGTTTCGTAATTTTCAATTTGACCGGATTTGCAGGTCGTGATCATCTCGCGTCCTCGAAAGAATTACGGATCTAAGAAGAGAAAGCAGATCGTTATGCTCGTTGGGTGGTCCCCAACAAAGACCCTCCAATACTTAAGTCAGTGAGGTATTCGAGATTGGGTAGGTAATAAAATGCAAACTCAAGCGATCTCGAGTGTGTTATGGTTGTAATAAATGTCTTACCATAAATAAACTAACAAATTATTGTACCCGGGTGGGTGGGTCCACTTGTGTGCTTGAGAGGTCCACTCGCCACTCGCCACATGTCATCATCCTAGTCCACTGGTACAAATATTAATGGCTAATAAAAATGGGTTCTCAGGGTCGGGTCCGGGTTAGATCCGCGACCCTACCCGACTATCTTAATGAGCACACCTTAGGTTGGGCCGTGGGTCCGATTACAGACCCGAAACCCGACATTGGGCCATTCCAAACCTAAAATGGGCTACAGACTTCGAAACACAACCGTCCAGTAAAAATGGGCCTAGCCGTATTGGGCTATTACTAAAATGGTCATGTAACAAGTAGGACAATAAAAGCGATTGGGCTTGATCTTAGTGACCCAGAACTCAAAAGGGCCCGGGCCAAAAGGCCCGATATGGAAATGAGCCTGACCAAATTGGGCCATTACTAAAACGGGCTTGGAAAAAGGAGGAAATTAAAGGCTTCAGTCCATAAGAGTCCAGAAAAGTTTGGCCTATTCTCAGTGGCCCAAAACTAAAACGGGCCGGTCCGAAAGGCTCGATATGGAAATGAGCCTAACCAAATTGGGTTATTACTAAAACGGGCCTAAAAAATGGAGGTAATTAAAGGCTTCAGACCATAAGAGTCTAGAAACATTGGGCCTATTCTTAGTGGCCAGCACTGAACGGGCTGGGCTAAACGACTCAATATGGAAATGAGCCTGACGAAATTAGGCCATTCCAAACCTAAAATGGGCTATAGGCTTCGAAACACAACCGTCCAGTAAAAATGGGCCTTGCCGTATTGGGCTATTATTAAAATGGGCCTGTAACAAATAGGATAATAAAGGCAATTGGGCTTGTTCTTAGTGGCCCAGAACTAAAATGGGCCAGGCTGAAAGGCCCAATATGGAAATGAGCCTTACTAAATTGGGCCATTACTAACACGGGCCTGGAAAAAGGAGGAAATTCAAGGCTTTAGTCCATAAGAGTCCAGAAAAATTTGGCCTATTCTTAGTGGCCCAGCACTGAAACGGGCTGGGCCAAAAGGCCCAAAACGGTAAAGAGCCTGATGAAATTGGGCCATTTCAAAACGGGCTAGGCTTCGGAACACAACCGTCCAGTAAAAATGGGCCTTGTCGTATTGGGTCATTACTAAAACGGGCCTGAAAGAAGTAGGACAGTAAAGGACATTGGGCCTATTCTTAATGGCCTAGTACTAAAATGGGCCTGAAAGAAGTAGGACAATAAAGGCCATTGGGCCTGTTCTTAGTGGCCCAGTACTAAAATGGGTCGCTCCGAACCTAAAACGGGCCAGAAAGAAATGGCCTAATAAAGGCCTAACAAAAAAAGGCCGAACATCAACGGCCATTAAGAAAGGACGTGATCGTAGTGGGCCAATATCAAAACGGTTCGGAGGAAAGCCCAATTTTGAAAATATGCGTATTGTAATAAGCCCATAACAAACCGGGGCGGACCGTGAAGGCCCAGTAGAAGAAGCAGGAGATATTTTCTTATTCTAATAACTAACGCCCTGTTTTTATTTTTATAAATTAATCTTCATAGTTTCTTATAGAATTGGAATTTGCAAGTGAGTTCAACACAGTTGTGGGATGGAATCTCAATTAAAAAATTTATTAGACAAAGGCAATAAATACAATATTGTCCCAAAATGATATGCGCGGGTTTTGAAATTGTGACCTTGTATAATGAACCAAAAAGTTAGCTAAGGGATACCAATTGTCCAATAGCACAATTTTGAAAAGTTACAACAAGTAATTTATAAAAACTAAACGCAAGGATGAACTTCATTTTTTTGGCATGGGACAAAAGTATTATAAAATTAAGAAATAAGAACATTGCCCTCCATTACAAAAATTGATATAACTACAATTTTATAGATCGAATGCAGGGGATCAAAATTTTGAAAACCGTTGTCGTTTTACTTCAAAATCAAATTAACATCAGAAAAATAGTTTTTTGAGAAATTCGGCCACCAAACTGCCTTCGGCAGTTTTAGATCGCTAGATCTCGTCGAGATACCCAAAATCAAAAAATAATTCGCCCCAAACGGACCATTCTAGATCATCAAATTTATAATAAGTCTTTTCTTCGTCAATAAATGAAGATGGTGTCCAATAATGTAGATGAAGTAGATGCTTTTTGAGTTGCTTTTGAAAAATATGCCTTTGATATTATACGATTGATTCTTTTGAAGATTAAGACTGAAAAATTATAAGCATCTTCATCAACTCCAATAACTCATACTATATCACCTCAAGTTAAATCATTATCCTGAAATACATAAGCATTCTCTTCATTACTATATCAAGAGTCAATTTTCCTAACAACCGATCATAACTATCATGTTTCGTCCAAGAGAAATAGGATTTATCATATATATCACGTGCGTCATATTACTACCTCAAAGTTTTATCATACTTGCTAGATTATATCATTATGACCTTTTTGCTCCATTTATTTCCTTTCTTAGAATGAAGCTGCATACATTTAAATTAGAAGAAAATTCAATTTTAGTCTTGTAAGTTAGGGAGATGGAAATTTTTTCATATTCAAATTAAAATTCGCATTTTGGTCCTATAACTTTAAAAATTATGGCAATTTTATTCCAATATTTCACATCATTTGTCATGTCAGCACCTAAACTGCGGTTTTTGGTGAACTTGATGATATGGCAATCTAGGTTGTTATTTTTAATTGCATTTTGGATCTTGTATCATTACAAGGGTTGACAATTTTATTTCTCTAACCTTGAATGTATCGATTTTAGTCCTCTATCTTTTAAAATAGTAGTTATTTTGGTCCTTAAACCAAATTAATGATCATTTAGTCCTGTTACAATGAAAGCTCACTAGTTCTATCACATGTTCTTAAGCAAGCCCAACATGCTTTCAAAATAAAATTAAGTCTCCATAAACTTCATACCTTGGTTTAACCGCTTTGCCACCGGTTCCAAGCCCTCAAATTTACAGGTTTTTTCCAACCACACTACCACAATAAATAGTTCATAGGTAATTGAATAACAACTGCGGTGAGATGTCTACAATACACCAAGATCCGACATAGAATACTAGTAAAGGTGAGATTAATCCGGTGAATTTGTGCAATGTTATAGTTCTCAATATTATGATAAAATGAATTGATTGGATAGAACTCGAGCCAAATACCTCAAAGTTCTTTCAAGAACTAAGAGAGATTTGAGAGACAATTCAAGATTATCGAAATAGATTAATCCATATACCTATATAATAGAATTATTGAACTAAAAGATGGACGAGATCTCTCCTTACCATGGTGTTTGACCCCCATCTCAGTGCATTGTAGACACCTCACCACATTTGTTGTTGTTTGGTGTTGAAAAGTCAAGTACTTGCGAATCATCTGCTGTGGTAGTGTGGTTGGAGAAGTTCAAAAGACCAAGGGCTTGGAATACCTGGTGGCACGATAGTCAAACCAAGGTATGAAGTTTATCGAGGTTTAATCTTATTTCGAGAGTATGTTGGGTCTGATTTAAAGCATGTGATATGACTATTGAGCTTTTATCATAAAAGGAAAAAATGGTTACTAATTGGGTTTAAGAACCAAAATCACTATTATTTTGAAAGATAGAAGACTAGCTAGAATTGTTGGATCCAAAGTAAGAGACCAAAATCCCAACCACTTATAGATAGAAGACCAAAATTGCAACTAAAAATTACAACTTGGACTGCCATCAAATTCACAAAAAGCCCCAATTTAGGTGCTAACTTGAATGATTATGTGAAAATTTTCAGCCTAATTGGCCGAAAAGGACTAAAATTACCACAACTTTTAAGTTACGAGACCAAATTGTGAATTCTAATTTGAACAGGACCGAATTGTCAGATCCTCAACTTACTGGACTAAAACTGAATGTTTCGCATTTAAACTAGTAGTTAGTAAAATTGAAAAAGAAATTATGTCTCATATATAAAATATTGAGTATATTTAAATATGAATTACTTACATATTCAAAAACACTCAAATTTCACTCATAGCTAAATGAACCACCGGTAAGACTCAAAACCATGATAGCAAAAGTTTGCAAATTCAGAGTTTAACAGGTAAACATCACTTTTGACCCTTCAACTATGCCACTTATTCAAATTTGGTCCCTCATCAGAATTAGACCTAAAGTTTATAGATTTCCATCATTTTTTGTCCCTTCCTTTATCTATCCATTAGTTTTAACAAATTTGAGGGGTAAAAATAAAAATATTTCTACCGCCAAAACGGCTCAAAATTGAGACCTTTTATAAAGGATTTGGATGGCCTCACCACTCCACCAAGTGCACCACTTGGTTATTTTACTAAATGAAATATTACTTGTACATTATTGTAAAATAAAAATATCTTCAAAACATCTCAAAATCATGCTGAAAAATCTCAAAATTAATCAACATCATTGTCATCCTACATATCTTGATTACAAAAATTAAAATATAATCAACCAAAATAACACAAGCACAAATGCCATAAATCACAACACATAAATGTACTGAAAAAGGATATAAAAGTAAAAAACAAATACATAAAATGTGGTGTCATCAAATACATAAATAATCTTAAAAATATTCTGAACATCAATTAAAATATAATTCAAAAATTGTTCCATCTCAATATTATTGCTTGTCTTATTCTTCTCCTTAATTATTTCCACTTACACTTGGCCCTTCATGTGTATTTGTCTTTGATTGACTTCCAAGTGCAACTTTAAGATTTGGCATAATGATAAAAGTCACGCCTCCCTTCACATAGCTGGAGAAAAAACTTTTGATGATTGAGTGGTCCGTATAAAGCACCAAATCCTTAGTACTTCATTTTTAATTAGGATAATAATTAAAAAAAAAAAAGATGAATTGAAACTGCATTATTCATGTTACATTAATTGTTGAAATTGTATTTGATGTTCCTTGCATGTTCACTCCAACATTCCTTTGAATAAATATTTTCTTTTGACCTAAAAAATACTAGATTCATAAGTTATAGAATCATCATAAAGTAATTAAAAATAAAAAAAAAATTAAGATAACCTAATTATTGTAACGACTTACTGGTAGATCTTTGGGCTTTAATTCTGTGTTGTTGCTCCTTGTAGTAGGTTGAGAGGCTACATTTGTCATTTCTACCGCATTATCTGCTAGTGCTGAAGGAGGTGAATTATATGATGTCTTCTCTTTATTCTTGCAAATTCTTGAATTATGGTCCGTCCCTCCACAAATACCACATTTCAATGATTTTTCGCTTTCACTCATTTTTGTAGGATTGTTGATAGTAGGCTGCTCATCAGACTCTGTCCTCATTTTTTTTTTTTTTTGGCCTTCCAGACCTGTTTTAATAAGTGGGTGGCAATGGGGTGGTAGATCACACTTTGGCCAAAATTCCTGACTGGTAATTAAGTGACAGAATGACAGGCTCACATGCCCTCAAGTATGTGCTGACTCTGTAGCAGTCAGGCATATATGTCTTTGGCTCCTCATTTCTACACCAGATGGCTTAAATCGCATGTTTGCAAGGAATTCCTGTCAAATCCCATCTTTTGCAACTACAAGACCTTTGAAACATATCAACAATGTGCTGGTCATATGGTCCCATTGTTTAAAAGTACCAATCATCAGCCTTTAGAAGGATGCATTCACCAGCTTCTTTTTAATTCTTCTCCAGCATATTCTTGATTTTAGGGCATATCAAACTGTCCGATTATTTCGCCTTGTCTCTATTAACTTGCATTCTTGTCATCATCAATTTTTTTTACTCTTTCAAGCATAGTGATAATTGGCTTATATCCTTAGCTCCAAGAATAAAATCATTGAAGTTTTCACACATGTTGTTGAGTAGGATGTCACATTTAATGTGTGGACTAAAATGAGACATAAACCACTGATGGGGAGATTTTTTAACCAACCAATTGAATGCATTCTCATCCAAATATTTCAATTGTTCCATTTGACAAACAAACTCCTCAATTTTTGTTGCTCTTGCTGCAATGCATGTTTTAGTGATTGCCTAGTGAACCCATCCATTTTCATATTACTATGTAAATAGCAAACACAAAATCTGTTATCAACAACGGGGAATAGACTTTCAAATGTTGGAATTAAGCTTTTTGTTTATTACTTATGAATGTCCAAGCATATTGAATTTCAGAACTTATATATTCTTGTAACAGTGTTAAAAACCAGACCCGGGAGTCTTTGTTTTCATTTTCCACAACTGCATATACTATTGAAAAGATATTGTTAATAGCATCAATGCCCACTGCTGTCAACTATCCCACCTTGTAGCTCCTTCAGAAAACACCCATCAACTCCTATAAACTTTCTACATTCTTTGAAACCTTCCTTACAAGCTATAAAACTGATATACAACCTCTGAAGTAGCCACCCCCACCCCCCCCACCCCCGCCCCAATTTTTAGCCAAATCAATTTTAAAGACAAAGTTGAACCAAGGTTACTTTTGGATAATTCAAGACAATATTCCTTGATTCTGCTAAACTGTTCTTTCAAATTCCCCAAAATCATTTGTATTGCTTTCATCTTGGCCCTGAAGCTTGTTGTTTGGAGACTTGCTTTCAGCCTTGTGCAGAATTCATTCTTGAATTCATCCAGTCCTAGTTTAGGATAGTGTTTGTATTTTTTCATGAAGTTTCTCAAATCCAACTAGAATTCAAACTTTTACTAATAAGCCTAAAAACACTTGTTACACACAGGATTGTAGCTCTTTACTTGCTATGAATGGCCATTTTGCATTAGTGATACAAGGACACTCATAGCCCTCCTTCTTACAATTTGCTCGTAATATATTTTTGTTATTTTTTACAAATTTTACTTGCATCCCTCTCCTCAAGAAATATGATTAAATGAAAATTTTAGCTTCTTCTTTGGAACTGGAGATCGGTCCCAGTTTCAAATCAGGATTTGTTGTCTATTTTAGGATTTGTACTTTAAATAACTTTTATTCAATTCTTCATCAAACCTCATCAAACTCTCAATTTCCTACTATCGCCTGGCTCTTCATTATGTTCAACTTCACATATCTCTTGTATGTCGAAATTATCTATTGATTTTCCCTTCCTACAGCTACTAAATTCAACATCTCGATCAACAAATTTTTCAAACAATCCATCGTCCTTGTTGGGTATCTATACCGCAGAATCGAACCTCATAGAGAAATCCCTATGTTAACTATTACAAATGATTGTGGGTTTATAAAACCCATAATATTACAATAAATAATACAAAAGAATAAATCTAACATTGCAAATCTAAAAAATAATATATCTGAACTATATATTACAGATCAACGTAGAAATAAACAAGATATATGGCTTAGGGAGCCAAGACCTGAGAGTAGATGATCACGGCCACAAGAAGGCTGACACCTCCAACCGGTTGCTCAAACCAGACACTACGACCCACCAAAGATCAGATCCAGAAAGGATCACAACCACACAATAGCCCACTAAGGAGAAATCGTGTTTACAAAGAACAATGTGGCGAGGGAAGAAGATAGAGATTTCAGTTTCTTGTGTGTGTTTGCAAGATAGGGCAACGACCATTATATAGAAGCCAAGAAGTTAAGATGGAAAGAGGAATAATGGCGGAAGTATGATTTCTGATGTGCTGGAAATTGGAAGAGAGAGAAATGAGGGAGAGAGAAGAGAAGAGCCGTTAGAAAAGAGTGGAGAGAAGACGGCAATGAGTGAGGGAGAATGAACAAATAGGGTTAGGGTTTGAGTATTAAAAGGAGTGTTACCAGGTCGGATTGGTGGACCAGGTAGGATAATGGGTTGGGCTTCCAAGTGGACTAAGTGGTTTGAGCCATCCAAGGTTGAGACTTAGGCTAGTGAGCTGGGCCTCTCAAATGGTCATGGGCCACTTAATCACAATTTATCCACCTTGGACCAGGACCCCTTTGGAAAGAGGGACTAGGCCCAAGATCGGGTCTTGGCATTCATCATAGCCAGAAAAAGCCTAGGAAGTACCTACAAAAAACAAACAAGGAAGATCTCACAGCAATGTGTTAGAAAATACAAAGAAAATTAACAACTACGTTAAATTCAAGATTCTAAGACAATTTTTGAATTTTTCAATAGGTAAACACTTAGTGCCCATATCAGTTGGATTAGATTTGGTATTAATCTTTTGAAGATTTATGAGTTCCTTTTCAATTATATCCCTTATAAAATGATAACTAACATTTATGTGCTTGGTCCTATCATGAAGATAGGGTTCTTACTGAGTTGTATGGCAGATTGACTATTAGAGGAAATCGTAATTTTTTGTTTTAGGAATACTATTTCTTTAATTAAGCCTTCAAGTCATATTGGTTCTTTAAAAGCTTCAGTTGTAGCTATGTACTTAACTTTAGTAATTGACAATGTCGCGATATTTTGAAGTTGAGATTTCCAACTTATGCATGAGCCACACAAAATAAAAATATAAGATGTGGTGGATTTCTTACTGTCTCTATCATTTGCAAAATTGGAGTCAACATAACCAATAAGATTATCGCCTTTAGAGCTTTTAGAAAAAAAAAAACTATTTCAAGATTTGCAGAACCATTTAAATATCTCAGCAACCATTTAAGAGCCTCCCAATGAGGAGGGCCAACATTTGATATGTATCTACTAAGACAATTAATAGCATATGCAATATTAGGTCTAGTGCACACCATAAGAAACATAATGGAACCAATAGCATTTGAATAAGGGACTCTTTTCATTGTTTCTTTTTCAATGTCAATTTTAGGACACTGATCTTTGCTAAACTGGAAGTGTGAAGCTAGGGGAACAAGTGTGGAATTTGAGTTTGTCATAGAAATCCTTTTTAAGATAGATTGAACATATGAACTTTGATTTAAGAAAATTGTGGAGTTTTTCCTATTTCTTTCAATACACATTCCCAAAACTTTCTTGGCATCCCCTAAGTCTTTCATTTCAAAATTTTTACTAAGGTTATCTTGGAGGGCTTTAATATGTTTTAAGCTAGGACTGACAATAAGCATGTCATCAACATATAAGACCAGAAATGCAGGAATGATACCATCATATTTGAAATAAAGGCAATGATCATAATCACTCCTTTTAAAATTTAGTGAATGCATAAACAAATCAAACTTTTTTTTTTCCACTGCCTAGGTGATTGTTTTAAACCATACAAAGATTTTTTCAGCAAACATGCATGCTCAGGTTTAGACTTATCAATAAAACCAATAGGTTGCTTCATATAAATATTTTCTTCTAAATTACCATGTAGGAAAGCAGTTTTAACATCCATTTATTTTAATTCCCAATCAAAGTGAGCAGTAAGAGCAAGTATGATATTACACAAAAAGAAGGAATTGATTTCACAACAAGACAAAATATTTCAGTGTAATCAATTCCTTCTTTTTGTGTGAAGCCTTTGGCTGCTAATCTTGCTTTAAACCTTTTGGAATTATTTCTTGTTTGAGTTTAAAAATCCATTTACAATCAATAATAAATGGCAAAATTGAAAACAAGTTTCAGGTTTGTCTAGATATATAAGTGGCAAAATTGAAAGACCAAAAGTGATGTTTACCGAATTTAAACATTTAAAACAAGCCCACCATTTAACTAGTAATTTCAAAATTGAAAAACTTAAATTAAGAATTTCTATTATAGTTAAAAGAAATGTATTATTGTGGTTTTTCCTCACTAACGTTTTTCCCACTAGGTAATCATCACACCCTACTCATAATTCTTCTTCCAATTAGAAAGTTTGAAATTATTTTCAGACATTAGTTCTATATAATGAGCTACACAATATGACCAATATAAATCATGTAACTGAAAGAAAAATAATATTATTATTACTAAAGGTAAATATTTAAATAGAAAAACCATTCATCAATAGACAAATAAAAGTAAGAAGGAAAAAGGAGATAATTCAAAAAAGTTTAAGTAAATATCAAAAATTAACAATAAAAGCAAATAAATAAAATATAAAACTACAAAAAAAAATCAGTTATAAATATAATAATACTTTATGGTAGATTTCTCCATTAGAAGAGTAAAAATATTATTTAAAAGATGAAGAATAGAAATCTAACTAAAACACAAAAAGAAAAATGCATTTAAGAAAAAGGTGAAATTGCACTTCAAAAGGCAAAAAGAATAAAAAACAAATCATTTGGTAATGCATTAGGAAAAGTAGTTAGCACTGCTCTATCAGGTTGTTCTTTATTAAAAAAAATATACTATCATGTTATATATTGTGAAACCTTTATTTTTAAAAATAAAAATTATAAACAAGAATTAAAATTCAAAACGTTATATATTTATCAAGTATGACCACCCTAAGTTCTAGATCGTTTTAGATCACATTATTCACCCAATCCACTTATCTCGAACACTTCACTAACTTAAGCATCGGACAATTTTGGCTGGGTCACCCCAAAGAGCCCTAACGATCTACTTCATTTTCTCAGGACCACAATCATTCGAGGACACGAGGCTCGAGGACATCTGAACACCCCCGACCTGCGACCCCGAATCAATATGAGATTTCTAACCAATGATATTTTTTCTTAATAATTAAAAATTTTAAAATTATAAAAAATTAGTATTTGTCTACAACATGTATCTCTATTTATATTTTATGATTAAAAGTGAAGCGCCACCCCCTCTCCCCCTCCCCCGTTTTTTTTTTTTTTTTCCTGATTTACCTTTAAAGCCTAGCTAGAAGCTATGATCTTGTATATTTCATTTTATTTTGAATTTTTTTATGAATGCAATAATTATATATACTGTTCTATCTTAATTTATAAAATATTAGTAATTTTTTTCTATATCATACGCTGATAAAAATTTAATTTGAACAAAAAAAAAATACTCCACATATATACAAATACGCCTAGGGATGCAAGGTGAGCTGAGCCGGCTCGCAAGCTCGCTTGTATTCAAGCTCGGCTCGAGCTCGAGTTTTTGGTGAGCTCGAGCTCTATGAGTTGTGTTCGTGCTCGCAAGCTCACTCCCCCTTTTTTTATCTTTTTTCTTTAATTATATATAAATTATTTAAGTGTATATTTAATATTGTATCAAATTTATATTCAAAATTCATCATATATTAGAATTACTAGTCAATATATCTCTTATTTAAATTTTACATAATAATAAAATATGGTTTTATTTATATTATTTAAAAATAAGTTTAAGCAATATATAATTTAGTAAGTTTTGATACCTTTTTTGTAAATATTTATTTAAAATTCATTATCAATTAAAATTATTAGTTAATATCTCATGTTTTAGTTTTAGATGATATTAAAATATGTTATTCTAGCTTATATTATCTAAAAACAAGCTTATTAAATAATTTATTATGTTCTGATAATTTTTTTATAAATAAATATTAATATAATGCATATAAATTTTATCATTCTCAATCCATTATAACAAAATTTAGTTATTTATTATATATTAGAATTATTAGTCCATATCTCATATTTTAATTTTAGATGGTATTAAAGTATGGTATTATAGTTTATATTATCTAAAAGAAGCTTAATCAACAATTTAGTATATTTTTATAATTTTTTGTGAATAAATATTTAATATAATGCATATGAATTTTATCGTTATAATTTTAATATCCACCGCAACAAAATGCATTTTTTTTTGTCTTTTTGTGAATATTTTCTTCATATTTCATATTTAATTTTTTTAATAATGTATTCTATATAGTACAATAGTCCATCTTTTTTAAAATTCGAATATTTTAGAAAAAATAATTAATTGAGCTCGAGTCGAGCTCGACTCGTATCAATTGATCTCGAGCTCGAGCACACTGTCTACTGCTTGAGCTCGGCTTGTTTGCACCCCTAGATACGCCTACCAATGATCTATTGGCCAATAGTTAGAGTTAAGGTCCATGACATCAATATGAAGTCATGGGTTCTAATCCCACCAGATATATGGGTGGTAATCCCACTTTTATATAGGTTTATTGTAATTTATTATTCAACAAATTTTAATTATATTAATATATTGATTGGATCGATTATTCAATTGCTGAATTTAACAAAATGCTGATGTAATAATATAATTATAGTTTTTATTTTTTAAAAAAATAATACGAATACATCTGGCAGTGGAGGAGTATGAGTGAGTAGAGAGAGGGAACACGAGAGATTTAACTAAAATTAGTCCCCTCTGTAGACAGCAAAAGTCACAAAAACCTTTCTGGAATTTCCCCTATTTCTTTGACAACTGCTTCATCAGTCTATCAACCCTCCACCAATTTGTCGCCCTATTTTCAACCAAAATAATAATAATTGACAACACAAATAATGATCATAAGTTCATAACATATATACTTAATGATTCACATCTATATATATATATATATATATATATATATATATATCCAAAAAAAAATTAAAATTGTACGTACATCCCTCTAAAAAATTCGATTGACACCTGATCCCTTTTCTTTAAGCAAAATAACATAAATTTTTAATTTTGTCTCTCAGCGAACATTCTCATATATTTTTATACTTATAAATAGATAAATAATATGTATATATATATATATATATATATGGAGTCATGAGGTTAACATCATTATATTTTTTCCTTGATAAGTATAAAAATATTACATAGAAATATTAAATAAAGGGTAAATTGAAAATTTATGTAATTTTTTTTGCTAACGTCAGTATTTTTCATTCAAATCTTAACAACGGAGAGAAAGTAAATTTCGAAGGGGGTGCAAGTCTAATTTCAAAAAGAAATTGAGAAAAAGTATAATTTTAAATTTTTAGATGGGAAAAAGGAAATATTATACATCAATTCGCTTTTGTATTTAGCTCTACCCAACATATACATTTAAATAGACAATTTGGTATGAAGTCCAATGATTAAAAACAGCTTGATAATCCACATTACCAATGAAGCCAGCTTGGGAAATTTGCACTTTTTTGTCCACTTTTATTTTAATTTTGGAATTAAGGATAATTATTATGAAAGAGTAGCATATTTGATCATTTTTTTGACAGAAAATACCAATTTCTCAAAAAAAGAGGGTTTTCGCGCACGAATTATGTGTTGTACTCTTTTAAAGTATTGTCCTCATTTATAAAATTAAAATTAGAGTGAACAAAATGTAACACCTGATCTCAATTATAAGACCAAAAAAAAAAAGCATTTTTCCAAGCTAGCTTGCTCAAGTGGCACAGATTGAATTTATGAATACGAGTATTTGTTTATTTTTAGAGTAAATTACAACAAGTGTTTTTGAGGTTAGATAAAATTATAAATATCCATCCTTGTGAAATTACTAATACCTCTTCAATTTTAACGGTCGTCCAACAACTAGTTCGATCCGTTAGTCTCTATTAGATTTCATCTATATTTTATAGTGAATTGACGAAATATTCTTGTGTACTATGAATTATAATTTTTTTTACTTATTTTCAAATTTTTTTTCAAAACTTTTTATGAGCTAAGTTGATATATTTTTACAATTTTTCAAGTTTTTCCATCCACCTCATCCGGATTTTTCACAATTTTTTCTTTTTTTTCTAAAAAAAATTACAATAAAGATAAAGTTGACGATTTCAAACCTCATTCATGGACAACATAAATTCATCCAACATCAAGGAGTCTCGGTAATGATTCATACACCAAGAAGTATATATTCACAATTATACCATATTTTATAAGAGCTCGTTGTAATTAACCCTATCTTTAGAGTAGATAATTTTATTTTATTTTTTTTGTTTTACTTCAATGTAGTCTAGAACTTAGATTTCATTGAAGTATTTAATTATTTTTTAGTTAACAATGCACTTTATAGAATCTATCATCAATTAATGGCATACACTAATTAATGTTAAATAATGGTAAAGGTATATATATATATATAGTAATTAACACTTTCACTATACATAATTAATTAGGTGAACTTAGGACATATATTAAATTAGTTAATATAAATGTTATTACCTTTGCTACCCATATAGATAAGGTTGCTAATAAAATATTTGTAGACAGATGTTAGTAGGTTCATGTCTGCTGGCTAAGAACTCATCCTTGTAGCATGCATGTGAGGGGCTACACCCCATCTCTATTTATTTATATATCTTTGCAATTAATTAATTAATTAATTAATTAACTTTGGATCTTGCTCTTTCTCTTCCTTTTTCTTTGCCCTTTTTGTGGATCTTTCTTTGCTACTTTCATCCTTGTTAAGTTTGGGGTATAATTACACTTTTGATCACATATGATACGGGCTTGAATGCTTTTAATTTTATATCTTACGGGATTCTTGAAATAATTTTAAAATTGAAAATAATAATAATATATTTAATCTTTTATTTTATGAAATTTTTAAATAATTTCAAAATTGAGATAACTCGATGAATTTAATCTTATGTCTAAGTCTTTGTTGGCGAGAACAGGTGAAATGTGCTTGTTTGTTAGTTTGGCTATTTGTACAACTAATGGACACACACATTACGCGTCTCCTTGAAGTCTATTTTTTTTTTTACAAAAACTTGAACATGAGAATAATTGGGTCAAAATTTTCTAATTTTTTTACCATTTAAAAAATTCCGTAAAATAGAGAACATATTGACCAAAATGTTATTTGAAGTGAATCTAATGAGAGAGTGATTATGGGCGAAAAATGGTCAAACATTACAAGAAATTGCCTTAATTTGCACTCAAAACTCAGATTTGAATTGCTTATTCACATGACCAAAATATTTTTTTGTATTTTTATTGAACAAACCGTTCAGTATATCTTAAAATTATCTCCGTTCATCCTACTTCACTAGTACAAATTACAAAATAAAACTAACCTATAAAAAAATTAAAAAAAAATAAGGGGGGGGGGGGGAACTTTAAAAATGAAACCAATCAGAGGAAAATTTTTTGCTATATTTTCATGTTTGTGAATATGGTAAATTATAACGACTTCTTCTGATATTTGATATAATTATAAAATATGTTCTCATTGTTTGAAAAATTATTAATACCTCCTGATTTTAACGATCATCTCACTATTAGTCCAATTCGTTAGTCTCCATTAAGTTTTCATCCATTTATTATAGTTAACTGACAAAAATGTCATTGTGGACTAAGAATTAGAATTTTATTTATTTATTTTATGGACTAAGTGGATTATAATATTTCAAATTTTTTATCTTTTATTTTTAAAAAATACAGTAAGGGCGAAGTTGATAATTTCATAACTCCATAAAAAAATTACATAACTTTTGGGGTATTTATAGTTTTTAAAATAATAAAACTATTCATGAATTATGCTAAATTTTAAGAAAAATCAGTTGTAATTTACCTTCCGAATATGATAACATAGACAAACAAATACCACATGTCATGATAACAACGATACAAATAATAGCAATTATCATCAGTACTTATATTTCCAATTTCTTAGCGTGATAGGACAAAATTATGTGAAACATCAACGAATCTTACTTAATTGGTAAGATTAAGATATAATATTAAAAAAATTATGAATTTAAATTCCATGAATGTGAATATGTAATAATATTTTTGTGTCATTTGAATTTTTTAAATTATTCATATATTAAATTATTATTTCAATTTCAATGTATTAAATAATATAATAAATTAAATAATAATAATAATAAGGAACAAATTTCTACATTTTAATCATGTAAGTACTCAACTACATTGCTGCGTTCTTGGTGCGTTTAATTGATAGAGACATGTTAACGTGACGTGCAACACACTTTTTTATGTGTGAATGTGTGTGTGTGTCTCTTCAAATGAAATAATGACTTTAGATCATTAAATCAACAATTCAAATCTATTAGTCCATTGCAAACTTCCTATTCAATCATGTCCACGCATAATTATTGCCAATACATATATAGTTAATTCATATGAATCGTGGCCACCACAAAAAAAAAAAAAAAAAAATGTCCGTTTGAAAAAATCGGGTAAAATATCTTTCTAATCTCATAAAATAAGGGCAGAAAGCGACAAAGGGATTAAAAGCGATACCTGCTATAGTTATGGTATCAAAATAAATTTTACCTTATTTTATGGGACTAAAAAAAATATTTTATCCGAAAAGATTTATATAAATTATAAATTTTAGGGAAAAAGAAAATAAGAAAAAAGATAAAGAGAATTACAATTTATAATATGTGGATGGGATTGGAACCCTATGAGTGAGAATTAAGAGGGATGGACAACCAATCGTTGTGGATGGATTAATAGTTAAGGTCAATGAATGTTGTCATATCTATATGATGTGAATATTGAAGAAATTTTGTTGATTTTTCGTTGTAAATTTTGATTGTTGGTGATAGTAGGTCGATTATAGGAATTTTGACCAACACATAAAACGTAATGTAGTCCTCCCTCTTGGATTTTGGAATGCCACTCCCAACAGTTCTTGAGATTAGGTCAAATATATAAACTCCTTATGTTTTTTTGTCAAATTATAGCACACACCTGAGGAGTATTAGTGTAACGTTCAAAATACACAAACTCCCTATGTCGTCTGCATAATTGCAGGTACACCTCCTGAGAAGTACTGAATAATATTTTTCAAGGGGTGTTTGTGTAAGCTTTTGTTTGAGACTGTAGTTATAATTACAACTATAATTTTTTGAAGTGCGGCCGTAATTCTACAAAAAAATAAAGGATGTTTTTGTATTTTGACAAAACTTCAATGTAATTATCCTATAAAAATAAAAATAATAATAAGTGGCTGGGGGAATATTAGGTCCCCACTAATTATTGAGGTTTGGAAGTGTGATTAAGGCACCGACTTCTCTCTCTTCCTTACATTCTTGATTTTAGTAAAAGAACAGGAAAAATAAAAGCAATAGAAAAGATTAGCTCACAAGATTTTTTATTTTATCATGATAATAAGTTTCATAATTTTAATAATAATTATTATTTTATAAAATATTTCACTAACATGAACTAGTAATAAAAAATATGTATAAAATTATCACTAAAAATAATTAGTAAACCCATATAAAGATGACCTAGTAAAGACAATTATACTATGGAAAGAATAATTATACTTCCATATAATAATTACATAATTTCATCAAACATCGTCAAGAGGGTATTTATAATTTTCAAACAATAAGGGAATATTCGTAATTATATCAAATTTTAAAAAGTATCATATAATTTACCATTATGCTATATTTTGTATTCTCATTATGGACACCATAAGTTGTCTATCATACTATTTTCATTCACAATTTTTTTACTAGTAAGTATGTGTTATTGGATTCAAATAATGGGATAATTGTGTTTACATTCTCTAGCTTATGGTCTATTTATATAAATTACTCCTATATTTTGGCAAATCATACATACACTCATAGAAGAAATGTTAACATCATTCATACAAATCATCCTATTTTTTTAAAAAAAATTACGCATAACCCTAAAAATATGTCAATGCCGTTATATAAATTACCCCTACTTTTTGACTATTTGAAATAGTATTATAATTATTCAAAAAATAATAGTTTGTATAAATAAATTATATATCAGAAGCGTAAATGTAATCATCTCAAATAATGATCAATTAAAATATATTCCCAACAACTTTATAATTGCTGATCACTTACTATTTTTTCACTAACTTATCTTTTGTCATAGTGATTCTTGATTAGGAAGTGGTAATGACTCTTCACCAACTAAAGTAGTCATCAAGAACTGGATCGATATCGAACAAATTAGATTACTCGATACTTGACTTGAAATTAATTTATTATGCAACCTTTTAAGAAAATAAATCAAATTAAAATGTATTTTCTAATTTGATAAGATTAGAAGTTTGGATTAAGTTTCGTGCAATTAGTAAAAAATAATAAAATTCTAAAATAAATTATTCGAGCTTGAATCATATTCGACTCGATTAAAATTCATACACTAAATTGATTAAAATAGTAAATCAATATTCGTTGTTTCCTTAAATGCGACTTTAAGTGTAAAAAGCATAAACTCCATGGGCTCTACAGATGGGGTTTTTGCAACTTTAGAAGTATACATAGCATTATTCCCTTGACTGTCTCTTCAACGGTGTCCAATCAGTTTTCTGGTTCGTCCGTGATTAGGCATTTTGTCGAACACGTTTTCATGGTCATAGACAAGAACGTGAAAGCATCACTAACGATTTCTAATCATACTATGATTCTAAATCAATCAACTTTAATGGTTGCTAATCGTGATAAGATTTGCAATCATTAGAATCCCAAAGCTTTCATACAACTCTTTGAGTTTGACTAATAATAATTATTCCAACTCTTTCACTTTATTCCCACAATCATATATTCAATGGGAAAATAAAAGGAATTAAATCATTGTTTGTTCAACTTAACTTTGAATAATTAAATTAAGGAAAAAATTATAAAAACAGTAATTATATAATTATATCAATATTTTCAATAAATTGAGAATCCATCGATCTGATTAATACATTAATATTGAAAGAACCGTGAATTAAATTACAATAAACATATATAAAGTTAGACAAATACTTACACGTGCGATAGGATTCGGACCTATGATTTCGAGCTAGTTTATAAAATATCAGTTTTAACCAATCGACTAAGATATCATTGATTAAGAAAAAGTTAAATTTGACAGTCAAAAAAGTATTAAAATTTTGTATAATCAAACAAGATTGAAATGATTAAAGAGCATAGGAATCATTCATACGTGCCTATGCCTATATTGTTTATAGGGTAATTGCACTTAGTATTCATTTGTCCAAATGAGAGGAAAAGGAAAGTGAAAGGGAGAAGAAGATAAAGAGGGAAAAAAATAATAGTTTTTGCTTCAAGTTGTATGGTATGATTGGAATGACAGTAAATTTTAAATACTTTCACTTGTTTGTTACGGGGAAAAAAAAAACCAAATTGAGAAGAAAATAATATTTTTTTATAATTTTACTGAATAACTATTTTTTTTTATTTGTATTAGAAAATAAATAAATTAATATTATACTAATACAAATTTAGTGCATCAAAAATTTAAAAATCTTACTAATAAAAAACAAACTAGAATAAGAATATTTTTTTATGAATAAAAATAGTCATCGTTGATTTTGATGCAACAGTTTTTCAGTTATTTTGTTATCTTTTTACTAGCGATTATCTACAGTATTATCAACGGGAAAAAAAAAATTAAAAGAAAATTATATATATATATAATATATATATATATATTATATAGGGATGCAATTTACCCAATGTGTTAAGGGAAATGAGCAATTTACCCTCTGTGAAAAATAAAAATAAAAAAGCACTTTTGGCACCCTTGTATTATCAAAACAGAGCAAAATACCCCTTCTAGATCCAGCGGTGCACTACATGTGCCACATTTGCATCTGGACATAACTTTTTACTAATAAAAATATTATTATATATATTTAATTTAATACATATATTTTATAAAAGTAATATTTAATATATTATATATTATATATTATATATTTAATTATATAAAATAATAATATATATATTATATATATTTTTTTTTTTTTTTCTTTCTTCTTTATCGCATTGTCATCGCCATCGCCATCGCCATCCCCTCGTGCCTCTGTCGCCTTCGCTCCGCCCTTCCCCGCCGGTTTCTCTCTCTCTCTCTCTCTCTCTCGTTCTATATATATAGTATATATATACTGTATACATATAAATAGTTTTTATTATAAAAAAATAGGATAAATTACAACACCTCCTGAGGTTTGGCATAATTACAAATACCCCTCGTTGTTTGAAATACTACAAATACCCCCCTGATGTTTGATAAAATTATGTAATCCTTTTATGGAGGTATAGAAATGTCAACTTTGCCCTTACTGTATTTTTTTATTTTTTTAAAAAAAATTAAAATTTTATAAAAAATATTGAATAGGATGGATGAAAAAATTATCCCCTTAGTCGATAAGAAAAATATTTTTTTAAAAAAATAAATAAAATTACAATTTTTAATTGATAAGGGTACTTTGGTCAGTTCACTATAAAAAATAAATAGATTGGGGTAATTGTTGGATGGTCGTTAAAATTAGGGGGGTATTTGTAATTTTTCAAACAACGAGGGGTATTCGTAATTATGACAAACCTCAGGGGAGGTAGATGTAATTTACCCAAAAAACTATAATAAATTTAAATTTAATAATATAATATATAATTTTAGTCTATAAATTTAAATTTAAACCGTTAATTTGAATAGATAAAATCTACACCGTTGATTTATTAGTTAAATTTATTATTTTAATTTTTAAATTAAAAAAATAAAATAAAATAAGAAACGTGTTCACAAAACGTGTCAGATGGATATGTTGCTCTATTTCTAATTATACAAGGTGTTTTATTTTTATGGGGATAAATTGCTCATTTTCATTAACACAAGGAGGTAAATTGCATTTAACACTATATAAGGGCAATTGAGTAAATAAAAATAAAATATATACTATTTATCCTTTTTGTTTTATACGTTCATTTTTCTGCCTAATTTTGAATAGAAACAAAATTGGATTCAATAGGGGTTTTATATACATCAAGTTTTACTTTCCCTTCATCTTTCCCCCCTGATCAAACGGGAAAAATATATGCTACCCCCCTGTGATATGGATTATGTGCAAAATGCCCCTCTGTGAAAAAAATAATATCAAATTACCTCCCTGTGCTTGTAAGACTACAACAATTTACCCCTTAAAGGTATGTGTGTAATGCACTCTCCTCTCTTGAGAGTGTGAGTGAATTTTTCTCCAAAAAAATTATTTTTATACAATATATTATATATTTAATTTAATATATATAAATATATATTAAAGAAAAATATTATTTTATTATATAAATATTAATATTTTTAATACTTTTGTTAAATAAAATAAAAAAAAACCTACCACCCCCACCGCGCCACCGCCACCCACACCTGCAAACCCACCAGCCACCACCCATCCTTCCCCTCGTCGCCTCCACGCCAGCCCATCCCCTTCCTCGCCAGCCGCCGCTTCCTCTCCCTTCCCCCTCTCCGTCTCCGTCACCTCCCTCCCCTCGCCGTTGCTTCCCTCCCCCTCGCCGTCTGCTCCCTCTCCCCTCCCCCGTCGTCGCTCCCTCAACTTCTCCTCCGCTTCCCTCCCCTCCTCGTCGTCCGCGTCCCTCTCCGCGTCGTCTCCTTCCTCTCCCGCCGGCCGCCGCCCGCCCCCGCCCCCCTGTTCTCTCTCTCTCTCTCTATATATATATATATATATATACTATTAATATATATATAATATATTTATATATTCATTTATATATTATTTAAATTTAATTTATTAAATTTAACCGTAGATTAAAATAATTCAAAATTTGAGCCGTAGATTTACTAGTTCAATTTGGACCTTAGATTCAAATAACATCTAACGGTTATTAAATAAGATTATAAATATAATTTTATAATTAAAAATTAAAAAATAAAAAAAAAAAAAAAAAGCGCGTGCAATACACGAATTCGCGTGAGGGATGGAATTACTCTATTTTTTTTTTCACAGGGGGTAATTTACTTAAATTTTTTTCACAGGGGGGTAATTTGCTCATTTCGTATAACACAGGGGGTAATTTGCATTTAACCCCTAATCAAACACCAAACTATCTCTTATAAATTCCCTTTTACTTGCATTTCTCTTATATCCCACTTTTCACCCCAATCTAACATACTCTTAATATTTCTCTAAAAATACAAAATTACAATTTTTCCTCAAGGAAAAAAAAAAACTTTTTAACTTTCTCTTGCATCCCTGCAAGAATTTTCTATTTACAATTATACCCATTTCATTAGCGTTTGAATAAAAAATTCTAATCTCAACAAAAAAAAACATAAATTTTTAATTTTAGAAAACCTCAACATTCCATATGAAATTATTGGTGGTGTATACTTATATGATACAATGTGTATATAATATATTCATATAAATCCATTGTATCATATAAGTAACACCACCAATAATTTCATATATAAAATGAGAAAAAAATAAAAATAAAAGCACTACTATTAAAAGTAAATTACAACAAATATTATATGTGCAACTCAAACCCAATATCTCCGTATAGAGAAAATATTCCAATCTTGTCACATTAAAGTTTCGACAATCAAGAGACCACAGACCAAAAAATAATTTTAAAAAAACACACACTTCAGAGTTGCAATTGGTGTCCACATTGGCCAATGTGTTTGAATTTTCTTCAAATTACCACACATCCCTTTCCATTTGTGTCACTTGTGATTTATTTCCACTGAATCCCTCTGCCCACATCTTTCCCTCTTATCACTACAAACTGCGAAAATTAGAGGTTTCAGTAATAGGGCAGTGATTGTTTTTTGGCTTGAATGCCATTGGCATGTGTCCCAAACTGCGTCGCATTGGGCCGGGACCATGCATGCACAACCTCATTTCACTCAGTTTTTAGGGTTGTCCCTCACGAGATTAATACAAACTCAGCTGCGTTTACCCGTCTCAAGTCTAGTCGCAATCACCGGCCTTAAATGTTTGACCATGACCGCCACCTTTACGGCACGCTCGCTTGTACAGTGGTGACGTGCCGAGTGTGTCTGATACGTGTGGAACAAAATGTTTGGTCGTCTCTCAATAATTGTATCTCGAGCGGAAAAAAAAATTATTGTAGCAAGTCTGGTGTAACGTTGACAAAAGTCGTTTTTATAAAGTTTAGTTGCAATCAATGGGTAGGGATTGCTGGATATAGATTGTTGTTGAGAGACAATGTTGCTGTGTTAGACTCCCGTAAGCAAATGTGAGGATAACATGGTCGAGCTCAGTCATGTAAGATTGTGCCGCTAGAAAAAATATAATTATTTGTCATGATTAATTCTCATAGTTAAAAGTAAAAAATCACAAAAAATATTAATTAACTATAATTGTGCAACGATTATTAAACATAGTTTTCGAATGTGAGGCCAAAACATTAACCATAAAACAATTGTTATTATTATACCTAAAATAACCTGTCCAATGCACAAGTTGTTGCAGGCATCCTTATCATGGTTTAATGTTGGTAAAAGCAGCAGCACAGTGGGAAATAGCAAATGTACCCAAAATTCAAAGCAATAATTGGATCAAATCAAGAAAGCTACCAATTCTTGCTACAGTGAAGTTGAATATCTTTGGGGACCATTTTATGTCAAAAAGACACTGACTAGCATCTTAATGAAATACCACAAATTGTACTGATGAATGACCTGCTCTATGATCCTGAAAGTGCTTATTCCAGCTTATCAACAAAGCCATCATTCACTGCATTAGTTACAGGACCACCTATTCATGCTTCTGCAAACAATGGGACAATAAAATACCAACGTTTGGCACAAACAAATATCCAGACACATAAATGTTCCACCTCCATCTCTCGTAGACATGCTATAAGAATTTTAGAAAGGAGCAACAGTGTCTTTCCGTGTGTCCTTTAATCAAACAACTGGGGAACTTAGATCTGTCTGGTCCTCTCACGGGCTCAATCCTAACAGCCCACATATCTTTTCTGTTTGTTGTTGTGTTACGAGGGGCGGGTGACTGCTGCTTCTTCATCCGTGTGCCCATTTCTACTTCGGGTGACTGCTGCTTCTTCGTCCGTGTGCCCATTTCTACTTAGTGATCCACCGTAGCAAGCAAAGTTTTGTAATGTGAATGGAAATTTGAAGCTGTACCCAAGTAATTACATGACAATTATGTGGTCAGTGCATCGTATAAGAAGAGTGATTATTCACAAAAGAAACAATACGGTGTGCTTTGAAAGTCTCACGACTTGGTTGTTTTTAAGAGTATAAACTGAAAAGCACCAATATGGGAGTCTCGACCAATCCGTGGTGGTTTTCTTTTTGCTTCCGGTTCACTAGGGTAACATAACTTGGAACCCAGGTTTCAAGGCCCAGGCCCAGGCCCCATTCAGTCAAAGAAACAATATTTCTATAGGCCCTGGTTTCCAGATGCATTTCTCTTTCTTCTGTAGGAGGCACAATGGCCCAAATGAAGCAACATTGTTTCACCAATATGAAACCTCATGTACATAAGCTGGAGGAGTTGCAACTATATCAATCACTGCCATTAGGCATAATGAAAACACAGAAATCAACTACAGCCGCAATTTTGTACAGAGGTTACAAGGAAAGGGTTCGATCTTTGACTTAGATCTAGAAGAAGATGCAATATCTTCAATGAATGGTTCAAGCAGAGTAAGCCGACCCTATATAATTCCTTCATAATTATCCAGAAAAGAATGCCACAGAAAAACTTTTACGGTCCATTGTTCTCTGATATAGTTGCTGATAGATTTCTGGAGTTTAAATCTCATTTTTACGTAAAAGCTGGTTGAGATATCCGCTCAATATTAAACCCTGCACATTTTCAATAAGGTGGAGCACATTTATCACTGATGATGCAACAAATCACTGCTTTAAACTGATCAAGAGTGTGAAGGAAACCACAAATGAATATAATTCAAAACATAAACCATGCATTAGAAGTAGCGTCTCAGTTCCCTGCATACTTTTCCATATTAAATAAAGAATCGAGAGGTGAAAACAAAATAACAACTTCCACTACGTCTGAACTAAGAAATAAGCTGTGGGGAAGGAATAGTTGGATCTTTGACACCACTCAGACCTCAGCAGATTGCAAAGATAACAAGTACTCAATATTCTGTTCTTGAACTGATTATACCATCATAGCTTTTTCCAACTTTTTCAAATCTCACTTTTGATTCTAATAGTGAAACAATTCACAGTGTCATAAGAACCAATTCAGCTCATCAAACGACACTAGCAAGTAAAACAATGGCCTGGGCAGGAAAAAAGACTTAATTCAATTCATAAAACATGACAAATTGATCAAATTGAATTGGAATTTCCTGGTGAAACCATCAAGACAAATAACGGTCTGAGCAAGCTACATCCAATAATACAATGCAAGCAATGTTAAAGCTTGTGCCAAGTAAAAAATCCCAGAGAATATGCGATGTGATTCACAATACAGAAACACCAATCTATAAAGAGAAAGCCCTAGAACATCACAAACATGCAAACCAAGGGAAGCAACAGTGATTTTTCGTACATGAGTAGACGTAGAAGAATCCCAAAGCACATTAGAAATTAGATCAAATTGAAGCAAAATGTTCTTCATAAGCGCTTAAGGAGATATGATTCAACAAGACAGAAATTTTGAACCTTATAAAAGAGCAACCTTCATAACTATAAGTATAAGGATTAAGCAAGGTTAATTCCAAAAAAGCTTCATTTTATTACATAACACTACCAATCAGATAATGCAAACGAGGGAGATGCATTCAAAGCTTGATTACATATTCCTACAACATAAAGATCAAGCCAAATGTTGAGGATGAGAAGTAATGGTTTTAATTAGGGGTGTCAAATGGGCGGGTTGGGTCAGGATCAAATGGATCGAAATCAAAATGGATTTGAATTATTGGGTTTAAAATAGGTCGAGTGGGGTTGGATTAGTGGTACCCGTTTTCTTATATTTAATGTTTAAAAATTTCAAAATTTTAGATATTAAGATGAGATGACAATATTTTTAACACCACTAACTTTGTATATTGATTGTTTTTGGAAAATAAGCATCCGCAATAAAGATTCATTTGTTAAATTATAAAATGAAAGCTAGTAACATATACAAAATACTGCATTTTTCAAAAGAAAAATCATGATGTAATAAAGTTTAACTAAATTCAACTCACTTAATAAAATACAACCCATATTGAGCTCATGATAATACTAAAATCTTCATTAATTCTATTAAATGATTAAAAATGACTTTTGATTGACTAATAGAAAATTAAACATGAAGAACCTATTTAGGACCCATTATCTATTTAAATTAACTTAAACAAAAACATATTGGATCTACATTAAGAAATCCAACCCAAAACTAGGTGGGTTGGGTTTGAAACCATGGATTTCCATCCATAATGCCAACCCCAGTTGTAATGCAGGAATAGCCTGCTAAACCTCAAACAACTAGGCATGTGTGCCAACCTTACCCACATGTCAATCATTAGAAGCCATTCGCTTGTGGCGGAGGCCAAGGTATAGGCTTCCAAGCTATACTCGAAATGTAGTGCCAAGCTCATGTGAAGGTTCACAAAATTTTAGTCTCCATCTTTTTGCTAGATATATAAAACAATATTTGAAGAAACTTCTTTTCCTACAAGCCCAAGCAGAAGAACCCAGTGGCAATGTTAAAATAGCACTATCGCGATTTCATAGACAACTAAAGAAAGTGTGCATTGAGGGATCTTTCCCAGCCTGTCAATGGGTGGATATTACCCTAACTGGACCCACAATACCCCATAAATACCTGTAGTTGTTACTTAAATACCCTCCCGAACCTTACTTGTAGAATACTCGTTGGGTTTTACGCATGTTATATCCAAAATAACTTGGCCTGATTGAATCTTACCAATTAAATTTTGTATTAGTTTTGTTATAATAAGTTGTTAAAAATAAAATTTCGCAAAATCTGGGTTTACATCAAAATCGAATAATAAAGTTTCTTAAAATGAAGGGTAAATAACAACGACCTCCCCTAAGGTTTGGCATAATTAAGAATACCATCATATTGTTTGAAAATTTACAAATAACCCCTGTTGTTTGATAAAATTATGTAATCCATGGATAGAGGTATAAAATTGCCAACTTTGCCCTTACTGTATTTTTTTTTAAAAAAAAAACTTATAAAAAAATTAAACTGGATGGATGAAAAAATTTTAAAAATTATAAAATAATTATCCACTTAGTCCATAAAAAAAATTAAAAACTAATTAAAATTATAATTTTTAATCCACAAGGGCATTTTGGTCAGGTCATTATAAAAAATGGATGAGAACCTAACGGATTGGGCTAATCGTTTAGACGGCCGAGGTATTTGTAATTTTTCAAACAACGAGGGGATATTCGTAATTATGTCAAACCTCAGGGGAGGTTGTAATTTACCCTAAAATGAATGAAGCAATTCTGCATATTTTTTGGAATGATATCTCCAGAACATAAAAGTACTTCATAAACTTGCAATCGATGAAATAAAAACTATTCAAAATTTAACATGTGCAAATTGAACCTTGTTGAAATATAGATAATGATCTTCACTTTGTTCAAATAATAGACTATTATTAATAAATTACATAATCGGCATAGATCTGAGATAGGAATGAAAACTGAAGAAAGACGGTATAAAAAAATAATTATGAAAAACATATTTTAACTTTGGAATAAATTGTTTTATCCATTTAAAATTGTGTTCACCTTTCATTTGATGAGTCTTTTACAAATTCAAACAAATTTTATGAGTTCCATATATTCGTTGAGCTTAGCTAATTTAAATTTCTTATGTATTTTTTCATTTTCTAAATTATCATCTTACGTTCAAAGTAATTTTATTAGAAATTTAATTTGGAGTTGTCACTACAAAAATAAAGATGAAAAACTCTGAAAATTATTTTTAAAGTATCAATAAATACGTAAATAATAATAATAATGATGATGATATGTAAAAAATTTAAGAAATTTTAGTATTGCAGTTGACATATCAAAAAATTATAAATTGTTTGTAAGTAAAAGATAAGATTTTGTCAAATTAAAACTTCATATTTCCTGCATTTAGTCTCTTGCCCAACGGTGCTGATAATTTGGCACTCACGTTTTCCAATTATATCAGGGCATATACTGAGACTATATATTGTTAATTTTCCTATTGCAACTAAATTGTGCAAACAGAGGAACTTTTAACAATTAGCAGCCACTGTTCGTGAAGTAAAGAAGAAAGGCATGTCCAAAAACAGGGGCCTTCAAGTACATATTTTACCAATTAAAATATCCAGCTATCAAAAATTTGTCCAACATTTCATTTCTGTTGAGAACATACATTTTTGCAAATAATTACAGAAGTTCTAGATTAAACTTCACCTTGCCCTATTCAAAAATTGGTTTAACAACAGAAAATGTTTGTTACTGCACCCTAAACAATCAATTCGACATACACACAGTAACAATAGCATATGCATAATGATCCACATTTCAACTAGGAGTGAAAAGAAACCATAAATCTACTTCATCAACTGATTTAACAACCTAAATCCATTACTTTGATGAAATCACATTCACATCAAGAATGACAAAATAAGAAAAATTGGAAAAACTTACACTTGAGCAGTTGTCATCTAATCCAGGTGGAGAAATTCTCATAATTAAGAAGTCGAAATACCACCAAACCTTCAAAAATACCCAAACACGCCCCTGCAATAACATCAAGCACGAAATGTCGGCCAAGAAGCACCCTAGAAACCGACGTAATCGCAGCCCACAGCCCCACCATTACAACAAAATACTCCACAATCAGACTATCTTCCTCAAAATTCAAAAAGTTTATGAGCAAAATTTCTCTAATTTGACCCAAATAGAAGGAACAAAATGTGGCAATGAATGAAACTCTAGAGGAGTGGCCGCTGGGAAAAGACCAATGGTCAACCGCAAATGAAAGAAACATGTTCTTATTGTAAACAGGGCGCGGCCGCTGGACTAGGTGTTTGATGATACCAATTAGGAGAATGTCGAAAAGGGCTCCGATTAGGAGGTTTAGTAGGAGAAGAGTGGCGGGGTTGTCGGGATGGCGGCAATGGGGGTGGTAGTAAGGAGAAGGGAGAGGGTGACGGGGAAGAAGAGGCGGCCATCGCCGGAGAGTTCGAGGGATTTTAGGAGCGAGTAAGGGAGGATGGGCTGGAAGAGGGTGTAAAGATTGAGGGAGACGGCGGTATCGAGGTGTATCAGACGGCGGAGGAGGGTGGGGCTGGAGCGTGACGGTGGTGGTTCGGTTTCCATGATTGTTGATTTGGGAGGGTGTAGTGGAAATTGGAAAGTAAAATAGCTCTGATGACTTGGGTATTAGCAGGGCTAGCCCATGTCAAGAGTCTCGAGACATGGAGGATCAAGAATAATTAGGGGTGGGTGTTGAGTTCTAAATAGGTTCGGGCAGATCGGGTTGAGTAAATTTATAATTTTTGAGTTTTGAATTACTCGAATCTGATTTTAAATAGATTGGGTTGATTATTGGGTAGAGATAAATTTTCGATCTGATTAATTGACTACCCAACATTTAATTAAAAAATAAAAATATAATTTTTTTGTTGTTACTAATAAAAAAAAAAAGAGACTAATATGTGAATTGGTTGATTTACTTATCAACTTATGGATATTACGAATTGGATTATTTTGTCTATTAATTTGAATTAATATTGATGTTATACTATTTTTTTAACTTAATAAATTGATACCATAATTTATATTAAATTTTTTAACTTATTTTAAAATAAAGTCACACAATGCGTATACTTTAAGTATAAAATTTAAAAAAAAAAAAAGAAAAACACATGCTTTTGAAGATATATTTGATGCTTCCACTTTTCTTTATATTTAAATTAATTAAAAAAAAACTAGTTATTGGGTACTGACTTTAACGGGTACTCAATTAGTCGGGTATCCAATTTTATTAGGTTATATTGAATAGTCAAATATACTACCTGATAAATCGGATAGCTAACCCAAAAAAGTTGACCCATGCCCACCCCTTCAAGATCATGTTTTCACACAAATAAATAATTATAAATAATTCAAACTTCAAAACTATAAAATATTTAAAATTTAAAAATATAATAGTCAAGAAAGTATAAAAATATAAAAATATTATTAGTTGCTAGCTAATTTATCTAGAAAGTAAATATGTTAGAATTTGTATACTTCTAGCGATTGGGCCAAATGGTATCTAGCGTAACTACACGTAGAAGTGCAAATGAGTCGAGCAAGCTCGAGCTCGAACACCCTATTTCGAGCTCGAGCTCTTGACGAGCTCAACTCATTGCTCATATATTTTTTAATTTTTTTTTTTAGTATGAATATATTATTATAATATATTAATATTAAATATTAATGATAAAAAGTGTTAAAAACAAACTTTACAATATTTTAATTTAATATATGAATATATGACTTCATAATATTTCTACTGTTTGTATAATATTAGTATAATACTAACATAATTAGTAAAACTATAATAGAAAATATACATCAAATTATCCAAATACTTACACATAATTTTGTATAGTTATATATATAAACCAAATTTAAAAATATTAATACATTCTTAAAAGAATCCAATAATACTTATAGTATGGATTTTAAAAATATATTTATCCAAATTTTTTTAATAATTGAATTGTATAATATATTAATTTTAGTAAAATAGATGCACATAAGCTATTTTAAAAGTAAAATTAAAGTGAATGGGCATGAAAATACATTTTTAACATGTGATGATGGCAATTTAACCTTTATATCTTTTTGTTCTATGAAACGAGTTTATTTTGATCTCATTATATATATATATATATTATGTATATATAACGCAACACTAATAAAATTAAATAAATATTTTTTATCATCATTGTTATGATTATCATTAGATTAATTTATTGAAACCATCAAATTTCAACATAAGTTTACAAGCAATAAAATAGAAACATTATATATAATGTATCTTGGTATAGATATATACTCGTAAATAAATATAAAACATTATAAGTTAATTGTTTGAACTTGTAAATTTATAAAAATACAAGAGGTACAAATTGATATTAAAATATAACAATAAAATTTATTTGCATTATATTAAATATTTTAAATTTAAAAAAATTATCAAAAAGTAAATTGTTGCTTAACTTAATTTTAGATAGATATTCGATAATATAAATAAAAAAAGGGATAATTGCACTCCCCTCCCTGAGATTTGGTCTAATTACACGTAAAATTCTTGTGGTTTGAAAAATTACATGTAGCACCCTGATATTTGCTTACATCTAACAAATAAGTCTCTATGTTAGTCAAAAATTTATCGAATTTGTTGATATTAACAAAAAATCAGAAAAAAATTATATTAACCCTTGATTGACTTGTTGTCGGTCAAATAATTTTTTCGGACTAAACTTCCCTTATAACGGTGAAAATATACCTACTCACATGCATTAACATGTGAAAACATATGAGGGCAATTTGATCATAAAAAGATTTACTTAACCTACAATAAGTCAGCCGAATAATTTTTTTCGGACTAAACTACACTTATAATGGTGAAGATATACCTACTCACAAGCATTAACGTGTGAAGACGTATGAGGACAATTTTATCATAAAAAGATTTACTTGACCTACAATAAGTCAGTAATAAGTCAATTAAAGGTTAATATAGAATTTTTTTTTATGTTTATGTTAACATCAGCCAATTCGGTGAATTTTAACTAATAGAATGACTTATTTGTTAGATGAAAGCAAACCTCAGGGGTGCTAGATGTAATTTCTCAAACTACAGGGAGTTTACATGTAATTACACAAACCTCAGATGGAGGGGAGTAATTATCCTTAAAAATAATATATTTTATTATTATCTAAACTTAAAATATGAGATATTAATTAAATATAATTTTAATATATGATGAATTTTGAATATAAATTTGATATAATATTGATTATGAAGTTAAATATATATAAAAAATAAAAATACAAAAACATAGAGAAAAGCTCGCAAGCCGATTCACGAACTTTCAAACACAAATACTTGGACTTGAGCTCGAAAATTTTCTACCAGAATCGAGCTCTTGCCTAGCAAAGCGCCTAGGCTCATCTTACACCTCTAACCACATGTTTACTTGCAGTTAGACCAACCTGAGAATTATCCCTCAAGCTAGTGGTAACCCATGTTACTAGATGGATTATAATCCTACCAGCCCATTTGTGTGGGATTGTGTTACATTTTACCTTTTGTCCTTGATTATAATTTTTTTTACGACCAGCGAAAAGCACGTGCATTGTATGTTATTCGTATTATCTCAATAAAATTATTATATTATAATTAATACGTAGAATAATACACCAGGGCCCAAAATAAGGGACTCAACTAGGCCCAATAGTGATTAGCACTGCCCTCTCACAGCTCCAACCGCTCCCTGAAATCTCGGGATATATCCCTCTGAGGGCTTATCCCTTGAAGATCCCCATACCAGGATTCTGAGAAGGTATCCACTAAGCAGTCCAAGACGTTGTGAAATCCTATTTGTAATAACCATTGACCCAAGTCCTTAAGATGTTCGCCTCCTCACTTGTTGGGAACTTTAGCTGTAAAAACAGGTTTGACCCTCTAGTCGAGGATAACATTTTTTCTTACTATTCATGCAAGCAATCTCTCCTGCAGGCTTATCTCTCAATTACTTTTATATTATAGCTCGTTATTACGTTTTTACGCCTTTATCTATTAACCCTATCATTCTAAATTTTTCTACTACCTTCGGCGTTGGAGTATTAATATTTCTTTGCAGATCCCGTTTTCAAGCTTGTGAAGGGATTTGGCCCAAAAGATCCTAAGTCCATAGATCATTTCGTACATGTGATTTTTATATGCATTAAGTGGTGTCGTCTGTGGGAACACAAAACTAAACATGAGGATTAATGAAGACGTATCTAGGGATACAGACCCTCCAGGTGATGAAACGGACTCCACTGGCTCCTGTTAGGCCAGTGATACTAGGATTTTCCAAGCACACAAAGCCTATGACAGATCCTCCACACAAATTTCTCCTCAAGAAGACTGTCTCCAAGACTATGGGAGGCCATATAGCTAATGATTGTTTTAGCAATGTGAGCCCAATTGATGGCCGCAGCTCAGGTACCTCTGGCGGGTCCCGTATCGGCTGAGTGTTCGATATCTAGGTTTATCTTCTGTCGGTACACGAACTCTTACATGAGTATCATCTAAAGCTCCTAAGCATCCCTATTGTATACATTAAAATAAATATATAATAATATATAAATCAAACTTACTGGAATATTCAATAGCTTACCTCAAACAATTTCCATCTCTTATATATGGAGTTAATATGTACTGCCTCTGGTTTTTTGAGTAATTCTCCTTGAAAGCTAATAATAGTATTAATCACTTTTATAAAATGCCTACTAATTGTCTCGCCAGAACATTCAAAATCTCTATTTATGGTTCTTTGGTTCTGATGTTGAGTCAAAATATGTGTTGAACATAGCTACTTTTTCGTCCACTAGCATGTTTTTAGTTCGAGATACTACACCAGTAGCTTCAAGTTTAGAGCATAAACGAACATAAACTTGTCTATTCGTCCTAATTGTGTTTCTGCATTTACTATCACTCCCATCCCATAAATTACTTTTTGAATGTATTTTCTCCTCTCAAAAAAATTATATTCATATATTGGTCTTAAGCTAATAGATTTATTATTATATTCAATGAATCTAAGGACAATTAATGAGCCAAAATCAATTTACTAATTGCATTATGTTCAACCAAACTGATAACGTTTGTCATGTTTTTCATCATCCTTGCTAATTTTTTCATTGCTAAGCTTTTTTTCTTTTTTTTTCGTTTTTGAAATATTCTCATTGCTAAGCTTAGTTTTGCCATAACTGCAATTTGATATCAATGATTCATAGTAATAACACACTACAAAAAAATGCGCCATTTGTAACGGCTTTTTTGTAACGGCCACTGGCAGTTTCTACTGGAATGGTTTTTATAACTATTTTATAATGAATCGGATGTGATGACGTCATTGGGTGGTTCTTTTTTTTGTAATGACTATAAACCGTGCCTAAGGCCGTTACAAATTTTGTTCTCCTATTCGAGCTAGGAAAGGGCTCCAAAAATTGAGGAGGGAGAAGAAACTTTTCTTTGAAATTGTTCTCTCTACCATTTTCATTCATGCAACAATGTTAAATACATGTACTAAGGTTGGATCTCTTGACAAGTGTCACTATCCTACATTGCTGGATAAATCCTAATAACAACTTGTATGTTTTTATTTTATTTTCATTAGTGATAATAGTCCATAAACTTATTAATTTTGTAGCAATTCTATTGGATGTGGATGGCAATTTCAACCCCGACCCGAAAAATTCGCCCCGGACCCGCCCGCATGGGGCGGGTCTGGGACGTAATTTTTCGGGTCCGGGGCGGGTTACGGGTCATGTCCCGGACCGCCCGACCCCGCCCCATTGGCCCGACCCCGCCCCGACCCCGCCCCGCCCCGGACCCGCACCGACCCTCCCGGACCCGCCCTTTTTATTAAATATTATTAATATATAATATATATTAAAAAAAAATTATAGTATTATATATATATATATGTGAATCCTAAATAATTTTGTATGTACCCAACTATACAAAAATACCAAAAATATAAAAAAATAGTTGATAAGAAATTTAATAATTTACATGTAACATGAACGTATTTTTTGTCTTATCCAATTCATTTTAGATTGAAAACTATATTAAAGTATTTAAATCTAAACTGATATTATTTATTAAAAAATATTAATGTAATGTATTCTTTGTTTATCCAATTCATTTTAAAGTTTGTAACTATATTAAGGTATTAAAATATTTAATAGTTATTAATATTAATTAAAAAATAAATATAAGTTATTTTTAAAAGTTGTTGATCTCATTATATACAAAAAAATAATAAAATATTTTAATTTATCTATACTAATATAAAAGAAAATAGGTTCCACACTCACAAATGACAGTTAATGACACCGTCGCACCAATTTTTTGTAAAGTCAAAAATACCCTTCAACTAATAAGATAACTAACTTATTCAACTCTTCAAATTATATTTAATTAATAAATTAGTTTCTTCTTTTTTATCTATATCTATACTAATATAAAAAAGAAATTCCTTATACACTCACAAATGAAAGTTATCGTGACACGCCGCATCATTTTTTTGAAATCCAAAATTAGCCTTTTTATTATCTATTATATCTATCTGTATTTATATCTTTTATATTTATGTCTAAACTATATAGAAAAAAGATGCAATTGAACTAATTATAACTAACTTATTTAAATTATTAAATTTTATTTTAACTGATAAATCAGTTTCTTTTCTTTTCTTTCTTTCTTTTTTAAATTAAATATATTGATTTACATATTTTACTCTTATATATTGTATTTTAAAGTATGAAAAATTATTTATTATATGCACGCAGGGACGGCGTGCCACAATGGCTAGTTGTTATAAATATAAACTACTAATTAGTTTAGTAGTAATATATACCAAAAAATAAAATAAAATTCATACTGAATAATTTAAATTGTAGAAAACTAAGAAAAGTATCTATTATATGAAGTAATGTAATTGAAATACATAAATAATTTTACGACATTTATATATATTCACAATCTATAATAACAATAAATTTATATATTCATAAATGTTATTATTACATTGATGTAACTATCATCTTATATTGTGAACAACATAAGTTGATCTGGCCGTTAAAATTCAAGACGGTGTATCGTTCAATCAGGCCATGTAATTTTAAATCACACCGTCCAATATGATCCAATTGACATAATCTTATATATATTTGAATTTGGTATGAATCGGGTGCCGGAATTTTAAAATATCGTAATTATTGATTTAAACTTATTGTTATCTTTATAATTAAAATACTTAAAAATTTTCAACTATCATCATTATTATTATTACTATCATTATCTCCATATTAATTCATAAGAATCACTAAAAATAAAAATAAATTGCATAATACATATATGTATCTTGATATAAATATAAAACTTAGAAATAGATATTAAAATTAATTATATTCTTGTATAATATAAAATATTAATTTTATTATATTCTTTGTATAATATAATTTTTATTAACTAAAATAATAATACAAGTAATAATTTTGTTAGATACTTGTTCGACAAGTGATGGTATACAAACTTGTCCTTCAATACTCGATGAAGAAGATGATCAAGACGATCGTGATAGCAAGTAAAGAAACATAATCAGTGTATCACGGACATGTATTTAACTGTTTACAATTTCAAACTTGTTATTTTTTATGTCATCTACATGAATTTTGCTTGTTGTTTGTATGTTTGTATCCCTTGGAATTTCATATTTGTCATTGAGAATTTTATTGATAGGTTATGTTTTATTATAATGAAATTTATATCTTTATTTGCATGGAATCATGAAAAATTTTAATTTCTTGTGTTTAAAAAATCGAAAAAAGAGTGCAAAAAAATCTATAATTGCCGTGGCGGGTTGGGTTCGGGTCTGGTTGGGGCGGGTTGGCGGGGCGGGGTGGCGGGGCGGGGCCGGGTTTTCTACGTGGCGGGGCGGGGTCGGGGCGGGCGGGGCGGGTTATGAATCTTGCTGAAATTTAATGGGGCGGGTCTCGGGTTTGGGTGGACCCGTACCAGACCCGCCCCATTGCCATCCATACTATTGGACTTGTTATCATTTGGACTAGCTAAGTCCATAACCCTATCATTGCCTGGCCCTGCAAATACAACCTTGTCCTCAAGGCTGAGCTCATATATTATCTATGGGCTATTGGCACCCGTCGACCCGTTCATATTAGCTATTGGACCTATAGTTAGCAGTTGGACCGAAGGTACTATTAGAATCCCAATTCCATTCCCACCTTATTCCTTCATACCAATCATGGCCTTATTATTTAATCTTCACTGTTGTTACCAATTTTGCTTGATCATATCCTCTGTCATAATTCCTCTGGGAGACATATAATTTATGTATTGCCTTTAATTATTATTTGAAGTAACTGTCTTGAATTTAGAAAAATTCGTCCATCTTTTATATGAGTCATATCTTTTTTATGCTACACCAAGAGTGTAACATCATCACATATATGATTGGTGGCTCCAATGTCAATAATCCAAACAATTCAGATCGATTGCATCAGGATTATTACCTGCAGATTCTTCGTCATAATGTGCATGGAAAAAATTGCAATTTACCCCCTTGTGTTAATGAAAATGAGCAATTTACACCCCTGTGAAAAATAAAAGAGCAATTTACCCCCTGTGTTATAAAAAATAGAGCAATTTACCCTCCTGAGGCTAGTGGTGCATTACACTCGCCCTATGTGCAACTGGGCATCAACTTTACAAATAAAATTATTATTTTTATGTATATATATTTAATTTAATACATTAATGCATATATATTTTATAAAAATAATATTTAATATATTAAATATTATATATTATATATTTAATTATATATAATATATATATTCTCTTTTATCTTCACTGGGCTGCCGCTGCCGCCGAACTACCACCACTATCGTCGGGCTGCCGCCACCGCTGCCCCCTCCCCTTCCCCTTCCCCTTCCCCCTTCCTCCTCCCCCTATCCTCCTCCCCCATTGCCACCTCCGCCATCCCCGCCCTAGATCCGCCTCCACCCCCTTCCTTCTTACTCCTCCCCCGTCGCCACCTCCGCCATCCCCACACCTAGATCCCCGCCCCTTCCCCTTCCTCCTTCCTCCTCCCCCATTGCCACCCCCTTCCTTCGGCCCCTTCCTTCCCCCAGATCCGCAGCCCTCCCCGCCGGTTTCTCTCTCTCTCTCTCTCTCTCTCTCTCTCTCTATATATATATATATATTGTATATATGAATACATATATATATAGTTTTATTATAATAGCATATATATAATATATACAAATTTAATTATATATAATATAATTTTAAATTTAAACCATTGATTTAAACAGATAAAATCTACACCGCTGATTTATTAGTTAAACTTGAATCGTAGATTGATTAAGATCCAACGGTCATTAAATAAGGATATAAATAATATTTTAAATTTTAAATTAAAAAAAAATGGTGTAATTCACAAAACGCGTCAGGGGAGTATATTGCTCTATTTCTGATAACATATTGGGGTAAATTGCTCTTTTAATTTTTACAGGGGAAAAAATTGCTCATTTCCTGTGTTAAACTGCTCTTTTAATTTTTACAGGGGAAAAAATTGATCATTTCCATTAACACGAGAAGTAAATTGCATTTAACCCTATTGTGCATAGTTTGCAAAATCAACTATTACAAAATCTGATGGTATGTTCCTGTCTTTCACCTAATTCTGAAACAAAGTCAGTGATATTGTTCTGTATTGCGGTACCAATTCCACATTTCTCATCAACATTTGCCACAAAGTTCTTACCAACTGTACCTTTCTTCTTTTGGTCATTCAGTGCTTTATAGGTGTTCCACTTATAAGTTAATATATATATATCTTATTTTAGAATTTTACTTAGTCTCAAACTGGATGATGAATGAGTTCAAGTTGTATCATGAAGATGTTAAATTTAAAGGGTTAAATGTGATGTACCCTTGCGAATTGTGAGATGTGAAATAAGTAAAAAAAAAAAAAAATCTATGAAAAAAAATAGCAAATTACCATCTGTGTTTTGAAAAATAAAGTAAATTATCTTCTAACAAAAACTAATTTAAAAATATTATCGACACAATAGAAAAATTGATATGATGGTGTCATAAATTGTGGTTCGTAAATGAAAAGTGATTTTTCCTTTTATGTTAGTATAAGTTACAAATTTTGCAGACATACTGTATTCCTTCTATAATGGGTTTGGACCATGTGGAGTTATGGGATTCATTGGGCTTTGTTTCTTAAAATAAGTCAAAGTTATATTGAAGGCATTTCAGTCCCTCATGTGGGCTTGAGAATACAGATTTTAAGACATCTCTTCCTGAGCACAAAGCCCAGAAGAAGAAACAAAAACAGAAGTATTAGTTTGAGATTAATTGAGAAATACTCGTTAATTAGTAAATAAAAAAAAAGTGTCATGTTAATTAATAAGTAAAATTTTCATTGTAATTTATATTGTTTACTTGCTAATACAGTTAGCAACAAAAAGTTACTCGCTAACAGATTTGGCGACGAATTATTTAAATAAATAAATATATATATATATATATATATATAATAATGTAGATTAACGATAAATATTTTACTTGCTAATTAGCTTGACACTGATTTTATAGCATAATTTTTTTTGTAGTTATTGGGTCATTTTCTTATAGGGGTCTCTCCTTAGTGATCAGGTGTTTTTGTAGGACAAAATCGTGAGACTCAAACGAAGTCAAAATGAATAATATTTCGTACAACAAGACAACAATCGAATCACAACCTGCGTGAGAAATCATGTGATCATTTTCGTTTTAATAATGTCATATATCTGTGGAAGTGCCGAAAAAGTTTAAAAAATACATATAAGATGTATTTGGTTTATTAATATATTATCTAATGATTCCATCTGAATCGATTTGGTGCAATGCATATCAGATGTTTCTGGTAATAACAATATTTTTTTCTTATGATAATGTATGGTTTAGGACAATTTAAAACTTGATCGATGTGTTGGATGGCTTAGGGATGTATAAAACTGTTATATCAAGAAAATATTCAAGGTATCCGTGAGCTCATTAAGGGGTGCCGAAGGTCTCAAGAGCAAGTATATGAACTAACTCCAAAAAATAACGATATTCTGTAGGACAAAAGCACGTTAGAGTCAAGTCGGAAGGGATTCTGGCGAGGGCTTTCCGACGCTTAAATTAGTTGGAATCCAAGGAAATGTTTAGAGAATATATGAGTTTTAAAGTGACCGAACATGCATTTAGAGGTGGAGAGTCATATTTATATGTGCCGGTGGACTGCACAATTTTATGTACACCCTTAGATCTATTCTTAATCCAGCAGGGTGCAACGGGCCATGCATATCCAGTGGATAGTGACAGGAAGTGGTCCAGGGGACCAAGACTCTACAATCTGAAAAGTGCCAACAGCACCAATTGTACTATTCTGACATTCTGTTTTCAATGTTCAAAATTCTCTAGAGACCTTCGAGTGTACTTTATATTCTAAGAGCTTCAAGATCCGTTATTGTAGCAAAATAGCTCTGGGAGGTCTTTGTCTATCCGGATGTCATATAAGGTCTCTAACATGTTATGAAGGTCTCTAGTGGGGTGCAAAAATATCCCCACATAAAAAAATAATGTTCACATTTGATAGTTTAAAAGCTCCATCGTCCTAATAATTAAATATTTATTTATTTTATGCGGTTCAAAATATATATTATTAATATAATTATGAGGGGATAATTACATTTTCCTTTTACGAGGTTTGGTGCGGTTATATGTAAAAATGTTCTGAGTTTGAAAAATTACATTTAGTACCCCTAAGATTTGCTTTCATCTAACAATAAGTCTCTTAGTTAGATAAAATTTACTGAATTTGATGATATTAATAAAAAAAATTGGATGAAAAATCATATTTACCTTCAGATAGACTTATTACCGATTTATTACAGGTCAAATAATTTCTTTATGATCAAATTACTTGTACATATCTTCAAGTTAATACATTTGGTGAGATATATCTTCCCATTATAAGGGTAGTTTAGTCACAAATGATTTGTTTGACCTGCAGTAAGTCAATCGTGGATAAATATTAATTTTCATTCGATATTTTTATTTATATCAGTAAATTCAATGAATTTTAAGTAACAAATTGTTAGACGAGAATAAATTTTAAGGGCACTAAATACATTCTTTCAAACCACAAAAAAATCTACTTATAATTCCTATTATTAATTACACCAAATGTTACTATTAGTACTCACATTAATTGTAGATGAGTGCAACTGCGCAGTATTAATTGACTGCATTAGTTGAAGGAGGGGTGCTTTGTGAAGTTGCAAATTTGATTTAAATTCCATGTTTTGAAATGCATTCATTAATTAATGACACCGTGCCTCTCAAGTTGTCTCCACACTTGAAATTTTACGTTTGAGATTTTCGAAGACTATAAATTAATTAATGGTAAAATTACATTTTGTGTTCTATAATTTTAGATCATTAACACTTTTAGTTATGTAACTTATTCCATTTACACATTTAGTCCATTTTTTATGAATTTAGTCCTAAGCATCTCACATTTGGTCTTTCTTTTGGCAAATTTAGTCCAATATTGACAATTTTAATCCTAATGACTCATAGTTACAGGATAAAAAATGAAATTTATTATAGTGTGAATGGGATTAAAATTATCAACACAGGACTAAAATTGTCAAAAAAAAGGACCAAATGTGAGATGTTTAGGACTAAATGCGTTAAAATAATGACTAAATATGTAAATGAAGTCAGTTATAAAACTAAAAGTGCTAATGACCTAAAATTACAGGATCGAAAATGTAATTTTGCCTTGATTAATATATACTACTGGTAATTAAATTTGATCAGAAATTCACTTCGAATCGAAGACCATAGATTAATATTTGGACTAAAAAAAGAAAAATGATTACCCCTGTACTATAAATTACCACGAATTAATAATCGTAATAAATTAATACTATTTATCATAATCAGATAAAATCAATGTGAAACCACGATTAATCAATATTTATTATAATTTTATCTATAATCAAAATACTTGCCATAGTTTTTAGCTATAACAAATATTTTGGCCTTACTTGTAGAAACAAAGATTAATAGTCACTACAAGAAAAATGACCAAAAGCTACGAAAAAAAAATTTGATGCTAAAATCAGCGTTGAACTAATTAACAAGTAAAACTTTTGGTGCTAATCAACATTATTTAATATATCTTTTAAACAGTTCGTTGTTAAAATCGTAACAAGATAATTTTCATTACTAAATTCATAGCAAGTAATTTCTTTTACTAGATAATGTAGATTAGCAGCGAGCGTTTTACTTGTTAATTATCTCGACGCTAATATTTTTTATTGCTATTGAATAATTTTTTTGAGTGAGTTATTGCACAATCATGGTTCATTAGTATCCGTAATATTTTTTTATTTTTAATCATAGTAATTAATCATAGTGAAAAAATTATATTTCTTTATGTGGATGTTGGTTTTGGATATATATATATATATAAATTTAATTATATGTTTGAAATTTAAAAGATTTTTTTTAAAACCTTTAATTTTGAATTTGAACTTTATTTTGTAAAATATATAGTGATAGATTTCAGATTCTTCTCATTATATTTGGTTGATAGGTTTGGATTTGATGAAGGAATTTGGCTAAAAAAATTCATATGACTTGATAAAAAGGAATAAATCAATCAATTAATATTTAACGAGACATATATAGTTCGAACTTAGGTTGAATGATAAAAAAATTTTAAATTTAGAATTAATTCAAATAAATTTAAAGAATTTGTTTACTTGAAATTTAAAATACACGACTTTAAGTCCGTAGATTCAAATACACCCCTAATATAAAGCCATTCAAATTCTTTTTTTAAATCTTTTTCTCAAATAAATCCAAATGTAAAGTTTCATTTCAAAGAAAGAATTTGAATTTGAAGTAAATTATGAATATCAAATTATTCTATATAAAAAAAATTAAAATCCATCAATATTTCATAAAATATATATTCTCTGTTTAATTAGGCCCACTCGATGAAACTTTTTATTATAATCATTATTATTTATTATTTTAAATCAAAGATCATGACTATAAGAGATTTCTTTCAAATAAGTAATAAAATCCACATCTTGAAATTTTAACTCAACATATAATATTAATTCACCATATTTTATGACAAAAAGCTTCTATTGCAATACATTATAAATAACAGTAAAAATATATAAATTAGTACATTAGATTAATAAAAAAAGAGAAAGAAAAAAATAATAATTTATGAATTAATATAAATTTTAAAAAATTGAATAAGTTATTTTGTCATGAGGGCATTTTTTTTTTCACCTTTTTAGCGACATTTTTTACTTTACAAAAAATTAGAGCGGCGTCATTAATCGTCATCTGTGAGTATGGAGAAGTTTCTCTTTTTACATAAGTATAGATTCAAATACATCAATCTTACATTTTTATCCAATGTTGCCGCTTAACGATACTTTTAAAAAAATAATAATTATATAATTACATCAATATTTCAGCGTATATGTATCTGAATTATTTTTTAAAAAACACTTAAACAATAAAAAATTGAATTATTAAGTTATATTGGATAGGATAGGGTTAGGAAAGGAGAACAAAATTGAAATAAATGCTTATGTTTCTCAATCTTTTTCTCTCTTTAGTCATTTCAAAATTATGACTTTTTTGTTGTTGATGTTGTTGAATGTCTATTTCTATACATTCAACCAATATATTAGTATACTAAAAACAACAAATGATAAATGGATTAAGACATCATTTTACTAAATTATGACTCCTACATAACTCTCCACTGCTGCTGTGAAAATGCTCCTACTAATTAACAGCAGGAATAATTATATTTACACTCTATAACCTATGATCTATTTATACAAATCATCCTTATTTTTTATATAATTATAGAAATTATCTCTCTGATAGCCAAAAAAATAAGGATAGTTTATATAATGATGCTAACATTTTTAGGATGTGTGTATAATTTTTCAAAAAAGTTTAGAGTTGATTTGTGTAAGCGATAATAATATTTTGATGGGTGTATGTGTAATTATCTAAAAAATAGAGATAGTTTGTGTAAACAGGCTATAGATCAAGAGGTGTAAATATAATTATCCCTTACCATTATCACCAACAGTTTTTATTTTGCATAGTATATATCATATTTAGTTTTTCTGAAATATTAATAGAAAAAATAAAATTTTAATTTAATAATGTTTCCACTAAGTAATATAACTATTGATTCATATACAATAATTAAACTTGCATGAATAAAAAAAAATTTGTTAATTAATCGTAGCCATTTAATTTATATTTTTTTATGATAAATGAATAATATAATTAGATAAAATAGTGAATAAAATATAAAAATTATAAAATATTTAATATGTGAAAGTGTAAATTTGATTATTGTTAAATTATTCAAATTATTTAAAAATTTTCAATATCAACTTTAAATATGAAAACTTTAAAATAAATAAAAAACGGTAAATTTGAATTAAGGTTATTACAACGAGAGTAAAGTAGTACAAATTGAAGTTGAATTTATTTATTAAAAGAAAGCCAAAACAGCTAGAAACACCCCATATGTATTTTTAGTTTTTGACCTAAAAATGTTTTTTTTTTTTTTTTTTTTTTGTAGTTCCAAAAGTAGAAGTTGACATCCCAAACACTTTAAAAGTACTTCTTTTGGAGCCAGGAGCTGAAAAATACTTTCTTGAAGCTCGCGCAAACACTCCCTTAAATCAGCTTTCGAGGTGATTTTACTTTTAATTATGACAATTAACCACAAAAAAAATTATATATATTTATTATAATAGATCGTAAATCAAATCCCTTTTTACCTATAAATCAAGCTAGTATCTCTTCAAATTTTATGTAATAATTCAAAATTGTATTAATATATATATATATATATATATATATATATATATATATTGTTTTGACCATGACTTAAAAAATTGTAATGACTATGTATTGAAAAATATGATAAATCAATACTATCAATCATATAAAACAAAACTGATAAAAAAAAAAAGGTTTTTATCATTGTTATTAATTAAGATTTGTCATGGTGTTAACTGTAATTAAAATATTCGCTATGATTTTATAGCTAATGTTTGGCCTGAACTGCAAAAATAATGACTAATAATTGTTGTCAAATTATACTTAATTAGTATTTGCCACATTATTTTACTTTTAATTATAATAATTAGCTATTATAAAAAAATAATATTTCTTCTAATAGTATGGGATATATATTAAATAAAATAAAAGCTTCAACATAATTTAAAATAAAATATTCAATTCATATAAAATTAACATTTTTTTAGGAGAAAAAGAGATAAAGAGAGGACGAAATAAAGGGCAGAAAAAGGTTAAAAAAGTTAGAAAAAAATGTAGGAGTGGAGAAAAGCACGCTTTTAGATATTCACTTAAACACGATTCCCGGGATTAAAATAGATTCTGCATGCAGGCGTGAAGGTAAAGGCTGCCAAATGAAGCCCCACATTTTTACTTAAAGCCCTCTTCTTTCCATCAAACAAAAATACTAACGTGTAGAAATCTTTGTTAAATAAAATAAATAAAGGATAGGGATAATTACATTTTTTCCCCCCGAGGTTTGATGTAATTATATGTAGAATCTCTGTGGTTTGAGAAATTACATTTAGCACCTTTGAGGTTTGGTTCATCTAACAATAAGTTCCTCTGTTAGTCAAAATCATCAAATTAACTGATATTAACAAAAAAATTAGAAAAAAAATCTATATTAACCTTTAATTGACTTATTACTGATTTATTGCAGGTCAAATAAATTTTTTTATGATCAAATTACCCTAATACGTTTTCGCGCTTTAACGTATCTGAGGATATATCTTCACCGTTATAAGGGTAATTTCATCCAAAAAATTTTATTTAATATGCAATAAATCAATAATAAGTCAATCAATTGTTAATATATATTTTATTTTTAATTTTTTGTTAATATCAGTCAATTCGGTGAATTTTGACTAACGGGGAGACTTATTTGTTAGATTTAGGCAAACCTCAGGGGTGTTAGGTGTAATTTCCCAAACCACAGGAGTTCTACGTATAATTACACCAAAACTTTAGAGGAGGGGAGTGTAATTATCCCTAAAGGATAATATAATTCTTTAAATTTTAATAAACAAGCTCACTGCCTCTTAGATTAATGTCTTGAAAATTTTTTATCTATTTTATGTCCCTAAAATGTACTACGAATAAATGAATTATTTTCTATATTATAAATGATCACATCTTAAAAATTATAGTAAAATTTAATTTATTTATCACAATCAAAATAAAATTGAAACAAAAATTTAAGTTTTGACCACAGTTAATTAATGTCTATCATGGTTTTAACTACAAATTAATTTTTTAACCTGACCTACGACCGTTGTATTGCTGGTAATTAATTTGTTTTTTTTACTGTTTTTTATTTTTAACGATGATAATCAATCATAATAATTTTGTTCTTATTTCTTCTAATGTCATTATAACTAAAATTTACACCATTCATTTGGGATTAAATGAAATTTAATTCCATTTCTAACACATATTATAATAGCACATAGTTGAGTCGATAGCATTTCGTACCATATCTCCACGAGATGGAGTTGTCACAAAATCCGTCTCTAATTTATTCAAAATTTCAATCAAATTCTTTTTCCATAATTGAGTTGATGACATTTCACATTTAGGATAATAGTACTGTCTTCCTTGAGGTTTGATGTAGTTGCATGTAGATCTACTGTGATTTGAAAAATTATATTTAGTACTTCTGACATTAGTATTCGTCTAATAAATATATCCCATCACTAGTTAAAATACACTGGATTTGACGAAAAAGGGCACTTGGCATTAAGAAAAAGGATAATTGCACTCCCCTTTATTGAGATTTGGTATAATTAATTGGACACCTCTTGTATTTTGAAAAATTACATCTATTACCTCTGAAGTTTGTTTTCTTTTAACAGATAGATCTCTTTGTTAGTCAAAATTCATTGAATTTTATATATTAACCAAAAAATAAAAATTGATATTTACTCTCAATTGACTTATTACTGATTTATTGTAGGTCAAATAATTTTTTTTGACTAAACTATCCTTATAACAGTGAAAATATACTTCATCACACGCATTAACATATGAAAATATATCAGGGTAATTTGCTCGTAAAAATATTTATTTGACATGTAAAAAATTAGTAATAAGTCAATTACATGTAAATATAGATTTTTATCCCATTTTTTTTTGTTAATATCAACAAATTTGATAAATTTTGACTAAGAAAAACCTATTTATTAGACATAAACAATTTTTAAGGGTACTTAATATAAATTTTTAAATCACAAAAAACTGAGGGATAATTACACTCCTCCCATGAGATTTGATGTAATTACACGTAGACCTCCTATGGTTTAGGAAATTACACTTAACACCTTGAGATTTGCCTACATCGAACAAATAAGTCCCTCCATTAGTCAAAATTCACCGAATTGACTGATATTAACAAAAAAACTAAAAAAAAAATCTATATTAACCCTTGATTGACTTATCACTGACTTATACATGTTAAATAAATTTTCGGACTAAATTATCCTTATAACGGTAAAGATATACGTCCCCAGATACATTAACAAGTGAAGACATATGAGGGCAATTTGATCATAAAAATATTTATTTGACCTGCAATAAATCAATAATAAGTCAATTAAGGGTTAATATAGATTCTTTTCTGATTTTTTTTTTGTTAATATCAGTTAATTTGGTGAATTTTGACTAATTGAGGGACTTATTTGTTAGATGAAAGCAAACTTCAGGGGTGTTAGGTATAATTTCTCAAACTACAGGGGATTTATATGTAATTACATCAAATCTCAAGGAAAGAGAGTATAATTATTCCAAAAGTTTATATATAATTACGCCAAACTTTAAACAAATAAGTGCAATATTATTCCTAAAAAAATATATATATAGTGAAGTAGATAGATGAGTGATGAGCATTAATAGGCATCGCTCATCTCAATGTTGTCTACTTGAAGTGAAGCTGCTGCTCAGCTTCCCAATAAAAACAACTTTGCTACGGGAAAAGATAATAAAGAAATAAAGTGGGGGTGGAGGGTAGAGAGGCTGTCATCTTTCTTTACTAACTCAATACAGATTTCATCACCTTTTATTGAGATGCGTTTCTATTCTTTAGCACCTTCCATTCTCTTTCTATTCTTTCTTAACACCACCTCCTTCCCTCTCTAACTTCTATGAAAGATTCCAAACCCTACCCTCATTCCTCTCATACTTTTTGAATTGGATAATTGCACTCCCATTCTACGAGATTTGGTATAATTATGTACATGTTTATTGTAATTTAAAAATTACATCTAGCACTCCTAGAGTTTGTTTTCGTCTAATAAATAAGTTATTTCGTTGGTCAAAATTTACTGAATTTATTGATACTAACAAAAAAGTTAAAAAAAACTTATATAATTAACCCGTAATTGACTTATCATTGATTTATAGCATGTTCAATAAATTTTTTATGATCAAATGATTCTCATACATTTTCATGCGTTAGTGCATGTTAGTAAGTATATCTTTACAGTTATAAGGGTAGTTTAGTTTGAAAAAAATTGTTTGACCTGCAATAAGTCAGTAATCAGTCAATCGAGGGTAAATATCAATTTTTATTAATTTTTTTATTAATATCAATAAATTCAGTAAATTTTAACTAACGAATGAACTAATTTGTTAGATGAAAGAAAACCTTAAGGGTACTAAATAGTGTTATTACAACAAATTTTATAAAAAGAGAGGGTAATTATCCCCTTTGAATACTGCATTGTGGAATAGAACACATGAGACGCACTCATAATGGTCAAAGTAAAAATAAATATAGAAAATGGGATGATATGAAAATTTTAAATACTGTACATTATGACTCGCAAATCTTTTGTTGTACATTTAGGTGGATTGCTATATAAGACTAAGTCCATTTTTGATCTCGTAATTTAAATTATTCGGCATGTTTGTCTCTTGATTTTAGGGTGTCATTTTAATTTTTTATTTTTTTAAAAATTTTATGATTTTAGTCCTTTCGTACGCTGGGTTTCACCCCCCACTAGTGAGAAGGGTGAATTTTGACGGGAAAAAAAATTGAGATCGAAAAAATTAAAAAAATGCATTACCAAAATACTACCCTAAAAAGTTAAAGGACACAAATGTTGGTAGAAATGAGCCGATAAGAACAAAAGCTCTAGTTTTAAAATGTCATGTAAGAGACACATTCATTTTCTCCAAAGAGAATATATAGTGGACTCAGATGAAAAATGACTACATTCACGAAAATTAAAAAGATGTAAGATCAAAATGATATCCAAAAAATTAAAAAACAAAAATGCAAAATACATAAATTATGAATCAATTATGCTAGCAGCCCGGCGCATGCAAAATAGTAATATGCATATTTAATAATATAATTTTGAAAAAGAAATAAAATTATGTTTATTATACTAAATAATAATAAATATAATAATGAATATTTACTGTATTTGCTAAAAGAAGTGCGGATGCGACTGTAAAACAGTCGAGTTGAAATATTAATTACGGACAAAAATATTAATGAATTGGATTAATTAGTAAGAAATTATGATTTTAGAAATGTTTTCATGTAATTTTAAGAGTGGTCACTAGAAAAAAGATTCCTCTGGGCTATAATGTTGTACTTATAATCCAAATTTTAAATGCATATTGAGTAATATTTTGTTAAATATATATTTGATCAGAAAATGTTTTATTTAATCAGTAATAAGTCAATTGCAGAAGAATATGACTTTTCTTTTTTTGCTAATGTTAGCAAATTTGATGAATTTTAACTAATGAATGATTTATTTATTTGATAGAAACAAATGTCAAGAGTACTAATATAAATTTTTCAAATCACAAAAGATGTACGTGCCCAAACCCAAGGGAGGGCATAGTAATTATCCCTAATTATTTTACAGTAAAAAAATGTGCATAAAGTTATTATTGTAGATAATAGTAAACACTTATAGTGACGACTTAGCCAATATTTTTTTTATAGGATAAATTACAACTACATCTCTTGAAATTTGGCATAATTACGGATACTTCGTTATTATTTGAAAATTTACAAAAAAACCCCTGAAATGAAAATTAATTATGTAACCCTACATGATGAACTGAACAATATTATTTTAAATAAATAATTTAGAAAGAATATTAATTCATAAAAATATTTTTTAAAAATTATAATTTATGATTTAAAATGACATTTTGATCAGTTCATCACAAAATTTGGATGAAAACCTAATGAAATGGTATCGTTGTTAGAAGGACGATAAAATCAATGAGGTATTTATAATTTTTCAAGAAAGTATTTATAATTATGTCAAATTTCAAAAGACAGTTGTAATTTAATTTTTTTTTTTTTTTGTATTTGTATATATAAGACAAGAAATTTGATGTTTTGGGAGCTGCGTTCTTCATCAATGGTCGATATAGTCAGTACACAAACATTAATGACCAAATTCTATTTCCAATGAGCAATTTAATGCATTGTAGAGTAATTTATTACTTCCTTCAGAATTTTGTATTTGATAGCAATTTGTTTCCGCTTGTACTTGTTATAGCAAGTTAGCAACATAACTTTTATTATTAAATAGGGATAATTATAGTCTTTTTTTTTTAATGTTCAGTCATATACATATATTTAAGAAGTTTTTAGTCTAATAAATTATTTTATTAATGAAAATTCATTGAATTTATTGGTATTAACAAAAAAGGTCGAATAAAGATTTATGTTTACCCTCAATTAACAAATTTTTATTATTGCAGGTCATATAAATATTCTATGACCAAATTACATTTATACACTGTCACATGTTAATGTTTGTGAGGATGTCTATTTTCACCGTTATAAAGGTAGTTTAGTTAGACAAAAATTATTTAACCTGCAATAAGTCAAATCGAGTTAAATATCAATTTTAATTCATTTTTTTTGTTAACATTAATAAATTCAATGATTTTTCACGAGGACTATGGTTGAGAGTGAAATTCAAATTGTATATTTCAAATTTAAACACTATTATGATCTATATCAAGATCAAAACAATGCCGATAAGTCAAAATCCATTATTTTTCAGCATTTTGAAGCCCTCGCAGGTGGGCTTCTTGATCTTTGGAAAGGCGATTGCCATCTGGATCATCACAGATTTTAACTCATCCTTTTTCATCGCCACGTATCATAATTTTGGTTGCTAAAGCTTATTTGCATTTTTAGCTTTTAAGTGAGGTGGCAGGATTCTACATCTTTCAAGATTCAGTTGGAGGCATCCCTTTATCAGGAAGACTCCTTTATCTTCAGGCAAGCTATTACCTTCCGAATGATGGCATCTCCAACTCTTCTCCTTATGTTGTCACGTGTCCTAACTTTGACGGCTGAAACTTATCCATTCCAACGGATCTCTAAGTGATGTGAAGTATAAAATCCTACATGGATTCGCCACCTACACTTCCTAAGGGCACCCTCTACTTCGGACCTTACTTAGACTGGACTTCCCAACCTTTTTAAGATCTCGTAGGCCTTGCATTTTTTGGACTCTTACATTTCTTCCTCCTGGGCGTCTCGGATCAACCCATTTTTATAGGCATTAGAGATTGTAAGGAATGCTTGCAATAGCTTCTACTTTTATGATGAATATTGTAGATATAATTGTAAGTTAAGCAACAGTGAGAATTAAGGGGTGTTTGAAATCAATTTGAAAACCAACTTAATATTTATAATTTGGGTAAAATCCAGACCCCCCCCCCCAATGTATGGGGCCATTTGCACTTTCCCCCCCAACCTTTTTTTTTACACGTCACCACCCAATCTTTTGATTTTGTTGCACTTTGTACTTTTCGGATAATAATGATGGAATATTCCGTCCGCGTATGGAATCATTTGCACTTTGTCCCCCTAACGTATAACATCATTTGCACTTTGCCCCAACTTCTGTAATATCAGGTGTGTGAAACTTCTAAACCGAACAAAGAAAATTTTAAACTTCAATTCACAAACAATTGATGTACTTGATGGTGGCGCCGACATAAAAACATGATTTTTTGAGCTTAGGGGTTTAGGAGTTCACACACCTGATACTGCAGAAAGTTGGGGAGGACAAAGTGCAAATGATTTCATACGCGGACGGAATATTCCCTCATTATTCTTCGAAAAGTGCAAAGTGCAACAAAATTAAAAGATTGGGTGGTGAAGGATAAAAAAAAAAAGTTGAAAAAGCAAAGTGCAAATGATCCCATAAGTTGGGAGTGTCTGTATTTTACCTTATAATTTTACCAATATGTTGCAATAGTGGATAGAAATTGCTAATAACTTTTTTCTTAAATTAATTTAATTTAAACAATCTTTAAATCAAAAAGCACTTTTTTCAACTTATGGAAAGCAGTTTGTTCAACTTATTTCCAACCATGACCATCCAACTCTAACTTTAAACGGTCAAAACACCCCTTAAGAATACAGGCTCGGGTACCTAACAAATTTATAAAATTTTCATGTATTAGAGTTATCTTTAGTACAATACCTTCCCTCATTCTGGATTTGTTCTTTATTAATTCATTTAGATGAATTTAATAAATTAATTATCATTACACGCGTTTTTTTCTAAAATATAAAAAAAATTATGGCGTAAAGTGATGAGAAAAAAATTTAATTAGTAATTATAAATTATAATAAATATAAAAAATAATATGAAAAAAAATGCAGAGTAGTGGATAGTTAACGTTAAAATAAATATGAAGTTATTAAAAAAAATATTGAAATTACTAATTTGACCAACAATAGTTTAAAGAAAAAAAAATAAAATAAAGGATAAATTTAAATATTTAAAAATTGATAAGATAATTTTTTTTTTTTTATAATATTATAGATTATAGATATAGGTTATAGATTAATATATACTTTTTGGACTAAGGCAATGTTAATAATTAATAATACATGTAAAATGACCATTAAATGACAACAAGTAATTAAAGGTCACGTGTGGAATACATCAGTTAATTAACATTTGCTACTGCTTTTAGCCAGCAAAAAACAAGAGTAATAAAAATTGTATGATCGTGGTCGATAACTATTCAATATTGCAATTTTTTCTAACCATGTCAATTACAATGATTTGATGTTGTACTTCTGTAAATGTTAAACTATAAAAAACTCGACAAACTTGTTCTAAATTAAATTTAAGATCACGATAATAGTTTTATATAAAAAAAAGTTCCTGAAAAAATAAAGAAAATAAAAGAAAATACCATTCGTACCATAAAGAATCATAATTTTGATGTTCTAATGTGTCATCGACAACTAAATCAATAGTCGCATTATAGAAAGAATTGTTCCTATGCTATGTGCGTTGCTCAGAATTCACACAGGTGAGGACATACATTTAATCCTATCAAACATCTTAATAAATATTAGAGTTCACATTGTGGGTACGACAAATGTTCGATTTTAATCGTTTGGACACAACAATTTATGATAGTAATATTACTCGCGTGTTATATGCAACAGTTATAATATACGCCTAATGTTGTTTCCAAAACAAGAATGAAAATGTCGCAGTTCTTATTAATTCCTTTTATTCTATATAAACATATTGCTTCATATTAAAGTATAAACTTAGACTATTTAAATCTTCGATGAGTTTATTAATTTTTTATTTTTTATTTTTGTATAATGTTTACTTTAACAAACTAATCAATTTAATAATTAGTTGTTACGAGAAACATTTTGCTTTACTCCATAGTTCTTCGAAATATGATTAGGTTATTTATTATTGCACGAGAAAATAATTAAATAAGCCAATCTATTTAGGGGAGACAAAAACGGTAAGGTACAACAAGTTTTTCTAATATTGTCGTAATTATAAATATTTCCTTTTTGTTTTGATAATTAACCAATACTCTTTGAATTTAACGATTGTTCAACAATTAGGCAAATCCGTTAATCCCCGTTAGGCTTTCATTTTTTGTGATGAACTGATCAAAATACCCTTATGATATCTTAATCATAATTTTATTAAATTTTTATTTTTTTTAATTTTTTGTATGAACTAAGTTGACAATTTTTTACAATATTTTAAAATTTTTCTTTCACCTCGTTTAATTTTTTTCACAATTTTTAATTTTTTTAAAAAATTAAAAAAAATTAAAAATTGATAATTTCAAACTTTCATTTAAGATTACATAATTTTATCCATATTAAACGGGTATTAATAATTTTTTAAATATAAAAAAATATTTATAATTATATCAAATTTTACGATAATTCAAGTAATTTACTGAAAAAATAATAATTATGGGATGGTAAGAGTACAGTAGTAATGCTTCAAAAGTACATCACTCGGCTATGTCTGGCAATACTTGAAACGTACAACTGTTGGTGGGGGGGCATCAAGCTTGCCTTTTTGCTGGAGATCAGTTATAACCCACCGGCCGTTTTGATATGACTTCCCACTAGATTGTTGTCACTAACTACTTTAATTACGGGATTCGTTTATATAATTATGCATTCGCCTCGATCACGTGATTAGTATATAATTTAAAAAAAAGATAATTAATTATATAATAATTATATTGTAATTGTTATATAATTTGTTTGGTTCAGGTAAATTTAATTTAGGTAAGAATTTTTTTAATCTACGTATATCAGGATTTGTATCCAGGATCATTATAGTTTAATAATTAAGGTTGAATTTTGTTTTATTTACAACGTGTGTTTGAATTCTTGTCAAGAAGTTTCGTAAGGTTACACATACATACTAACATGTGTATTGATTTTCACGTGATTTGACTTTAATTCTTAGAGATAATAGGTTAACTATAGGAATCTAAGCCAATGCACATGACACATGCGGAATCCTCCTTGACGAGTTTGTGGTGTGTGACCGCTGCTTTGTCATTTTTGCAACAAACTACAAAGTATGTCGGTGTTTTTCTACATATACAATAATTTGTAGTTTGTAGCATTGATTTTGATAAGATAATGGGTTTCGAATATGTCATTTAATCTTTTAGAACGGTCAAATTCTTTAACACTATTTGAAGGATTGTTGCCTTCGTCATTCGCCGCATTAAGATCTCGGGAAATCCTTGCCTGGACGTGATTCGGTCTAACTTGAAGCAATGATATGGTAAGTGTAATACACTAGTCATGTGATTGATGTATAGTTTAAAAAAAGTAATCAATCATATAACAAGTGTATTACAATTATTTTGTGATTAGATTAATTCGGCCAAATTAAGTTTGGATAAGAATTTTCATTAAAATCTTAAAAATATATCAATATTATATCGATGTCTGATACATATCAAAATATGATGATCCGACCATTCTTTTGACAAGAAGAAAAGAAACAAAGACTAAATGGGGGCTATCATCATTGCAAAACAATCATAAACTCACCAAAAACCCTAACAAAATTTACATGTTGATCAAAAGGAACAAACACAAACTCCTCAATTCTTTCTAACTTTTTAAATAATTAATGTTATTTTTGGTAGGGCCCATCAGGAGATATTGCCATAATTATTCTTCTCTTACAACCTTTCCCCTTTCTTCCCCTTTCATCATAATCATTCACGAAACCTTATTTTAATGAAATTTTGATTTTTCTTGTTTATTTCCCATGCTCCACGTGCGTAATTCTCATGCCACCAGAAGGGTGTTTTGGTAATCCCGCATCCGTATCCGAGATACCATGTTTTGGTAGTATTGCTCTCATCTAATATCATCACTCCATGTCGTCTCCATTCCCATATTTTTTCCAGCTCAAAAACTCTACCCATCACACACACATACACACACTATGTGATTATTGGTATTCATACACATTAATGCATATACATACGCATTTACATGCACAATACATACATATATATATAGAGAGAGAGGAGAGAGACATATATATATATATATATATATATATAGAGAGAGAGAGAGAGAGAGAGAGAGACGGAGTCTAAAAGCTTGAGGGGTCTTTGTTAGTCGTCAGAAAAATGGCGACAGGATGGGTGAAGTCATTGCAATGCAAGTCAAAAGCATTGGACGACGTCGTTCACACCACCACCACAAACCGAACCACCGCCACCACCACCACCATTCTTTATCCCATTCCTCCAGCTGCAGAAACAGCGTTCAGAGTCTCAAAGATATAGTTGAAACCACCAAACAATCCAAACCCAAGAAGCCAAAGCCACCCAAATCCCCCCAAGCGCCGCCGTTTAAACGACCCGTTTCAAGAAAACCCGAACCCGGCCAACAGCAGCTGCCGACGATCAGAGCCCGGTCCAGCACCGCCGAATCTTTCTTTCCGTCGCTCACGGAGCTCCCTGAAGGCCACCCTTCGCGTAATGTGGTGGAGATAATCTTTCACACGAGATGGAGCGACAATAGCTTTTCGGGTCAGGTCGAAATGGTGTTCAAGGTCCAGAATCTGACCCGGACCGTCACCCGGTTTGAGGAGTACCGAGAGATGGTCAAATCCCGCGTGAGCTCCACAGATGCGACGGACGGCGGTGAGGACCACGCGCGGTGTGTTGCCGACGGGAATGAGGTCTTGAGATTCTACTGCCTCGGAGCGACATCAGGAGGCGGCGCGTACGAGGCCGGCTGCGGCGCATGGGCTTTGTACGGTGGCAAAGGTGCTGCTCTGTGTACGTATTCAGAGAGTGGTTGCGCTCATGAGAATGCGGGTGGCGCGCGAGGGAGGCGGGCCATGCTGGTTTGCCGGGTCATAGCGGGTCGGGTCTGCAAGGGACCCAAAAGTTTAGACTCGTTGCTGGACAATCGGGTCGGGTATGACTCAGTAAGTGGTGAGAACGGTGGACTACTCGTATTTGATTCACGCGCATTATTACCGTGTTTTCTTATTATTTATAAATTGTAAAAATACGTGTCGGACATTTATTGGTCCATTTTTTTTTTTGGTACTAATTTCTGCTTATAGGTATTCAGTAATGTGTAATTTTTGAGGGTGTAATTATAGGAAATTTGCTATATAAATATTTTCTCTATTTTGTTAGAAATTGAAAAATAAAAAGTAATAATTATTCTTATTTATATTTTATTTAGTTGGTTTGTTGTTTGTGGGAAAGAGAGAACATAAGTAGATAACATGACATGTTATTTCATGTCACGGGTGGTTTTACTGTTGTAATTTCTTTTTTCCTTGTTTGGGATAATAACAATAATTGAATCAATATATCAATCAAATACCTCAATAAAAAAAAAAAATAGGGTTAATTTCACGTAGATTTCCTCATAAATGCAAAATTACATTTCTTTTTTAAAAAAAGTTTTTGAAATATACTTACACTTTTTCTGAAAATTTACTATTTACGCCAAATTCTATTTTGTTAGGATGTGGATGAAAAATGCCGACGTTAATATTTTCAGTTTTACCTCTCATTTAATATTTTTATGTGATAATTTTGTACTTACGAAGGAAAAAATATAATGATGTTAACATCATTCTTTCTGTATATATTACATTTATCTCTTCATTAGTACAAATATATATATGAGAATGTAAACGAAGGACATAATTAAAAATTTATATCTTTTTTTTTTTTTTTATTTACATCAACATTCTCTATCCAAACCCTTACGAGAGAGGTTGAGGTGTAAATTGAATTTTTTTGAAAGGGGTATAAGTGTCATTCCATTTTTTTTTTAAAATTGTAATTTAGCTTTTTAGAGAGGATTTAAGTGTAATTAACCCTACAAAATGTTCTAACTACAAATAACCATAACATAATAAATTACAACCAATTCATATAAAGTAAAACAAGTAGTCACGTGCGGTGGAACTTGAATTCATGACCTTATATTTATTTATGAAGGGATGTGAACAGGTTGAATCGAGCATAATACAATATTGTTCAAATTTATTTTAATTATTATCGAGATTGGAAAAACATGTTCGAGTTTGGTGTGATTAATAATCGAATTAAAGTCGGGACGAGCTTAATTAGTTTGACTGAATATGAGTCGAGTTCGAACAATTTGATATTTTTCAAACATATTCTATTATTCTTTCATTAAGCAAATTGAACTCGAGTTTAACTTCACGCGGTATGAAGAGAAAGATTGTGCTCAAGTTTAGTTGGTTATGTGTTAAGTTAAAAAAGAACCAAACTCAAAACGAGATTTAATTGATTGATTATAAATTGAATATCTACTAATTTTATTTATTTTTCAATCTTATTTTATAAAATTTAAATTTTAATCATTAAATTAAGACTTTGCTGGTCTACAACATTTTTCTTGACCACACATAGTTTAGCAGCAACGCTAAAAAAATGAGTTATTGTTATAATTAATTATTATAGTTAAAAGTAAAACAAATATGGTGATTATTAGTCACTCGATCTCAATAACACAATGACCATTGATTATTGTGTTTACACGTAATGTTAAAATATTAATCATAATTAAAAATTATTGTAAATATTTTGACTACAACTAAACTAATAGTTAAAATTTAAACTTTTTCGCATGTACTTTTTTTTAATCCAGGATACAAAGTACTGATTTATCATAAATTACAAATCGTACTTATTTATAATATAGAGACTAATCCATTTTTTTTCAGTGTAATCACAAAAAAGTTATCACATTATTCGTCGTCAATTAATTAATTGATTTACTATTGCTCTGCCTTTTCTAATACAAAAAATATTTCCAGATCTATACTATATATTATTGGAGATGTCTGTTTGGTGTCCAAAATAATTATTTATTTTTTAATTTGAATTAATTAATTATTTTTAACTTTCTCGCTCGTCATGATATTCCACAACTACCTTTTCATAGTTTTTTCTTCTCATGAATTTTTTTTATCTTTCTAATTTATGCATTATCTTATTTTATTATTTTTTGTAAACCAGAATACTTATATTAACTTTTTCTTATATTTATATAATTTAGGTAATTAACCCTACAAAAAAAATATATAATTTTATAAAATATTTAATTTTAAATATTTATTAAAATTATGTATATATCTATACTATTATAAAGTAAAGGGGTCTTACAAATACAAAAGGGTAGTTATCATACCACTTACACCAAGTTTTTTAAATGCCAAAAATACCTTTCATTGATAGAACCTATTTAACTTCTCAACTGATATTGAATTAACTATTCAATACGTCCCTTATGAAAATTAATTCATGCAATTACTGTACTCACAAATTAAATTTACTTATTTTTGTTTAATTTTATTATTAATTAAATTAAAAAACATATTAGTTTTGATTTTGCATTAATATAATAATTGATAATATAATATATTTGTATAAAGTTTTAATTTTTAATTTATTGACAATTAATGCAATAAAAAAGTTATCAGTAGCTTTTGCATATGAAATTGTAAGACAATAGTAAATTTTAATATAACAATAAATTAATTATAAATTTAATAAAATAAAAATATTAATAAAATAATGTGCACAAATACTGCGTGTCGCGCCGTCTGGCGTATATAGGATGTGGCAGTGAATATTGCACTATTTTCAGGTGTAAATCAACAACGGTAAGCAGTACTTCTGGAGAATATTCTGATCACAAAATTGTGTCCACTTCAAATTTTAATGGAGCCAATTTATAACTTGGAATTCCGTTTGCAAGTGGGAAGTCTTTCCAATGAAGGACAAAATAGGCTGCTAATGAGATAAATTGGGATAATTTCACTTTTTATTTTCAAAATATATTATTTTTTTTTTAATTTTAATACTTTAGGTTTCTAAGTCATCAAACCTGGTATCTAAATTTTTTTTTCATCTACCTGAATACCTTTCGTTAAGTTGACCGTTAAAACAAACGGTCAATCCAATTTTGGAGAAAAAATTAGGTGGGAATTTTACTATGTAAGCGTATTTTTGGCTTCTACTTTATTCAACATACAAAAGTTTCTATTTTTCATTTCGATTTCAATTTCATAATTGAGGCCAATAATTATAAAATACATATTTAATCCAATATCTAAAAAAAAAACCAATTTTACTTTGGGGGGAGCACATTTTTCTCTTTTTCCTTTTGCTTGGCTACAGTACAAATGTTGTTATACTCTACTTATCAAGGGTTTATACAATAACTTTTCATACTTTTCTTTTAATTATTTTAACAAATAACTTTTTTTGGCTTTTTTGTGACTAGTGAAATAATTTTTTTTAATAAATTTATAAACAAAATTCTCTCCGCCAAAAACAATAATTGAAATGTATATCTTATTTTGTACACAAACAACAGTATAATATACAAAAGTATCCAATTTTATTTGGCTCAAAAGTACATTAACACCCTTTGAGTGACTTATTTCGATTTGTTTTGTTTATTTTTCGCGAATAATTTGAGTAGTGATTAAAAATAGGACTCTGTTAGTTTTTTTGAATTATTACTGGGCATTTAGCATGCCTTTTTATTTTCATAATGATTCAATTGGGAGGAAATATTTGAATTGATATTTCCATAACGGTTTGAATTAGTATTTTTTAATATATTTTGGTATTGATATTTTCATAATGATTCGTGTGTTGAATAAAATGGCAACCAAACATGCGCCTAATATAAGCAAGATCTTGTCTAATTTTTCCTTTAAAATTGGGTGGACAGTTGTTTTAACGTCAATTTAATAGAAAATACTCAGGTGGATAAAATTAAAAATTTTGGATACCAAATCTGATGACTTGAAAACGTGGGATACTAAAACTAAAAAATGAATATATTTTGGGTACAAAAACTGAAATTGTCATGCGACAAATTTAGTTATTTTGATATTTTTAATCGTCAAGATTTGTGTCCACTTGCTGCTATATGGATTACCTCTTTATGCTAATGAAACTTAAATCAATCGCTGCTATTTGGATTCCACCTCTTTACGCTAATAAAATTTAAGTCAATTGGTGAAGCTGATGTTTTATGACCTGAAAAGTTATAATTTCTAACCTCGTTATATACGTAGACTATTATTCTACTACATAGTAGATATTATTTAAATTTTATTTATCTAATATTTTTGGTCAAATGTGATTGTTTTAATTGTATTAATATTCAACATGAATGATTATAATCGAATTGTTTCAATTAATAATATTCATTGCTTCAAATAAAAATTTAAAGAAAAAGAAAAGAAAAAAGAATTCCACCTCTTTACAAATACCACTTGCAAAATTATTTAATCAAATATTAACAAAGTTCTGCAAAAATGACTGGCAGCCTGCATTTTAATTTTATTTTGAATTAACATGTCAAGTATTGAAACAAATATTCTTCAACTGATGAGAGACACTGGCGGATGAAGCAGAAGACACCATGCAAATTATGCAATGAGCTGGTCCTGTGACTGTCCACACCCCAAAAACTCACAAACATAAAAGTTAATTAGATTGCAATCTCATAAACAAATTCTCCAAATCCCAGATTCTCAATACAACAAGAGCAAGTTAGGAGCTATCGAACGTCAATGTAACCAGAGATAAAAGAGTCGGTTGCAAAACAAGTAGTAGGTAATATTAGTCTACAACAATCGAAAGATTTATGGCTCGCCAAGTAGGTGTCGTAAACATCTCATCGGGCCAGAACCACTATATTAGCACTTGCATTTTTCGCAGCTAGCTCAGCAAAAGAGTCTCTGTCAACAGAAATTTGGAAATATGTTGGTGTTGTTTTAAATGACACAAATATCAAATGACTAGCAAACATGTAATGATTACAGAAACATCTGAAATTCATCTACAAATTTTAAGAAAAAGAATGAGATCGAGGGCGTGGCTTCCCAATAGACAACTCAGTCAAACACACCATATCAATGAGCCATGCTGGTTGTTGGAAACATTTAAACCAATGTGACTGACTAGATTCGTTCCTCAAAAAGCATTGAAGTCAAAGATCATTTAAGCATATTCTTGGACAAGACTTGCTTATCTCCCTAGAAAAGGTGTTCATTCTGAAGCCTTTGGCAACCATGTGATTAACAAACACAATACAGCTTCAAACAATTGATGTAGGTATATATTCTGTAGTAAACTATTTAACATTTTGACAAACACTGATAAAATAAATAATTTGTATATAAATGCAAGGAACAAAGAATGGGGAAAACAATTTATGATGATCGATGCTTACATGAAGATCCAGTCATCAAAGTTTTGCTCGGCATCGCCCATCATCTTCAACTATCCTCTTCCATAGTTGCCGCCTCCTTGACATCACTGTGAAGCTATACTCCTGATCACACCCTAGATAAGAATCACACATAAAATACAGTGTGTATGTCTTCTTTCCAGGTTCCACAGGGGCAGTAAAGTCTAGTTTCACTCTGGACTTCCTCGAAAGAGCAACTCTTTTGATAGCAAGCAATTGATTAGTTTTAGTATCGCCAACCACCAGCCACCACCCTTCTTCTTTTGATTTAGGATATCTAGGTGCATCCACAGGTCCAACTTCCGTCCTTCCTTCAAGATCTCGTTCAAGACTGACATGCACACTAACATCTCTGCAGCTCTAATATTATCACTATCCAGCACCTCATAAGTCAAATCAATGTTTGGAAAACGATTACAAAAACGAGCAATATCCATCAACTGTGAGTCTGACATTTGCAGGAGCTCTCGTCTTTCATCATCCTCCATCTCTACCAGATCAAAGACTGTCTCAATACTTTTCCCAGGATTTTCCTGGCACCTCTTGGCCAATTCTTTTGTGAAGTAAGGCAGTTGGAGGAGCATGGAGTCGCGCTCCCACATTCCTTGGGTTACCATCTGACTCACTTCCATGGCAAGGAGGGCCAGGTTAAGCCAGCCATTGCTTGAAATAACATCAACCATGGCCTGAAGCAGCCTGCTTGCATAAATTAGCACCTCTTGTTGGTCGGAAGCCAGGTTTCCACCTATCGTTTGCCTAGAGAAGTGAGCTTGTAATAGAGCATTTGCCTTCACGTTTGGATCCGTGTACTTTGGGTTCTCAAAGGAGAAGCGCAGGTGATTGATTAACCTACGTATCAACTCTTCTTCACCAGGTCTTATTGGAAGCTGTTCATACTCTGAAGCAGAGGCCAAAATTTCCAAAAGACCCTTCAACTTTGTTTTAGAAGTCAGAGAAGAGCTAAAGCGCTCAATTGTTGTGTAACTGATGTAATAATAAGAAGCAATCATGCCAAGATTCAGAGGTGACAACAAAAATTCATCCTCAATAGCGACACATTTACTTGCTTCTAGATCACTGATAGTGTTCTCCACGAGCTCTGAGAGATGATCAGAAAGATGCCTGTGACTGACACCCTGAAGATTATAATAGTTCGGATTCTGCGCGAGCCTTCTGTACATAAATGTCCAAGTTAGGTAGTCTACTGCATCCTGCTTGTTTTGTATGACTCCAACAACAACCTCAGCATTTAGATTATCATGCAGATAATGATGCAAATGGCTTTCCACTGGGAAGGCTTCATACAGAAACTTCTTATAATATTCTTTACGTGGTGCATGACAAAGGATGACACATTTTCCAGAGTTGTCTACAAGAGGTCGACTGGCATGACCCATCATCTGCAACAAATCAGTGACAGGATAATCAGTGTGAGCATTTTCCCTGCCATCATAATACTGTGTTCCCATAACCACCACCAGATGTGCAGACAGTGGGACTCCCCAACATATCGAGCTGCTCATCACACAGACTTGAATCCACCCTGTTTCAAAAAGTGTTTTCACTATATCCTGATCTGTGCTGCTTAGACCCTCGTGCAAATAACCGACACCAAATTGAATTGTCTCCTTCAACATAGGTTCCTTGATGTTGGCAACAAATGGCTCAGCTCTTCTGCAGACTGTAACAAGAATAAGGGCTTTTGCTCGCTGTCCACACTTGAATATGTCATCAGATCCACAGCAGTAAGACGGGCATGCTTCCTAGTAGGAACAAACACAATTGCAGGTTTTCCATTCTTAGCATGCTGCACGATTGCAGTGTAAGTAGGTTTTGTCATAGCTTGCATCCTGGCTTCAAAATTAGCAATGTCAATACCCTGAATGTGAATTTCCAGAGGCACTGGCCTAACGCCAGGAGGAAAATTGAAAAGACCATGAGATGTGGCACCAATCCATTCTCCCAGATCCTTGGCATTTGCAAGAGAAGTTGACAGTGCGACAATACGAATTTTGTTCTCCAGCTGACTAGCAATGTATCGCATCCTAGAGACAATGATTTCCAAGATAGGGCCACCTTGACCCCCAATCAAATGGAGCTCATCAATAATGAAGAGACTAACCTGCTGAACATGCTTCCGCTGTTTCCATCGGCGGGACAAAGCATCCCATTTCTCAGGGGTGCTGATAATTATTTGACCTTTCTCAAGAAGCTTCAAATCAGTTGCAGTCTCCCCAGTTAATTCAACCACTCTCATTCCAAGACCCTCTCCAAATTTTTTCTTCCAATCTTGATACCGTTCCTTTGCAAGAGCTTCAATAGGAGCAATATACACAGCTCGCATGACACCATCAGGTCCTTTTTGGTGATTTCTTAGAATGGCAAACTCAGCACATATGGTCTTCCCACTACCAGTGGGCGCAGCAACCAAAACATTGTCATCTGAGTTATACAAGATGGTAAAGACCTGGGTCTGGACAGGGTTGAAATGCTTGAATTGTTGATAAAGCGCTTCATATGCTGGGTTCCGCAGTGCCGTCACAGGAAGGGGCTGCAAATCTAGCAACTCCGTTGGAGGTGGATACTTCTCAGGCAAAATGAGGTGCCTGAAAGAAACTGGAAGAACAGTCTGCGCCCCTAGCCATCTATCAGACACAACATTAATGAAGTACTGAGGAGGTAGCGGTTCATATATGGGTATGGTGAAATTCAGAGTGTGATCCTCATCAACATACTGTTTCTTCAGCATAAAATATTCATGATGAAGAATATATTCGCCATCATTATCCTCAACAATGATCCAAAACGGCTCCACATACCCATGGACCTTGTCATCCCACTGGAAGTCAGGGGTAATGGTCAGTTCAACCCTCAAAACAGAGCGAGTAATTGGTTGAACATGTGCGCTCAGGTTTAGCTTGGGGAACTGATGAATAAATTTATGGAGTGTTCTTCCCATCTTAGGAAAACGAATGAGTTCACCAATCTCCTGTGAAGAGAGATCATAGTACCTTTCCCAGGCCAGATCTTTCTTTTCCAACTTCATCAGGATTTCATTTGGAATACCATGGAATTGGCGGAGTGCTGTCTGCACACTCCACATCCTCTTGCCTACCATTTTGCATAGTTTCAGTGCCTTCTCGGCCAATTGGGCCCATCCCCTTTTCAGAACTATCTCAAACAGCGCGCGCATTAGACGTCCAGCACTCTGAAAACGAATTGCACATATTCAAAATATTTATTATAGAAAAAATATGGCAGCATCTACAAGAAGAGAATCAAAATTCGAATAAATGGCTCAAACAGAAAAATGTGGTACCAACCTGAGTAATAAAAACCATGTCAGATGTTAATGACAGTCCTTCAAGCTTCAACTGTGAAATATACGCTTGAAGTAAAACATTAATTTTCGCACTAGGTTCCTCTAGACTTTCTTTGATTGGTATTGGAACGCGGTCTAAAAGCTTGGCTAGTTCCATCTTCTCATCTTGTCTCACAGTTACATATTTGAACTCTTCACTAAGGGAGAACAAACGACAAAGCTCGATATCACCCATCGTAGGCTTCAAATGCTCATTGTAGGTTGATATTGTCCCGTGAGTTATATAGTAATAGCTAGCAATGCGGCCCAAGTCAGTAACCTGGAAATAGCCACTTTTCCTATCATACTTCACCAGGTTATTCTTATCCAATATTGTAGCAGCTGAATGGATCTGAAATAGCATTACAAGAGAAGTTATTCAACAGAAAAACTGATGAGTTACAAAGCCACTTGGGAGTAAAATATTGAGAGTTCTTAAAGTATATCAAAACAAAGCAGTCTAAGTGTGAGCGAGTTATCTTTGCCCCTAAAAGAAGTGGTTCGAATTCAAAATAAATGTCTAGCAGGGAAGCAAACGCATCCTAGCTATGGGCATTCTTTTGAGCTTCGGGCAATCCCTTGTATCGCATTCCTAGTCATATCCACCTTTAAGTGAAAGGGGCATCCACCGAAAATGGCAGCGGGAGGTCCAGTGAACACTTTCAGAACACTAACCTTTTTGGCTGGGAAATACTCAGGAAGTTATTTAAAAAGAATGTAGCATCCAGAGATGAAGAGAACTTTGATCTTCTTATTTTTGTTCTTACTTTCTGCCTTTTCAGGTTTAGGGGGGACAAGGGTTGAGGCAAGCATAAAGCAGTCCAAGAAAATCACCAAATAGTGCAATCCCCACCATGCTAAAAAGAAAAAAAAAAGAAAAGAAAAGAGAAAGAGAGAGCAGCATGAGGATTAAGACTCTTGCTACAAGTGAAATACAACTATACAAACACAAATTCTTCATTTTAGTGTGTTTTGTCATCCAAATCACTGTATTCACAATAGGACAGAACCAACCCAAACACACAGCTAAAGAGGAATTGACAAAATCTTAAGAAATCAGGGAACGAAGTACATGTAATGTTTACCAGATCAGCCCTTCTTTCCTCCAAAGTTTCGTCTCGTTTCAGAACATCAGGTGCCAAACCATAGAGGGTAGGATTCCGCACCATGCGAACACAAAGGTAAGTGTATAAGAGCCATTTGCATGCTTCCTTAGCATTCTGCACAGTTCCTAGGACAATTTCTGCATTCAACTGATCAGCCAATTTCGAGATAAACTGACTTTCAATAGGAAGCTGCTGATTCATTAAAGACAGATAATACTGCAATTCACTATGTCCAGTTATAATTATGCCTTCACCATAGGTGTCATACTGAGGCCTTCCAGCGCGACCAAGCATCTGCATGACATCTAGAGGACTTAACTCGGTCCATGCTCCTTTCTCGGGATTGTAGATTTGAGTACCTTTGATAATAACAGTATGAGCAGGCAAATTGACACCCCAGGCCAGAGTTGCAGTAGAAACCAAGACTTGTACGTGGCCATCTGCAAAAAGCTCCTCAACAATTTGCCGGTCAGCTCTAACCATCCCAGCGTGATGAATTGCAAAACCATATGGCAATAGGTCCTTCAGATCACTGCTCTTCACCAGCTCAGTGTGAGACTGAAGAATTTCACGGCTTGCACTATCCTCCTTCAAGAATTTACCAAGAGTGTCATTAGCAAGGGCAGTATCACGAATTGCACGAGCCGTCTTGGTCGTCTCCTTCCTTGAGTGCACAAAGATCAGCACTTGATGTTTTCCAGCAACACTGATAACCTTCTCATAACATACATCATTCATCAACTGAAATCTCTGTAATGGCTTCTTTACTGTAATCCCAATGTACTGCTGAGCCAGAGGAACAGGCCTGTAGCTATTATCAAAATGGAAGAGCCCCTTGTCTAATTTAACCCGCAAAAATATTGCCACATCTTCATAGTTGGGAAGTGTAGCAGATAAGCCAACCAGCCGGATGTGTTCTTTTGTGGTTTCAATTTGCCTAACAGTTCTTGCAATAATACTTTCAAGCACAGGACCTCTATTATCGTGCAGAAGATGGATCTCATCAATAATGAGAAGTTTTACAAGCTGTGTATATGTCCGATCACCTGATTTTCTGGTAATAATGTCCCACTTCTCAGGGGTTGTCACTATAATCTGAGTCTCTTCAATCTGCTGACGTGTCAATGTTTGATCTCCACTCAGCTCTTTAACCTTGACACCATATTGCTCTAGACGATTAGAAAGATTGCCTACCACCTCAGCGACCAGAGCCTTCATAGGAGCAACATATACGATCTTATAATTGTTGTGATTAATAGACCCATCTTCATTCATATTCAACGCAATCTGCTGAAGTATCGTAAGCATGGCAACATTTGTTTTCCCAGCCCCAGTAGGAGCACATAATAAGATATTCTCTGCACTGAATAGTGCGGTCTCATAAACTTTACTCTGGACCCTGTTCAACTGGCTCATTCCTTTGAAAGCTGGTTCTGCCCAGTCAGGCATGTCAGAGATCTTCACAAGTTTTTCTCCAGAAGCCAATGGCACTGGCTTCAGAGCTGGCACATGAACTTCTTCGTAACCCTTCCTATGATTTCTATAAGAACCCACAGGAAGCTCACACTTTTTGTTTGCCATTAACAAGCCACCTTGGTGAAAGGCAAGGCTCTCAAGGTCAAGCAGTTGACGCTGCCCCTTCAACCAACCACCATCGGCATCTCTATCAACTAGCTCGCGGCGCTCGCGGTCACCATCTCCACCAGTGTCATCCTTCAGTCGCCGAGCCTCCTCCCTAATGCTTTTCTCCAAGTTCTTCTGCCTCTCCTTTGCAGTAGCTCGAGTGGCATGCAATTGCTCCAGGATCGCAGCATGATCAGGTCCTAACCCCATCATTTCCTCTTCAATCTCCTTTCTCTTCTCTTGGTCTTCAGCTCTTGCCAGGCGGGTACACCATACTACTTTCAACCTGTTCTGCAATAAATATTTAATAAGACTAAACTTATCAAACTGCAGATGAACCAACAGTTTGGTCTCAACTTCACGGTCATCACCTTCAGCAAGAATTTTGAGGACCTCTTCTGCAAGCTTCTGACTCTGCTGCGGATCAATATTCTGGTCATAAGCCTGCGAGATCTTCCTTTGAAGCCAATACGCATCAATATCCTGAACGTTCAAGCTCATTCCCTCACTGGCTTCCTGCTCCTCATCATCATCAATTCCACCACCCATCTGCATAGCCCCAGAACCATCCACTTCTGCTACATCATCATCATCCTCTTCATCCTCAGGTACCATATCCAGATCGCTCTCTTCCTCTTCCTCTTCATTCTCCTCAAACTCAACAGCAACACCAACATCATCATCAAGACCATCATCTCCATTAACAGCAGCATCACCAGCATCACCACTATCATGATAATCAGTAATAAGCCTCCCAATTGATACCAACTGGTCAAAAGTATGGTTGGGAATGGGGTTCAACAACTTCTCAATCTCCTTCTTCTTATCAGGATTCTTGATGGTTTCATTCTTGAGGACCGCCAAAATCTCATCAGCAGCACCGCTTACAATATTGAGAGGCTGCCCACCCAACTGTTGCTGAATAACACTGAGCATGGCTTCATAAGCAGCCCTTGTCTCCTTAGTCTTGGGCTGATAAACACCTTCATCCGAAGAAGTGAGGACACTCTCCTCCTGAAGACGCCTCTTCTTGCTCCTAGGAGGAGCAGCATCGAAGACAGGCTCCCGGTCCTTCTTCTTCTTGGACTTCTTGAGTTTCTCCTCCAATTCAGGGGGTTTATCCCTATAAGCTCGGTCGCCAAAGGATTTTGGGTCAATCTTCCCCAAAGGGATTCTGGTTCACCAGTAGGCTCATGGGTGTCGCGAGGGCGAGAGTCAGTGGTGAGGACAAGGCTCGAGTTAGCTCTATATTCATACTGCTTGAACCGGGCATGGGCCTCCGCACCACCACCAGGGTGAGCCATCTTCTCCGGTCAACAGTTAAGAGAATTCCCTATAACAAGCAGAAGCCTTTAATCAATTACTAGTCTGAAGCCAACCAATCCAGACCGGAAACACTGAAGTGCAGTGAGACTTTAATGACAAATCTACTATATCACCTCTTCCTAGGGTTTGCAATATAGGCAGGAGAGAGGTCGAAAGTACAACAAAATTGCGCCGACTTGTCCTGGATGCAATATAATTGACTAAAATGACTGAACAAAAATTGAGCTCGGGCTCAGCAATTTTAGTTCGAGCCTACAGTACACCCCAACAGTCTCCCCTTCACATACCGAATCAGTTCATATCCATTTTCATTTCTTGAAGCACCAAACCAACACAAAAAATTCAAATTGGTGTAGAACAAAACATTAACAAGTATAAAAAAGACTAGAACAACACCACAAAAATTAAAGAACCATTATCTCTTCATAGGCGCCGCCCACACACACACAAGCCGACGGTGAGACCAAGACTATGAGATTTAATGGCAAACCTGTTCGAGCTTCTTGCTTAGCCAACACAACAGCAATCGCCTTCCTCGTCGCCGGTGGTAGGTGGATTGGAGCTCACAATCGTTGGTTTGGGCCTAGGGTTTTGCCTTTCCGGATTTAGACCTGAGAACTGGGGAGAAAGAAAAAAAAGAGTGGAAAAAAAAGAGTGGGAAGAAACGAGAGAGAAAAGAGGAGAGTGGGAGAGAGAGTGGGAAGAGTGTGGGTTTTTTAGAGTTTAGAGTTCTGAGAAAAAGAGAAGAGAGAATGTAAATCTTTTTAATAAAAGGGTAGATTGCATAAAAGCTTTATGTATTTTTAAAATTTAGTTAATTAAAAAGTAGATAAATTCTTTTTTATAGATAAATTTAGTTAATTAAAAAGTAGATAAATTCTTTTTTTATAGATAAATTTAGTTAATTGATCGTTATACCCTCCTTATAACAATAATTAATTTTCAAATATAAAAATTGAACGCTTCAAATTTAAAGTAATTTAAAGGGTAAATTGCATAACACCCCTGTGTTTTAGTGAACTAGTGCGAAATCCCTCTGTGTTATATTTATAGGCAAAAAACCCCTCGTGTTATCTAAAATACAGCAAAATACCCCCTTTTCGGTAGAAACTAAAGGAGAGTAAGCCACACATGCAGTTTGTGTGATTTTTTCTTGTTTTTTTGTTGTTTTTGAGGTTTTTTGAAGTGGACAATTGTCCAATTTGCCCCTTTTATTTAATATTTTAATGTGTACATGTTTTAAATTAACAAATGATCATACAAAATTAATATACCAAAAATTATTTTTAAAATTAAAAATTTATATGAATATAAATAAAATCACTTATAATATTTATAAATTATTTCAAATTATATTATTATTTTAATTTAAATATATTTTAATATTTGCTTATTAAATATACTAATTAAATATAAAAATACCTAAAAAAATTATATCAATTTAACTTATATAAAATAATATATTAAATTTATTAATATATTTAAATTAAATATTTTTTAACTTTTTTTAACTTCTTCTTCTCCGTCGGCGACCAAGTCGCCTAGAACAGTCTGGTCGACGTAGCCGTCGTCCAGTTTGGGCGGCGACGGCTTCGACGCCCACGTAGGCGGCGGCCGTTGCCGCACAGATATATATATATATATATATATATATATATATAGTTATATGATATTATATATATTACATATATTATATATATAAATATATAAATAAGAAAATATATATAAATTATTTAAAATTTGGACCGTTTATTTTTTTAATTGAAAAGCAATGGGTGTTATAAGAAGGGTATAATGGTCAATTCAATAAAAATTCAACACCGTTAAGCCTTACTTAACGGAAGGGGAGAGTAGTATAACATTTTGAAAAACACATGGGTTTTTTGCCTATTTTTTTAACATAAGGGATTTTTAGCTAAATTTTAAAAATATAGGGGGTTTTATGCAATTGACCCTAATTTAAATATATTTATTTATTTATACACTATATATAATATAAAAAAATTGCATATAATATATATATATATATATATATAGGTCGTCGGCTACGTGGACGGTGAAGCCATCGCCGTCGCTCGCACACAAAGGGAACGACGTCGTCATCGCTCCCGCAAAAAGGGGCGACGTAGTGTCGTTGTGGGAGCGACATCACCTTGGATCCGTCGCCCAGATCCAAGGGCGATGTCACCCTTAATGCCCAGGTGTTGGGTGATGGAGGTCGCGATCTTCTTCTCCGTTGGCGACGTCGTCGATGCAAAAAAAAAAAGGTAAAAAAAATTAATGGTCGCCCCTCGCCGTGGGGGTGACATCGCCCCTTATGCCCAGGTTCATGGTGTCAAGTCTTCTTCTCCGTTGGTGACTCGCCGTCGATGGAGAAGAAGAAGTTAAAAATAAACAAATAAATTATTTAAAATGACAAAGTTTAAAAAAAAAATTAATTTAAATATATATTAATAATATAATATTATAATATTTTATATAAGTTGAAAAAATGATATATTTTTAGGTATTTTTATATTTAATTAGTATATTCTATAAATAAATACTAAGATATATTTAAATTAAATAATAATTTAATATAATTAATATATATAATAATTAGTTATTTTTATTTATATTAATATAAGTTTTTAATTTAAAAAGTGAATTTTTAGTATATTAATTTTTGTTTTGTCATTTGTTAATTAAAACATGTGCACATTAAAATATCAAATAAATGGGGCAAATTTGGCATTTTTTCACTTTAAAAAACCTCAAAAGCAGCAAAAAGCAAGAACAGCTCGAACAACCGTGCGTGTGGCTCACTCTCTGTACGGAGATGGGGGTATTTTGTTGTATTTTAGATAAAATGAGAGTTTTTTGCCTATAAATATAATATAGGGGAATTTCGCACTAGTTCCCTAAAACAAAAGGGTGTTATGCATGCAATTTACCCTTAATAAAATTGTTGGTGAGATCTAAAACTACTGGGTTGTATATTTTTTAATAAAATTATATTATAATAAATAAATAATATTAATTATTGTTATATTAATTATACAAGATATTAAATATATGATACAATATTTTAATTTATTGTTATAAATATAAATTACTAATTAGTTTATCGTAATATAATTAGTAAAAGTTTAGAAAATATATATACATTAAATTATTAAAATACTTGCATATAATTTTGTAAACTTTTCATATTAATAAAAAAACCAAAGATAAGTTATTTTTAATAGTTGTTAATCTTATTATATACAAAAGGAATTTAAGAGACGAATTTTTAAACCAAAGTACAAAATAGTGATTGATCTCATTATATACAATAAAATAACAATAAAGATAATTAAAATTATTCAACTACCATCATCATCATCATCATCATCATCATCATCAGATTAATTTATGGGAATCACCAAATTTTGACATAAATTTACAAGTAATAAAGTAGATTGCACATTATATATCTTAATATAAATAGGGTTAAAAGCGAACACCCCCCCAACCTTTGGGTCGTTTTGCACTTTGCCCCCAACCGTTTTTTTTACAAGTCACCCCCCAACCTTTGTATTTTATAGCACTTAACATTTTTTTTCAATTTTCGGCGAATCTTGAGGGAATATTCGCTTGCGTGGATTGCACACGATTTTGGGCGAGTCATTGGATGGGCAAAAGAGTAATTGACCCCTTCCCACCTGATATCCACGTGAGGAGGGTTAAGAAAACCCTCAAATCGATTTTGAGGTATAAGAAAAAACCCTAATTTCACCCCCAAATTGATTTTTTCAATGCATACAAGCTTCGTCGATACTGAAGAAAAAAATTTCTTTCTGCCATGGGTTGGAGATTGCACGAAGGGGAAAGCGAAATAGCAACAAAAAGAGTGGCCTTTGACTATGGTAGGTGATTTCTACCCTTTTTATTTTGTTTTTTCCTCAAATGAAAAGTTCTTCAAATGAAAAAAAAAAAGTTTGTTCCTTCTATCAGTTTTTCCTTCAATGAAATTGCACTTACCCCGAGTCTATAGCAAGTAGTGTATTTTCGGCCTGAATTCAAGTCCTCCATGATGTTTTCTTCATTGATCGACGCCCACAATAGCACTTTTCTTCTATTTTTCTTCAATCCTTCGTCACAGTCATTTATGTGAAGAAATTAGGGCAAAATTGAGAGTTTTCAATTGATCAATTAGTTTAGGAGGGGATAAGGTGAAATTACATATATATCCTTCGGGGAAACAACCCAAAATCGTGTACAGTCTACGCAAGCGAACATTCCCTCAAAATTCGCCTGAAATTGAAAAAAAATGTTAAGTGCTACAAAATACAAAGGTTGGGGGGTGACTTGTAAAAAAAAACGGTTGGGGGGCAAAGTACAAAACGACCCAAAGGTTGGGAGGGTGTCTGCTTTTAACCCATATAAATATAAAACTCACAAATAGATATAAAAATTATAGTTAGTTGTTGTGTACTTGTCAATTTTAAAAAATATAAGAGATTATAAATAAATATTAAAATATATCATAAAATTTATATGTTCTATATTAAATAACATTTTTAATAAGGTGGCACGCACTAAAAATATTATAGTTGGTTAATTAAATTACTAGATTTGTTAGATTTGATTATTACTATGATTAATTTACTTAATTCCATCGGACCTATTAATCAAATACGTAATTATAAGTACTGGTGATTAATTAAATTATATAGTTTTGAGAAACTGATAGAAAATTCATAGAAATATTCAAAAACTATTTAAGAAATATTAGGATATTATATTTGAGAAATACTATCGTTATTAAAAACAAAGGGTTAAAAACAGATACCCCCCCAACGTTTGAGCCGTGTTGCACTTTGCTCCCAACCATTTTTTTTTACAAGTCACCTCACAACCTTTCATTTTTGTAACACTTTGCCCCCCAACCATTGTTTTTTTCCATTTCAGGCGAATCTAATTAGAATATTCTGTTGTGTGAAATGCACGAACATTTGAGCGAGTTAGGGTTGGTTAAATAATGATTTCACACATTAATTTAAAAAAAAAAAAAAAAAAAAGCCAAAAAACTCCATTGCTCAACTCCTTCCCCGTCCAAACCACCGCCTACCTCCATTGCCATTTCCGACTGACACCCACCTCCAACAATTACACCACCACCTTCGCAACAACAACTCTCTTTCGCAAATGGGTCTTCTTTATCAGAAAAAGAAAAAGAAAAAAATCAATATCATCTTCTTCATCCGCCATTGCAGCTACACAACCACATTCACCCATTTTCTCTCTCCCCCCCCCCCCCAACAGATCCCACCTCCTTCATTTCCCCCTTATGGGAAAAAAAATTAACATTACCTCATTTGCTCCTTACAGTTGCCGCCAGACCCTCTGCCCCTATAGCCGTCGCCCACCACCTTCGACCCCCCTATAGCCCCGCGCCACACCTCCTTTGATTTTTTTTAATTTTTGTTTTTTTTTTTTTGTTAAATTGGCTATGAAGAAATTAGGGCAAGAAATTTGAGAAGTTTCAATTTATGAGTTAGTTTGGGAGGGGAATAAGGTGAAATAACTTAAATATCCTTAAAAAAATAGCCCAAAAATGCGTGCATTCCACATAAAGGAATATTCCCCCAAGATTCGCCATAAATTGGGAAAATAAGTTAAGTGCTATGAAACATAAAGGTTGGGAGGTGACTTGTAAAAAAAAAATGGTTGGGGGGCAAAGTGCAAAACAACCCAAAGGTTGGGGGGGTTTTCCGCTTTTAACCCTAAAAAAAAATGAGATTCTCATAATAATTCAATTTATGGATGCTATTAAGAAGGATGGTTATAAAGATAAGAGTAGGTTGGTTAAATGAATTCTTAGGAGTTAGTTAATAATTTAAATATATATTTGGAAATCTTAGAAAGTTTAGTTATTTAAAAGAAAATGGAACGAATAGTTGAAGTTCGATATAAATAGAATATTAAAAGATTGTGGAAAGTATAAGAATATTATATAATATTTTATTTAGAATTTACGATTATATATATATATATATATATATTTATATATATATATATATATATGATAATATACTATAGAACGCGAGGATAAAGTGGAGGGTTGAGCAGTTCTTTGTGTTAACTGAGTCGTTTTGATATTTAAAGTAAATATAGCTAATTGAATTTATATATATACCTATATATATGTAAATATTATATATTGGTTGTGTATATATTTGATCATTGACTATTTGTTGGGTTACCTTGATATATGTGGAATTGTTATTATGTGTTTATATGTGGTAGTATTGCACGAACATAAGATGAATGACTATGTGATCGTATAATTGATTATTGAATGAAATCGAACGAAAAAGTTATTAATGAGAAAATAACTATTAAATAGAATTGAATGATGAAGTAAAGATGTTTGACTCGAGTCAAAGTGTGAATTTGTCAATGTGCAGATGATATACTGAGATGAGTGTCGAACGTAGTTGAATTATAAAGTTGATAAAACGTAAAAATGATTTATTGCGATGAAAAAGATGGCTTATCTAATCTGGGCATATTCAATGATTTACGATGATGCAACGTGATGTAATTGATAATGAGTTGTGTGTTGTCATGATGATGTGGTATATGATATGAGAAAAATGAATATATATATATATATATATATATATATATATAATATAGCTAGATATCATGGTGTGAAAGATAGCGGAGTATTTCGGGTAATAGGGAATATCCTGTACTGTTAGTTACACACTGGGGTGGTGTGGGGGTGCCAGGTTCGATGTGATATCCTATGCTGGGATTGCTACAACACTTGGCCAGTATGTAGATATCACATACAATAAGTACTTTGTGCTGATGATTGTATGATATTGATTGAGATTATGAGGGCCGCCAGCAAAACCATTAAATATGATTCAGTTAGGTTAAGTGCGGCCCAAGAGAAATAATTGAATATTAAGAGAATAAAACTTTAATGATGTATGAATCATGTTGTGGATGGTTTTTGATTCTGATATTTGTTTCCCTTGATTATTGACATTATTACTTCGTATTTTTATGAAATTGTGTGACAACTATACATTGATGGATATTATTGAAATTACAACTTCGTGATTATAAAAAGAATATTGGTTGTTTGTGGTCATGTAATGAAATTGGGTTTATTTTATACGTGCCTATATGTGAATATATATATATATTATATATATATATATATATATAGGCTAATTAGCTAATAACACTTATTGAGTTGACAACTCATCAATTTGCTATATTTTTTTCAGGAGATAGATTATAAGCTAGTTGTCAACCGTATAGGTGGGCCAACAATGTCATCTTAAGTCGGGAACTCTAGCTACATAAATAAAATAATGTTATACAAAAAAATTGATGTAGTACTTTATTCATTTGAGATTATATATATAATATTGATGAAAGATGAGTTATCTTATTGGGATAAATATGAGTTTGTTAGGGTAATTGAATGTGATTGTGGACGGGGTGTCACAATCACAGTCAACCACCTATAAAAATCAAGTTAATAAGAATATATTCTATTTTTATTGTTGCGTATACTCCCAACAGCTCACTCTAATTCAGCAATAAAAAATATTACGACAAAAGTAAGTTTTCCTTTAGAAAATTGAATTGCAAATTGAAGGTCATGGATACATTTAATGAAGCAACTCTATATTAAGACATGCAACTTAAAAGAATTATTCAGAGATAAGAAACATGCTATGTATTTTCCTATGATGCCACACCTGACTTGACCGGTAAACGTTGTAGAGGAGTCTAGAGTAAGACTCGACAAAAATGGTTGTGGACCGCATCTCATAAGTCAAGCATAATCGGGCATTACCTTTTTAAGGAATGAGATTGGTTGAGATTCTTCAGGGGCGAGCTCGTCAAAGGCGATGTAGTTTTGCTCCTTGTGGTAAACATGACAGACAGTCAAAATTGTCTTCATCAGACGCCAGTTCCATGTAGCCTCATTCATGTACTATTGAAACATTGGGAAAAAGAGATATTAAAAATGTGTTGGTATACATAATTAAAAATTTGTGCAAAAATTATATTGATCAATATTCCCTTATTATTATTATTATTTTGCAAATTTATTTTTCTTTTGCTCTCTTCTGGGGCCATGGAGGAGGGAGCTAACGAGGGCAGCGATGAATGATGATAATAACAGTAATGGAAAAGCAAAATGGAGACCACCTTTCCCCAATTTTCTTGGAGAGATTGATGAGCTGTCCTCAAGTTATAACTTGGTATTCTAGGGGAGATATGATGAGGAATGTGAACGTTAATATCATGGCAAAGAACTTCGATCCTGTCAAGGAAAAAAATACAGGATTATTATTTGCAACAGAAAAAGTTACCCAGTTTACTCCTCCCATCTTACTAGATGATTTTTCACTCTTTATCATAAACTAAAGGAGGTTTTCTCACAGCTCACCACCATAATTTAGCAATTGTTTTGTATCTTGACATGCCTTTCATATATATAAAATGAGTATGCAAATAAGACTATCAATTTGCTTGCGAATGTGACAAATTGATAAGTAGGTGATTGAGTTAATGAAATCTCGAAATCTTTGGAAAAGAACAAATGTGAATGAATATAATTTTCTCATTAAGTTGTAGAAGTTAGATGAGTGGTCTTGCATGAAAAGCTAAAGGGAAAGGGACTACAAAGTATTCACAGATTACAGTATCGTCTGGTAAAGGTTTTATTCCTAAACTGATGAACTTTTTTTTTGTAGTGTCAGGAGATGTGAAAGTATTACCAACTGGGATAATCACAGTGGACAGTGCCGTTGAGCTGGGCTTGAGCAGCATTCCATTCCTCCGAGGATTTAAAGGGTATATGAGGTGCTGTGTGATGGACCATTGTGAAAGTACTCATCTTCAAATTCGAACACATGATATGTAGTTGCATCAACAAAGGATCCTTACAAATAACAAAGCATATCGAATAGGAAGGAATGCTTTATGTCTAGATGAGGAACACAATTCTTAAATAGAAGTTATTCTCGAAAGATTCAAATGGATATGAGAAAGAAAACAAAGGAAAAAAAATATTTTAGACAAGATATTTTAAAATGAAAAAGCAACTTGGTGGCAAATCAATCACATATATAAAAAGCTGAATTATTAAACCTGGCCAAAATACAACATAGTAATCTTTTACTTCGATTAAGCACAATGAAAATGACTTGCTCGTCATAAAGTAAGAACGCAGAATCTCCTATAATTAAAAAATTAAATATATGCATAAATGAAATGCCTAATTGTATGGTTGGCATTGGGGTGTAAGTATGCTTTGTAGTTTTCAGGCTACAGAATGTCGTGTGGTATATTGCCCACTAAGGGGTGAAATATTTTGAGATCTTTATCGCAAAAATAAATATTTCGCTAATTCAATCTAAAGGCTAAGCCAATAACTTCTGATCCAATCAATTTCACACTAGTATACTGTTTGGTTCTTGCAGCATATGATAAGTACTTCATTACTTTTCATGACAAGCAAACCCTATATGGTCACCAAATGAGCAGAGCAATTGAGAAATATCAAAAAGGGAGGTGAGAAAGAAATAGTACCCAGAAGTGATAACCTAACCATGGCATCAACCAGAATTTGATCCACCCCATGATGCCAGTTTTATAGATTATCAACGGCCACCCAATTGCCATGAAAGCAAACACACAAGCCAAGCTTATCTTCACTCTATTAACTTCATTAGGTCTGAACTTTTTCAAATCGAAGTGACATATTAACCTGTAAGGTACTTCATAATTTCAGATTACATAACTCAATTTTATAGTGAACTATAGTGAAATAGGGTTCATACTTGATAATATTTATCACTTAATCGCAGATGATATTACCAGTGTGCTATAGACATCCATGGTCTGAATGGCCCATATCCATATATAATTGCCTTCCGAAGAACTGGAGAAGAATCAAATTCCCCTGGGTCAATAGGTTGCCACGCTGTATCCTCTACCAACCTGTAATGAGAGTGGGAAGTTGAGTAAATGCAACAAGTTTACAATAATTTCGTAATTAGTATATAATATTATAGCTCACTTCAATTTTTGGACACAACGTGGATATAGTCAAACACAGCAAGTTACCACTATATCTCTACGATACAGTGGACCACATATACTAGTTTGTAAGAGGACACAACAAGCTAAACATTATAGTTTACCCCAGTAAAATGCTGTCAAATTTGTGATTTAGTTGACAAACTAGTATCTGTGGATCCAGTCAAATGCAAAGCTGCCACTCTAGTCTCTGTGAGATTAGTTTACAACACTTTTGGACACCATCATTAAATATTGAGAGAATAATCATACAAGCATGTCAGTAAAAGATATGTAGATAAATTCTACAAGGGAAAATTTTTGCTACATATTTCATATTTCCTCCCATTTCCTCATCGATCGATATTATATCACAAACTAATCAAAATGATGGACAATTATTTTTTCTATTTTCATATATAAACCAAATAAACTAATTTGTTCATAGGCTAATCTTAACATGAGAAAAGCCCCTAATTTCTCTAAGTTTTCAGAAAATACCCACGACATTGACATGAACAGATAGGAGAGAAGTATGACTGAGTATTTCTTTGACTCATAATTACTATACAACTCAGTTTTAAAGACAATATTAAAGGTAGATGCTTCTAGTTCAATTGTCGCTATCATTGTCTGCGATTAGATTTAGTGACAACTTCATCGACACAAAAATTGTTGTTATTGAACATGTTTTCACCTGCCCATCTATCAGAATTAACATTTAAGAAACTTCGCATGTACAATGTTAGTATGTTAAGCAAGATAAAAATTTTCGGCAGCAATTTCTTGGAAAACTCAAGCCACTGTGATATATATATATATATATATATATATATATAATATATATAATAAATGTACTATTGCAAGGTCTACATATAATGAAAATGTGTCAAGAATAGAGGTATATTAAAGCAAAGGTGTCAAGAGAGAAAATGCTAACATATTTGTTTTTGCATGATGTCTGTCGTGCTTGTATCGCCATGGTTCATACGGGTATATCAATGGCAGAAAAGCTAGAGTTCCAACAATGTCTTCGACCAATTTGTTCCGAGAAAATGATTTGTGTGCACAATCATGTCCTATAACAAAGAACTGCGCCAACAGGGGGAAAATGAAACTGAAACAGTTTGCAAACTGTACATCAGAATAAAAAGAACTCAAATGAAATGGAAATATTGCATGATACTCAGAAGCGAAGAGAGACAGTAAAAAATCATAAAAGTTTATAATATTTATAGCGTGCAACATTTCAACAACAGAAATTATTACATGTTGGTCAGCCGGAGGTGGGTATATTTTAGCCAAGACCATCTCTTTTGCAAATATACTTCTTCAATTTCTTTTTCCTCATGTCAGAGGCATTTTTGTTGATTAACCAACATAAAATCATGGCAAATACGAAAAATATAAGGGCATAACTAACCCCCGTAACTGCAGTTCCAGTCCAAGCCCATGCTAGAGGAAGCAAATACCATGGTGCTTTTGCAATCATGAAGATCCCAAAGCATAGGAAGTAACAGATACCAACACAGACTTCCAAGCTTTTACATCATCAATCTCGAAGACCTTTTATAAGAATATAAATAGGAATAAAATTAGGATAACAATTGTAAAATTGTTGCAGCAAGCAAATGTTTGGATTCATGTAAGTGACAACATAGTAAGTAAGTACCTTTTTTGGGAGTGTATCAATTATGTCCCTCAGAGTCACATTATCTGGAAGGGGTTCTCCAATCTGCCGAAAACCATATTCTTGACATAATTGTTGCCTGTGTTCTACACTGTCTGCTGGAGGTGGTGCCACAGAGACTGCCACAGCTTTCACAACTTTGTGTTTTCTGAAGGATATAAGACTTTGGTTTTGTTTGCTTCTTCTTTGAGGTAGACCTTCCCACTTCAAAACATATGCACCTGTATATTCATCATTCGTAATGAGAATCCATAAAGAATTGATTTTAGTCATGCATTACAACAGATTTGATGTTTACTACTGAAAAAGACAATCGAACTGCTTTTGTACTCTTTCTTTTATTCAAGGGAAAATTGCATATGTACATTAAAAAACTTATGATCTGAAATCCAAATTCTTGAACAATGAAAGAGCACTTGAACACTACATTCTTTCTGATTTGTGTACCCTTTAGATGTGCAATGCAAACATGGCTTCTAACGTTGATACCCTATGATTTGACAATACATCTGATCCCTAGAAGGTATAACTCTTCAACATAGAGCTTCATACCAAGGATCATCATAACCGTTGTGAACAGAATCAATTCTAATTTAAAAAGATGGTACCAATGTCATTTCTTTCACATGCAACAGTTCAAAAGGCACGCTTGATACTTAGGAAGACGTAATCCATGGTTACTACAACTTATTCCATATATTATCCTATCTTATAGTTGACACTTAGATAACAGTTGGTTCACTTCAAAATTCAGCCTATGACAGACTTACATAAATGTGTAATTGTGGAAATTTGGCTTCTTAGACCGACCCGGAAACAACCATTCTCCTAAACCATGTTAGGATTCAAACTTAAGGAACTAAGAAACCAACCCACATAATACTTCAGACCCTCATCCCACATTTACAAATTAAACTAAATTTAGTGGAAACACTTGCAAGAACACCACGATTACCTGATGAAGCTGAACTCTGAGGGAAAATCCTGTCGCCCTTAGTCGGCCTTTTCTGGGGTCCCTAACAAATTCAAGAAAATATCATAATAAAAACAAATACCCATATAAAAAACAACCCAATCACCACTCCAATGCATCTTACACTTGTGTATCAAATAGATAGATTGAGAGTCAGCCAAAGAGGGTTTCATACCAGGAAAAGGAAGCTCGAGTGTGTAGCTCTACAAGCCATGGCTGCCCAGAAAAACCACAATTCAAGAGACCCCTTTTCGATTTAATCTTAAAAAATACTTCCTCTCCTCAACAACTCAGCAATGGGCAGAGAACACTTCTGAAGATAAAATTGCAAAGAACGATGGTCCCTGAATCTCAGGATGGTGTAGTAGGAGGCCTTTATATACTCATTTGCACGCAGTACAAAGATTCATTTGGTGTGGACACAAATTATTGAGGACCAAACTGCCCAATCTTCACAGCCACTAACTACTCGTCGTTCCCAAAGTTGGAAATGTTTGAAAGTTATAAGCAGAAAATTTTGATATAAAAGTATTTGAAACAGAAGTTAGTGTACTATCAATTTATGTGACGCTCCCAACGATAATACTGTTTTATGTCAACTTAATCTCCACATTTATTTAAAATCTCTTACATAGATAACATAAGCCATTATTATTTTGACAGTTTTATTACATACTCTTTCAACACAACTACCAGGAGTGTCACCTCATTCACAATGTTATGTATATCTCAATCATATATAGCAAGACAAAGTTATTATAACTTGTCCACAAGCCATCCTCTCATCTAATGTATCATTAACATTCTCGAAATTTAAAAACATTTATTTTTATTTACTTGTGAATAGAACACCGCATACTAGTCTGACCTGACTTGGATTGAGCAATGTGGACCTATTCTTCAACAGTGAACACAACCCCAAATCTACACCTGAAAAATATTGTTGAGGGGTCAGCCTGCGACTCAACAAGTAAACAACCAACAACAACTATACATGTGGTTTTTATAAAACAAGACAACAATATGCAACAAATCGCACGTCGCCAATCAGATACCATAACATCTCGTCTGATTAACAATACAACCTACCACAACAAGATAACCAATCAAAAATTATTCTTCCCAGTCCTCTTACAAGAGGGTGATATTGTGTCTTTGTCCACCATCTCAACTTCACCTTTCACTATATTAAGTTTAAGTGAACCCCCTTTGAGTGGCACACATGCTAGATTTGCCACATAGGCTAAGTTGCCGCACAGGCTAGTTAAGATCATCACAGGGGTATCCACATAATGATTGTATTCAGTTCCCATAACTCCCTCATTTTACACATACCACCGTTCTTGTAAACAACTAGTCAAGTAAGATCACCCATCATCACACTTCTTCAATCACAATCATTTGGTCACAACCATATACTCATGGAGCATGAAAAGTACACTTTACATCATACTTCCACGATATCAGCATTCAAAGTACGACATCTATTCAATCATGCCATCTTACTTTCAGCAACAATCATCTAATTGAATTCATCCACACATATACCTTATTATAGTTTATTTGCAAATCAACACACATACTTAAAAAAAAGGTGATAACAAGATAAAAAAAAATTGGGAGAAATGTGATTTTGGTGTCTATACGTAACCACTTATTTAGTTTTGGTTCCCAAATTTTTTAGCTTGATAATATTAGTCCTTAAACTGACACTTTTTTTACAATTTCAGTCCCTGCCGTTAGATTTCCATTAGAATTGATGGAAGCAGTATTGGAGGGAAAATACCTCATTTTTCCCACCTTGAAGCTTGGATGGTGCATAAAATTGGTTAAAAACATCAATTTCCACCATTTTTGTTCAAGCTTGAAGATTTAAATGAGAGATAATTGGGAAAAAAAAAATTCTCATTATCAAAACTTCTCAGAAGCCTTGTATCCATTCTTATGCGATTGTGGATTTAAATTTTTATTTTTAACATCATGGACTCCTCGCAATCCGGAAAGTCATGCTTGCCCAAATCATGATTAGGGTTTGAAGGTTCTATACTTTGGGGTTTTGGGTATAAGAACTCAAAAAATTCAAATGGGTTTTGAAGAAAAATGAGGAAAATTGGTTTAATTTAGTGAATTTAACAAAATCGAGTGAAAATCATGCCAGGGTTCCTTTGGGAAAGAATGAGGAATGAAGCACAAGTTGTTAAAAATTGGTTAGATTGAGGACTAATATTGTTAAGCCCAATAATTTGAGGACCAAAACTGATTAAGTAGTTAAGTTTAAGGACCAAAATCGTAATTCTCCCTATTTTATCCCTATCATTTTTGCCTCACGTGTACATCACATGACATTTCTCCGTTAATTCTAATGCATAACGACGGAGACCAAAACTATTAAAAAAGTATCAGTTTGAGTACTAATGTTATCAAGTACAAAAGTTTGGGACCAAAACTCAATAAGTAGTTAAGTATAGGGACCAAAATCACAATTACCCCTTAAAAAACACAAATAGCAAATCATTGATGTCTTAATTCGTGGTGTGCGCTTTTTCCACTCGATCCAACTCCCAATAATATTTCAAATATATTTATTTTAATATTCACACTTTCAACAAATAACAATAAAATATAAATATTTTTCTCTCCGTTTTCCTTAGCCTTTTTTCGCACAGTTTTTTAACAACTCCGTTTTACTTTACAAATTCTTGCCAAACAGAAATACAGCTGCTACAGACTTCATTTTTCACTCAAAATATTCTGATTCCTGTCTAATTTTATTTCCAACAAGAATCATACGAATTGGATCTTTATGTAATTAGTTATTTAAGTTTTAGTACAACCTGATTAAACTGGAACCGATTCAAACATACTACTTTCATATTCTATCAAAAATCATGGACTCTTCCAAAAATCACCATATTTTCAGAATATAGTCTCCTATGTGTCTAGTTGTATTTTGAAAAAGAATAATGCGAATTGAACCAATAGATTTCAAGTTACAAGGGTTTAAATAAACTTTGTCAAATCTCCCGCAGACACAGAGCAACAGAATGTTTTAGTATTTTTATCCATTCAAAAGACCGATTTAGATTCTGCTCAAAACTACAAAGTTTTAGTACACATCTCAAAGTTTCCAAAGACTCAAGAATCACTAAATTTGAACCAGTATAACTCTAGAAACTTCAGTTTTACAGAGACTGTTCGGACAGAGCCTCTGCTAGTGTTTTCTTTCATTCTCAATCGGTTATTTGCTTCAATTTCAACTAATATCCAGCTTCTACACGAATTTAAACATGAAAATGAACAAAACTTACCAAATTTAGCGTAGAAATAGTTGAGGATTGATGAAAATGGAGGAACTTCCAACTCCCACTCCTCTCTTCTCTCCACCGCCTACGTCTTATCTCTTTTTCTTTTTCTTTTGTTATCTTCCTACACCCTTGGGATGTATGTATATATATATATATATACTATATATATATGCTATTATAAAAATAAATAAATTGTGGGGTACTAACTTTTTATAACTCAAATTTATCTTTTATTTTATTTTTTCCCTTTAAATTTTTTTGCTCAAATTAGTAATTTTTATAATTTAAAATAATTTTATAATTATATTTCTTTTTTGCGCTTAACTACCCACTACTCCATATGTTTTCCCACTTACTTCTCATATTTATTACTAGCAACGGTGGGACACGGTTCCCGCGCACATAATTTTATGAAATGCAATGCTAGAATTATCTCAATATTGAAATTGATTACAAATCTATACATATCATTAACGTTAGAAGAAAATAATTTGTATAAATAGTCGCTCTTACAAATAAATAAATTATATTTTTTTCTAATTGTAAACAAATGTACCATTTAATCAAAATAATATAAAAAACACATTTTTCTTTTAGCACACATAATTTATAATTAAAGTATTAATTTTACATAAATTAATGTGTTAAATTACACACGCGATGCGTGAACCAATAAAAAGTTTATGATAAAAATTTATTATATATTAATCGATGTTGTTAAATTAATTAACAATATACGCACACGCAATGCATGAATAAGCAAAACAATTACGATAAAAATATTAATATTAATTAATCAATGTGTTTAACATATGTAATTCGATCATTTTTAATCCATATATAACATTCATCTTCATTCTCCTCGTCCATCCAAATTGCATAAATTGAATAATTATAGAATAATACCCAAATCCTATAAATTGAATGAGTGAGACGATATCGATGGTAGGTTTTTAATGGCTGAATAGAGTGGTTAAATTTCAATTTTGGTTACAGAAAGGGAGAGAAAAGGGGGAGGGATGGTGAGAAACGTGAGTGGGGTATTAGGGTATTGGGGTATTTTTAGTAGTTTAAAATTTAGTGTAATGTAAGAAATTTTCATTTGTGAGTGTAAAAGAACTTTCTTTTTTATATTTATATAAATAATTTATTCATCTCACATCAATTTTTTTTTTATATGCTTATAGAAACTACTTGCTACAACAGATTCAAGTGACAAATTTCTAGTATGTAAGCAAATCATAGACTGTAGGGAACATGATGGGGGAATCATAAATCCATCAAACATCACCAAAATCCCAATAATCATTTTGGGGATTAAATTGTATCCATACCACGTTCGAAAAAAAAAAGAACAATTTATAAATTTTAATCCCTGAAATTATTCTTTACCAAATTGTTCATCAATATTTGTTGAATAATCTTTTAATTTCTTCATTTAACATTAAAAATGAGGATAATTTAAAAAATTAATTATGTAACTATCGAGTTGATATAAATAAATTTTAGGGTAAATTAGAACAATTTAGGTTCGTATAATTACAAATACCCCCTCGTTATTTGAAAAATTATTAATATCCCTCTAAATTTAACGGCCGTCTAACAATTAGTCAAATCCATTAGGTTTTCATTCATTTTATGGTGAAAGACCAAAATGCCCTCGTGGATTAAAATTATAATTTTATTTATTTTTAGTTTTTTTTTTTGGATTAAGTGGATAGTTTTTAAAAAAATTCATCCACCCTATTCGATTTTTTTATAATTTTTAAAAAAAAATATATATAGTAAGGACAAAGTTGACAATTTTATACATTCATCCAAGAATCACATAATTGCTTCAAAAGTCAAGAAGTATTTATAATTTTTCAAACAACGATGAGTACAATAGACAAATAGCAGTAATAGTAGATAATTGGCCGGTGAGGTAGGATCATATGCATCACGTGACAAAACATTTCAATATGAATGTCCACTCGTGTAGTTAATTTGACTAGTTTGGTACAAATGCCATTAAAAGTTTATAAAAGCTGACTTTTTCTTCTTCTTATTATTGTGGACGGAAAGTAACTTATGATATCATTTCTTGTATTTAAATTGATCTTTAAATTAAGGAATGATTGCACCTCTTTTTTATAATATTTGAAAAATTATATCAATTATTCTTGATATTTATTTGCATTCAACAAATACAAATTCTTTTTTTAGTTAAAAATTATGGAATTTGCCGACATTACAAAAAAAAAAAAAAAGATGAATAAAAATTCATATATAATTATCTCTTATTGACTTACTATTGACTTATTATAGGTCAAATAAGGAAAATCAAACTATTCTTATAAGGATGAAGATGTACCTCCTTGCGTGAATTAACGAATGTAAATATGTATAATGGTAGTTTGATTAGAACAAATTTCTTTTATCTGTAAAAAGTCAGTAGTAAGTCAAAATATGGATTTTCATTTATTTTGTTTGTTAATGCATAATAACAACAAATTGGATAATTGTAATCAATGAGTGATCTATTTGTTAGATGGAAAACTAACTTCATAATTATCTCTTAAATGAAATAACTTAAGAGGTCTTGCATAGTTGGCCAAAAATGAAGCCAGCAACTTTAAGGCTCTATTTACTTTATGAAATAATTGGGTAATAGCATATACCGGTATTGTATGTGGGACAAGATTAAGAGCGGATTACTTGTAGCACGTCTACTTCGTGTGGTAGCAATGTCAAGGTAAGAAAAAGGGGTAAAAATAATAATTTATCTTTCGAACTATGATCTTTTTTATATGGAATAATTGCAATTTTGGTTCTCAAACAAAGTCACTTACGCAATTTTGGTCCTCCTACAATTTGAGGTTGCAAATTTGATTCTCAAGTTATTGATCTTTTGGTGTTTTTAGTACGTCTTTCTACTAATAAACTGTTTAAAGTTAATGAAAGCTTCATTTGTAAAGGAAAAATAGTCATTTCCTTCTATCTTGTGGTATTTTAAAAGTTTTAGTCCACTGCACCTATTTTTATTTTTTTCAAGTTTCGAGAGAAAAAAAACTAAAAAAACTGAATTTAATGCAGCAAAAATTTTATATAATCTTAACAAAAATGGGGTTTTCTCTCTCTCTCTCTCTCTCTCTTTTTTTTTTTTTTTTTTGGTTTCAAATGAAGCTTCTGTTAATTTTAACGATTCTATTAACAGAGGACTAAAAATGCAAAAAAAAAAAAAAATTTGATAATCAAAATTTCAATATCAAATTATTTGAGAATCAAAATTACATAAACAACTTCTTTTTAGGTAAAAGTTATATATATCCCTTTCTATATTTTACTATTTTTTTATTTTTTTAAATTAATCAGCTTCTTAAGTATTGGAGCCGATAGGGAAAGCACAAGAAAATTCGGACACAAAGGACGGTGGGCAGATGAACACATAATTTCAACACAAACCCCATAATACATATATATATTATTATTATTAGTCCAACGTTTGAAAAAATGTAGTATTCAAGCAAACGCACAAACAAACTCATCGTACAACACATATTTGTTTTGCTAACGTTTCGACCAAATCCTAACAAAATGGGGTAAAGTATAAATAAATTTTTAAAAATGGTATGAATGTATTTTCAAAATTTTTGTAAAAGAGAGTATAATTTCTTAGTTTTAGAGAGTGTTTAAGTATAATTAATCCTATTAAAATATTAACTATTATTCTAAGATAATTATTTTTGCCCAGTTAATTGATTATAATGAATAATGAGATAAGAATGCATAATAGAATGTTTGCTTTCAACAAAGATACGAAGAGTTATCCCTTTGTTCTTTTTTTAAATTGCTATATAAGGGATAAAAGCTTGTTTTTGGGTGTTGGCATGTAATCTCGTCAGGCTTTATGGAGCAAATTATGGATTATCTTAAAATATAGTATCAAAATTTGAAAGAAAAGCAGAATATCGTTGTGGTAGAGAGTTTTGAACTTGAGTTGTTATGCACTTATTGTATGTAAATATGTAGTGTATAGTGGGTTTTGGGTAGGAGTGGCAATTGAACACGGACCCGATAGAACTCGGGTCCAAAAAATTATAAGTGGGCGGGTCTTAAGAGTAAGATCCTGTCGAGTCTGGGGTGGGTCCCAGCTCCTTAAGGACCAACCCCAAAACTCGTCCCGGTATAATTATTTATAATATATATATATATTATGTTACTTTATTTTGGTAGAATAAACACTAATAAATTATTTTATTTGTTTATTGTTAGGTATTTGTTCCACAATAGATAAATTGAAAAATTGTCCTACAATACTTAACGAGGATGAAAATAAAAAGCTGTTAGTAATATATAATTGCTACAAATTATTTGGATTATTTTTATAAATAATTTCATTTATACTTGAAATTTATTTCTAAACTTGAATATTTGAGTTAGACCATAAACAATTTTCATTTGTACTTGATATCTTAAATTTTCTTATATATGGGTGTACCGGATTAGACCGACCCTAGTGGATTTTGTACTGGGGTGGGATTTAAAAATAATCGGGGGTGAGGGTCCTGGGTCCTCCCCGGAGCTGTCGGTGCGGGTATTAGGTCCATCCAAACCCGCCCAATTGCCACCCCTAGTTTTGGAAACTCTTTTGTATAGGCACAAGCAAGGACTTAATAAGCTTTAACTCACTTCTATTACACTTGAATACCATGACTTTAACATGAATCAATGCAATTATCAGATCCAAAATAAAAGAATAATTTTATATTTTATTTTGGACTAAATTCATAAAAATACATAAGGCCCAAATTTGGCAAGGATTTATTGAAAATTTATTATCTTGAACATATGTGTTCACACAAAATTTCGTATTTGCAAAAAGTAATTACAAGTTAAGAAATATATGAAGTAAATGAGATTTATTAATTTAAACAAAAGTGGACCTGTAAAAAAGATGATTATGGTTCTTCTCTCACAATATAGAACCAAAGGCTTAAAGTTTGTTTTTGGATGCAAATGTGTAATCTTCTTCGAATTTGTGGAGCTAATTACGTGTCACTTTTCAATTTGGTATGAATACTTTGAAAATTTGATATCAAAGAAGACGTGAAGTCTTTGAGGTTGCAGTGTTTCGTTATAATAGAGAATTCTGGACTTGGGTTCTTTGATTTGCTGTGTCTAGTTGTGTTGTGACTTCTTGTTTTATATGTTGTATGTAGTGTGTTGTGTAATGTATATGTGCTCTTGTTGTGTGGTGGATGTCTAATTTATAGGCATGATCAGGCTTTGATTTGTAATTTGGGCTCACTTCTTTGGATTTAAATACCATGGTCTCGGACTTGGATTAGTTCCCTAACATACTGTTCTTGAAGATATTTTTTGCCCAATTTAATCAATTCAAAATAAAATAAATAAATTTATATTCATCTCGAATTGACCTATTAAGACGCATAAGCTCCAAATTTAGTATGGGTTTACAAACTTATTATTTTTTAAAATTAATTATTGCTTCCATATCATTTTTTTATTTATAATAATGACTTCGAAACATTCTCAATTTATCAATTTCTTTAGAAAAATTAAAACACTTTTAAAAGTATGATTTTTGCTAACACCTTGTAAGATGAGAAAGCAAGCACCATTCGGCTACTTCCATTAACTGATTACTTTTTCCTCGTAAAAAAATTCAATAAATAAACAATTCTTGAAAACAAAAAAAAAAAAGAAAAAAAAAAAAAAAAGGGGGGAGAGAGAGATGTGGGGCAAAAGAGGCAACTTTTGTCGCAATGGAAATGCAGCCTTTACGTATGTACATAATTGGCCTCACATTCAACTCCAGTCCAGTCGTCCTGTAAAAAGTTTGTAATAAATTTTCAAGTGCAAATTTTGTTTATATTTAATATATCTTTTAATAAATAAATGATGTTACTTTCATGTAGAACAAGATTTATGATATCAAATATGAGGTAAAGGTTAATTTTTCGTCCTGTAATTATAGGGGTGATGCACTTTTACATTTTTTTTTATTCTTTTGAAAAAATTAACATATTTAATTTTTTAATTTATTAAAAATGACACTTTTAATCCTAAGGTTGGCCGACGATTTGCGATGTTGGCTAGAAGAAAGTGTGTTCTTCGTGCATAAATGAGGCTGGTGTAATATGTATAAAACGGTTGATACATATATTCTTATTTCATAATACTTAATTTCCCAAATTCTCATCCATTTCTCAAGCTTAATTTTTAACTGGAATTCATTGCAAACCTAATCTCTCTTTCTAATTCATCAATTAAGGCTTAATTTTTATTCATTCCTATTCGACCACTAACACTGCCCTCATTTTTTTTTTTAAGTATGTAAGAGCGATGAACTATCATTAATTGAAATAAATTGATTGTAATCATTCTTGTCGAATATTAATATCTCACAAAAACCTTCACAACAAGAATTTATTTAAATCTAACCAACACACTTACTATTTAGTAGAAACAACAAATCTAGTATTCACTTTTCTTAAAAATTATAAGTTGTTCGCGAGAATATATATCCCGGTAAGAAAAATACCAAATATATGAGAAAATCTTCAACTATGCCTCCTTCTATTGCAATTGCGGCAGACGTGCTCGGTTGAGGACCGCCTGAAATTACAATATTCTTATGTGTTCATTTGAGGAGATTTAGGGTTTGATTCGAAAAGAATAGGACATTGTTTAGGGTTTAGGAATTTTGTCTATTTTTACATGATGAAGTATAATTAGGGTTTAATCCTCATTCTTAGAATAATAACACAAAAAAAATAAATAAATAAATAAACACGCGTTCTTTTTCCTTCCATAATTTTATTCTTGGTCACCGATAAATTTGGAATTAAAAGTGTCACGTTCAAAAATTAGAGGACTAAATGTGTGTTACGTGACTAATTGCAAGACTGAATTTTGTTCACTAGGTAAGTATGAGACAGAATATGTCAAAAATTAATAAACTTACAGGATATATCTTGGTTATCAAATAATTAGATGTGATAATATTGGACCTTAGACTGTTATTTATTTTTATTTTTTTTAAAGAAATTGGTAATTTTCATTAGATGCCCATTGAAACAGAAGGAAAAAAGTGGTTGAGAGGAACATGAGCATGTTGGGAATACGACTTGGGTGTGTTCTCCTTGGTTCATGTTGTTATCTTGCTTTTTTTTATATCCTTTGTCAACATCAATTGCAAATACATTAGTGCACTCCTAAATCATGAAACTAAGTGCAATGATACAATAAATTTAAGAAGTAGACAATTAAAAAAATAATACCTTATTTTTTTTTCTCTGGTCATGAGAGTTTTCTAATTTCCTCTTTGGTGAGGACTTTCCCCTACTTTTATGGTTCTTTGCCCCTTTTCCCCTTAGATTCTAAATCTTGCTTCCAAGATGGATTTTGACTTCGTCATGAGCTGAACTAATGTCATCTGGGTGCTGGTTTAGCTGAATCTTCGCATTGGGTTTTGTTGTTTTCTCCATTATTTTGCTGTGATTGGCTTCTGTGTCTCATCATCGCTTTTGGGCATACGCAACCCTCTACCATCTATCCCACTGCATTCCATTGTCTCGTATTGTATTGTACCGTGTCAAACCAGATAGATCTATTCCTCTCCTTTTTCTATTCTCATTTCTTGATTGCTCTTTGTTGTTTTCTACTTCGTTAGCTGTTTTCTCCATTTTTCTACTGCGATTGTTGTTTTCTCCTTATTTCCCTGCTTTCTTTAGTTTGGGTGTTTGCTTTGTTTTGTTCTTCTAATATGTGTGGAGGCGCGATGTTGGGTCTCCTTCATCCTAGCATCCTTGGTTTGCTTAGGTCCCTTTCTTGTGTTGATGGAATCTGAGCTGGGTCGCTTGGATTCTTCATTCTCGCTCACAGAGGAGGAGGAGGCGGCGGGCTTGGTTGTTTCGACTGGGCTTTGGCATTCGGAACCCTTGATGAGGGGATTTTACATTGTGGGTTGTCTCGTCTATTCTCCATTGATTCAATTCGTTAGCCCACCTTCGTTTCTCGTAGCTCCCTTCAATCCCAGTTAGTGCTGCCTCTCCGTCACAGAGAGTTTTCTATATTTGGCAGTTTTAGCTCACCCTTAACAGATAACGCCCCCTCCATGCCCATATCCCATCGACCAACCAGACTTCCTTGGATATCCCTCCCATTCCCCCGCATCAGGTATTGGTAGTTGACCTTAATTTGATCCCTCAACTTCCTATTGTTCACCACCCCAAACCCTCATCCATCATCCCCAACACATGGAGACCTCCAACTTTAACCATCATAAGTTGTACCTTTCCCCTCCCATCGACCAGCCCTCTCCGGTTCCCCTAATTCCCCCCACCTCTCCAGCCCGCTTCCACGCTAGCACCCCTCTCTGACATCCCCCAGCCTCGTCTGCATTTGAAATAATTTAACCCTCGCCCCCGCCCCACTTTAAAACCAGCCAAAATTGAACCTCAACCGACACTCTCACAAATACGCCAACTAGTGGATGAGACCTCAGATGACGAATTGGCAACTCAAGGGCCAAGTAAATCTTGCCCACTTACTACACAACTGTTGGATGTAACTAATTTGGAGACGGAGACTGCAAGGCAGTCCCGCGGTTCATTATGAGTCTGCTTATTTAGAACTGTCAGGGTTTAGGGGTTCCTGGACACTTCAACATCTTAGGTCCCTTATTCGAGCAAATAAACCCTCTTTATTGTTCTTGGTAGAAACCAAGTGTTCAACTAGCTGCATTGATTCACTAAAACATAAATTTGACATGAATGATATCTATGTTCCATCTTAGGGTAAAAGTGGGGGCATGGCACTGTTGTGGTCAAGGTCAGTTAGTGTGCTTCTTTCAGCATTACTCTCATAACCATATTGATTATCTGTTCAGTTGGATGATAATCTGTATTGGTGGCGCTTCACCTGCATATATGGCGAACCCGATACCAGTAAGAGGCAATCAGCCCTCGTTTACATAGAGAAGCACTATGACTTGTTCCGTGCGGGCTGTAGATAGACAGTGGGTACAGGATTGGCTATTCGGGTTTGAGTTAATCCTTGGCTTCCCCGACCGCACTCTTTTTGGCCTATCACTCCAGCCTCTGCCTCCTTAGAAAATTTGAGAGTTTCAGAGTTAATCGATCCACGTAATTAGGATTGGGATTTGCCTAAAATTAGACATCTATTTTGGCCGGTGGACAGTGATCTTATCTCTAGTATACCGCTGAGTAGAATTGATACCCAAAACTTGAGGATCTAGCACTACTTGTGCAACGGGATATTTTCAGTTCAAAATGCCTATCACCTCACTTGCTCGCTTGAAAACCAACCCTACTCCAGCTCCCTTCGTCAAAATGAACAATCTTGGTGGCTAAAACTATGGCAGGTAAAGATCCCAAATAAAGTCAAAGTCTTTGTTTGGCGTTCTTGTCTTAATGCTCTACCAACGGGTAAGTCTCTTTCAAAAAGTATTCTTGGGTTTTCTGCTCCTTGCCCCTTCTGTCAGTGTAGCGATGAGGATGTTCTACACACCCTTGTTCTATGTTCATTCGCTAGATAGGTGTGAGGACTTGCTCCTCTCCACTTACCCTTGGCTCCAATATGGAATATTAATTTTTGGGATTGAGGGCTGATTCCATTCAGCTGCATGGACATGATTTTAGGATTTCTCTTATGCTTGTGTTGGGTCATCTGGTGGTGTAGGAACGATGTGGCAATGCATGGACCCTGTCTCGGCCCTCCGCAAGTGGTAAGCTTTGCTTCCCAGTACCTACTTTCTTTTCTCTCTCAGAACTCGGACGACTAGGTGCCCCCCCTCTTTGGAACACATCAAGGTAAACTTTGATGGCGTGACATTTAGGAAGGGTCAGGAATTCGGTTTTGAGGTGGTGGCTCGAGGAGGTTTAGGGGAGTGTCTGGCTTGGCCTTCCAAACGTGTCTACAGAATGGGGGATAGAGAGTTAGTAGAGACATTGGCTGCACAAGAGGCTATCCTTGTGGCGCTACGCAAAAATTGGGAATCAACAATCTTTGAAGGGGATTGTGCTACCTTGATCCACAAAATTCTATCTCCAGGTTGTGATCATTCTGTCATTGGACCTATAACTTCAGACATCTGTTCTTTCTTTTCTTGTTTTCGGGTTTGTTACTTTCAGTTTGCCAAGCGTGTTTGTAATACTGTCGCTCATGCTTTACTCAATCTGCTTGTGGTCCGCTAGAGGCGAATCTATTGTCCCTCTCGCGATTACTTTCTTTGTAATTGTAGATATTTCACAGTAATATAATTTAATAATAATAAAATAAATTACATAAATTCCATAAATGGAGACAAATACTCATACATCTTCGAACCCTCAATCTCAAACTTCACTAGAAAACAAAAATACTATTGGCTATAATATTATTTGCTATGGTTAAAAGTCATGATATATAATTAGTATTAGGGGTGCAAACGAGCCGAGCTCGAGCTCGGCTCAAAATTTGAGCTCGAGCTCGAGCTCGAGCTCCCTTAACTGAGCTCGAGCTCGAGCTCGAGCTCGGCGAGCCCAACAAAGAGGGGCTCGAGCTCGAGCTTGAGCAGTAGACAGCGAGCTCGAGCTTGAGCTCGAGCTCAATTGATACGAGTCGAGCTCGAGCTCGAGCTCGAGCAGCTCGCGAGCTCGACTCGAGCTCAATTAATTTTTTTTTTAATATTCGAATTTAAAAAAATATAGACTATTGTACCATATGGAACATATTATTAAAAAATTTAAATATGAAGCATGAAGAGAATATTCATAAAGACTAAAAAGAAATACGATAATTTTTATATATAATTAAATATTAATTTACAAAAAATTATGAAAGTGTACTAAATTGTTGATTAAGATTCTTTTTGGATAATATAAACTATAATACCATATTTTAATATCATCTAAAACTAAAATATGAGATATGGACTAATAGCTTTAATATATAGTGAATAAGTACATTTTGTTGTAATGGAATGAAATTGCAACAATAAAATATATGCATTATATTAAATATTTATCTAAACGTATTAAATTATTGACTAAGCTTGTTTTTAAATAATATAAAACAAAATATCATATTTTAGTATCATCTAAAACTAAAATATGATACACTGACTATAAATTCTAATTATCTAATATATGATGAATTTTTAAAAGAAATATATTTTGTTGTAGTGGAAATTAAAATTATAACAATAAAATTCATATACATTATATTAAATATTTATTTACAGAAAATTATTAAAATGTACTAAATTGTTGATTAAGCTTCTTTTAGATAATATAAACTATAATACCATATTTGAATACCATCTAAAACTAAAATATGAGATATGGACTAATAATTCTAATATATAGTGAATAACTGAATTTTGTTATAAGAGATTGAGAATGATAAAATTTATATACATTATATTAATATTTATGTACAAAAAAATTATCAAAACGTACTAAATTTTCTAATAAGTTTGTTTTTAGATAATATAAACTACAATAATACATTTTAATATCATCTAAAACTAAAATATGAGATATTAACTAATAATTCTAATTGATAATGAATTTTAAATATTTATTTATAAAAAAGTATCAAAACTTACTAAATTATTGCTTAACCTTTTTATAAATAATATAAATAAAAACCATATTTTATTATCATATAAAATCTAAATAAGAGATATATTGACTAATAATTCTAATATATGATGAATTTTCAATATAAACTTGATACAATATTAAATATGCACTTTAATAATATATATATATATATATATATATATAATAATAAATAAATAAAAAAAAGGGGTGAGCTCGCGAGCCGGCTCGCGAGCTCACGAGCTCACCCTAAAAGGCTCGAGCTCGAGCCGAGCTTTATTACGAGCCGGCTCGCTTGCTCGCGAGCCGGCTCGTCTCATCTTGCACCCCTAATTAGTATTAGCCAACGGTTAAATAAAACTGACGTAAAAAAAACTAACTTTTTCACCATAAGAAAATGTTTGTCATAGCTAAGAGCCACGGTAAAAATATTTGTTACTGCTAAAAGTTAGTCATCCTCACAAAATTATGATCAACAATCGTTGCATGACCATAGTCAAAATAATTTGTTGTTGACTATTTATTATTAATTATAACAATTAGCCATAATTAAATATTATATTTGTCTTAGTGCTTGCTCAACTTTTATCACTAAATATCATCAATATACTTCACCATACACCATCAAAAGTAATTATCATATACTCAAAGTATTTATTCTCACTTATCTATACTAATATAAAAAGAAAGAGGTTCCACACTCACAAATGGCGGTTAATGACACCGTTGCACCAATTTTTTATAAAGTCAAAAATACCCTTCAACTAATAAGATAACTAACTTATTCAACTCTCCAAATTATATTTAATTAATAAATTAGTTTTCTTCTTTTTATCTATATCTATACTAATATAAAAACGAAACTCCTTATACACGCACAAATGGAAGTTATCGTGACATCGCCGCACCATTTTTTTGAAATTCAAAATTAGCCTTTTTATTATACTCTATCTATCTGTATTTATGTCTTCTATATTTATATCTAAACTATATAGAAAAAAAATTCCATTGAACTAATAATATAACTAATTTATTCAAGTTATTAAACTTTATTTTAACTGATAAATCAGTTTCTTTTCTTTTCTTTCTTTCTTTTTTAAATTTAATATATTGATTTATATATTTTACTCTTATATAATGTATTTTAAAGTGTGAAAAATATTTATTATATGCACGCAGGACGGTGTGCCACAATGACTAGTAATTTTCAAATATAATCTATACTAATATAAAAAGGAAATGAGATTCATACTCACAAACGGCAGTTAGTGAGACCGTCGCACCAATTTATTGTAAAGTCAAAAATACCATTCACTAATAAGATAACTAACTTATTCCACTTTTCAAATTATTTATTAACTAATAAAATAGCTTTCTTTTCTTTCTTTTTAATATCATGTATTGATTTATTTATTTTGCTCTTATTTATAATATATCTTAAATATAAAAAAATATTCATTATATCTACGCAAGAACGACGACTAGTATTTTAAAAATAAAACAATAAGCAACTAATAATGTGGGGGTGGTTGTTGAGTAGGTGTACTGAGTGTAGCTTTGTACGAACTTTGACGGGTAATCTGTACCAAAGTACCAACATCCTCGACAAAAACGAGCTCCAAATTCGGAGACGAACGACGACTCCAATTACTTGCCCCAACCGCTACGCTACGCTTCTCTCTATTCTAATATGTATATTCACTCATTCTTTGCAGGGAAATGACAGTTCTCGTCCCATAATTTAAGATATTAATTTTAATTTTATTGTTTATAAAATTTTTATTTTTGAATTTGTAATTTTAAAAAAATAATATTTTTTATTCCATAACATCTTTTCGTTAGATATTTAAAAAAAAAAGGCCATGTGGTCGTTGAGTGCATGTGACTAAAAATAAAAGTTATGGAACAAAAAATGTTATTTTTTGAAAGTTATATGACAAAAAGTGAGAATTTCATAACATATGGGAGCAAAAGTATAAAAAGTTCTAACAATCACGTGTTAATCACGTAGCACGTTCCGCTAAAATATACAACGAAAATGTGTCATGTGATCAAAAGTGCTATTTTTTAAAAATTGTTGGATCCAAAGTGAGAATCTCATAAGCAATGAAATCAAAACTGATAATCTTGTAACCAATGAGACCAAAAGCGAAAAGGCCCTAAGTTACGCGATGAAAAATGAAACTTTCCCCATTCTTTGTGAACAAATATGAGATTATGTATTCGAATTTTATCAAATTTATGAATATTTATTTAATGGAAAAAAATGCAATTTACCTTTTTGTAATATAAAAAATAAATAAAAAACTCCTTATGAAAAATAAAATAGCAAATTACCCCTTGTAATTTGCTTTATTTTTTTAAACATAGGAGATAATGTGCTATTTTTTTTCACAGAATTTTATTTGTTCATTTCACATATCACCAGGAAATAAATTGTATTTAACATTTTATTTAATTATTGCAATTTACTTTCTCTTGTTGTGTTGATGTACTGATTAAACATTAATGTATTGATCGGTCAATCTATTGATATTGATATAATTATATAATTATAACTATAATTAAAAACAATAACTTTTTAATTTAAGTATGAACCGGTTCATTGGACGGTGATTTTTGGTTTTATTAGATGGAAAATTTTAGTTCGGAACAAATTTGTTTAGATTTCAATTGTATATATAATAAGTGTACTATATTTGTGATGCGCTTTTTACATATTTTATGAAAAGTATTTAACTGTGCGATAAATATAATTACACTTTTTCATATAATTAATTCGATCAAATCAAATTTAATATGAATAAAAAGTTTCACCACACCATGATTTATAATTGTCGGTTTGACCCTGCAATTGAGCATGCATTTAACGTGCAAGTGCAATTTTTTTGCTTCTTGGCCCCTTTCATAAGCATTGATGATACCGTTCATGTGAGTTTGTATACACATAAATTATCAGTTGTTAGATCATACATGATATCATCACCATGTATTAATCCAACAATTCACAACTCATGTAAATACAAATTCAGGTGGGCGCACCGAATTTCCCCCTCTTTCAATTGTCACTTTTAAATTAAATTACATCAAAGTTACGATCCATTAAAAGTTACAAACTCTAATTTTCAATTCTCCTACAATTATTTTTCATCTAATTATCCACTATATCTATTAAATAATTTCTTAAATTCTTCATTAACATTAAAACTAATGTTAAATGTTAATTTTAAAATTTAACTATAATTTGCGTTTGTATAATTATTTATAAAATTATAAATCTAAATATCATGATTATTTTTATAAACTCAATTATTTTAAAACAAATCAATTTTATTATCAATTTAACTATAATTTACATTTATATAATTAATTATAAAATTATAAATCTAAATATCTTAATCACTTTTATAAATTCAACTATCTTAAAATTATTCTCTTATAATCAATTATCTTGTAATTAAGGGATAATTGCACTCTCCTTTCTTGAGGTTTGATATAATTACACTTAAACCCCTTGTGGTTTGAAAAATTACATTTATCACTCGTAAAGTTTTTCTTCGTCTAACAAAATAGTCTCTCATTAGTCAAAATTAACTAAATCTATTGAAATTAATAAAAAAATTGAATGAAAATTGATATTTACCTTGATTGACATAAAACTGATTTATTGTAGGTTAAACAATTTCGTTTCTTTTTGGAACTATACTACTCTTATAACGGTAATGATATACCTCCTCACATAGATTAATGCGTGAAGACGTATGAAGATAATTTGATATAAAAAGATTTATATGACCTAGTATAAATCATTAATAAGTTAATAAGAGATTAATATAAATTTTTCTCAAATTTTTTGTTAATATCAACAAATTTAATAAATTTTTACTAATAAAGGAATTTATTTTATCTATACTATTATAAAAGAAAACCCTTTGAGCGTACCAACTTTAGATTGCCCTATTTTACCCTCAAATTAATTTCTTTTCTTCAAAACAAGTTTGGTCGAAATAGTAATTTCAATTTTTTTAAATAATCTTACAATTTTATAAAAAAAATTCTCTCACCCACTGCTCCATGTTTCTCTCTAAACTTCTCCATGTTTTTTTGTCTTTACAAATTTCTATATTTTTAATAAGCTTCCAATTATAAAATATTATTTTCCTGTCATCTCACCTCCACGTTTTTTTATTCTCATGAATTTTTTTTTTAATCTCATATCACAATTTTTTTTATATGCTCGCGAAAAACACGTGCAATTATGATTATTTAGATAAAAGCAAACCTCAAAGTTGTAGCATATAATTTTCTAAATTACATAAAATCTTGGTATAATAAAACTTTGGAAGATGAGTAGTAATAATCATGATGAGTACTGAAGAAGCAGTGGATTTGGGTGGCAGTAGGAGAAGAGGCAGTGCCCCAAAAGTTGCGGTCCTGTTTGGGAGAGCAGAATGAAGGTAGATGAGGTCAAGGGTGGCATCAAAGTCTTCATTGCCAGTCACGAGAAGAAGATGCAGTGGAGAACATGGCTGAGGTTGAGAAGAAGGAGAGTAATAGGTGGTGAGTGGAAAGAGGAAAACCTGGAAATCGGAGGGTTCTGAGGGGAGCCCTGTTCAGATTGGACGGCAGAGATGTGAAGTGGAAGAAATTGAGTGTTTCTGGTGATGGATCAAGAGAAGCCCTCTCTCAATCAAGAAAACGAGATGTGTATATATATGAGGTAGCCCAGATGAGTGATGGGGTGAGGAAAGTGAAATCTGATTCTACTGAGGTTAAAAATGAAGGTAATTCTGAGTTGAGGAAGGTGAAATCTGAGGAACTTCAGTTGGTGGATTGTGTGTGAAGAGAATAAGGCCATCACAAATTCACAATTAGTACCTGTTTGGATGATGATTTTTGATGTTGATGGCGGAGAAGAAGATAAGGAAATTGAGGTTGAGAATAAGAGTCATAGACATTAAAGCAATCACAGTGCAAATTCAGAAACCAAAGAGAATTTTGGTTGAGGAGAAACTGCTTAACAACAGTGAAAAAAGGTCAAGAAACAAACTCCTCCTCATGTCAGATTTCACCCAATAATCCAAGTAAATGCTGCTGCAATGATGTATAGTTCTTGAAATGAAATGATTCAATCTTTGTTCTAATTTTTGTTCAAGTTTGATTTTTTAAATTTAACAAATCAAATTCAAATAAATTTTTATCAATCAATTTCAATCGAATATCGAATAATTCAATTATTTTTTCAGCTATAAATATCATTATCTACTTTCGATCCAAATGGAAATCCAGATTCAACTAAGAATGTCCAATTAATATTATTTTAGGCAAAATTTATATTTTTAGTCCTATAACTTTAGGTCATTAGCGCTTTTCGTCCTGTAACTTTCTTGGTTTATACATTTAGTCATTTTTTTGGCAATTTTAGTCCTGTACTTAACAAATTTAGTCCTTTTTTGCTAGATTTAGTCCTGCAATTACAATTTTGGTCCTCCGTTAAATTTTTCGGCCAACTCGTTTGGCCGGAATGCCACGTCAGGCAACACGCCAGCTATTGGAATGCTACATCAGGCAACACGTCAGCTATTGCGATTACATTTTTAGTCCTGTAACTTTCTTAATTTACATATTTAGTCATTTTTTGGCAATTTTAATCCTGTACTTCACAGATTTAGTCATTTTTTGGCAGATTTAGTCCTGCAATTACGATTTTGGTCCTCCATTAAATTTTTCGACTAACCCATTTGACCGGAATGCCACGTCAGGTAACACTAGCTGGTGGAATGCCACGCAAGCCATTGTTTTATGGATTTTAAACCAGCAACAGAAAGAAATCTTCCCCAAATCAAAACCTTAACTCCTTCATTTTCTCCTTCAAAAAACATGGAAAATTGGATGAAATTATTGACTTTTTGAACCGTTAACAATCAACATTTCTTATGTGGGATTCTGTCTTCATGAGTTTTGGATTGGGACGGAGCCGATTGAGGCGGTTTTCTCCACAATTGCTTGGTGTTGTGCATGTGTTCTTGCAGTTTATACAGTGAGTAGAGGGGCTGAAAAGTTGCCATTAGTTCTCGTTTTGTGGAGGTGGTTTTCGAGCACGTGTGATTTGCTTGTGGTTGTCTTTTTATCCCTCCACCGTTTCAAGTATGTAGAAGTGCCTAAATTTCTTTCGAAAGCTAACACTATTGATTTTCGATTGCTTTCGCTATTTGTCCTACTATGTTTCAGCGCTCTGTGTAGGGATACTGCTAAGTTTTGGTGATGTTTCTTCTATAATTTTTTCAGGGATCAATACAATTGCTTTCTACATCGGTCCACTGTTAATTACGAACTTTGTAGATTTTTTATTTCCGAAATAAAAACTTGAAATGGCACCATGGTATGGTCCTTGCATTAGTCTTCTTCACTGTAAAGACTGTGGAGTCGTTATCTCAGAGGCAGTGGTATTTTGGTGCTCGTCGTATTGGCATCAGAGTTCGGGCAGCTTGGATGGCGTTAATATATAAAAAACCTCTGTCGGTTAAAGAACCAAAATGAGTCAAATTAGAAGTTCGAGCTCGCTTTTTGGTTCAAGAAGACAATAATTGCATCTAATTTTTCCCTGTTCTTTCGAAGCAGACAATGAAGGAGTTAGGGTTTGATTTGGGGAAGATTTCTTCCCGTTGCTGGTTTAAAATCCATAAAATAATGGCTCGCGTGGCATTCCACCAGCTAGTATTACTTGACGTGGCATTCCGGCCAAACGGGTTAGCCGAAAACTTTAATGGAGGACCAAAATTGTAATTACAGGACTAAATCTGCCAAAAAAGGACTAAATCTGTGAAGTACAGGACTAAAATTGCCAAAAAATGACTAAATGTGTAAATCAATAAAGTTACAGGACTAAAAATGAAATTTTGCCCAATGGCTCGCGTGGCATTCCAGCCGCTGACGTGGCATTCCGGCCAAACGGGTTGGCCGGAAAAAGACAAATCTGACAAAAAAGGACTAAATTTGTTAAGTACAAGACTAAAATTGCAAAAAAAATGACTAAATGTGTAAACCAAGAAAGTTACATGACGAAAAGCGCTAATGGCCTAAAGTTACAGGATTAAAAATATAATTTTGCCATTATTTTATTATAGGTATTTCTTTTACTAGCTTTGCAGCACCGCGAATTGTTATCATGGTGCGGCAAAAAAATGTTCAAAAGCAAGCTGTTTTTTATTTTTTTTTAAATAGCTTTGCAGCAAATTCGCGGTGCTGCAAAAAAATTATTGTTAAATTAATTTTTTAAAAAAAAGGAAATTGACAGCACGGCTAAAACTTGCAGCGATGCTGCCTATATTTTTAAAATTTTTAAACCAACACCATTTCTATAATTTTCTTTTTTTATATATATATTTTAAATAATTTCCCCCTCATCTTCATACACAAAGGACCTCAACGTGGGGTACATTTGGAATGATGGGTTCAAAAATTAAGAAATGATAGTTTGAAATCTATCCATTTTCAATAAAATGTAATTCAGATTTATAATTATGGAAAAATGATAATGTATAAATCTTCCCATTTTTGCAGCTTCATTTCTGTGGTTTCCTACTTAGGCCTTGCCTTGTCTACCTTGCTGCAATATTTGGTTTCAGATCTCTCATCAGCAGGTAATTTTTGAACTGTTACAGTAAATTCAGGCTTTTTTGAGGCAAATACGATTATAAAGATGAAAACCAAAAGTTAAAACAAGAAACAACCCTCATCGTCTCAATGAGCCTACGCGCATGGAACACCAAGCCGGCAGTAGTGGTGTGGGTGGGAAGCCTTCAAAAAGAGATTTTTGGTGCTAGCCTTGAACCACTGCTCGCCCGGCCTGAGATAGGAACTTGTTACGCCACTGCTACATTTTGTTCCATATACGAATTTTAATGTGATCAAAGACCGCCCTCTTGGAGCGACCTATCACTGTGGGAAGCCCCAAATACTTCTCATGTTTGTCCACCACTAAGACCCCTAGCACACGCCCTAGCAGTCTCGTTCTTACTAAAGACTGCTGCTGATTTCTGCCAATTAATGGCTAAACCCGATGCCTCTTCAAACCGCTGCAGGAGATCATGGACTCCCTCGTCGCCTGGGCAAAAATCAGAGTATCATCGGCAAACAGCAAATGAGACACTCGCGGTCCATTCCTACTAATTGACACGCCATGTAGAGCTCCTTGCATCTCCTCGCGTTGGATCAAGCGACTAAACACTTCTACACAAATCAAGAAAAGATAAGGGGAAAGTGGGTTTTCTTGCAGTAGACCCCTCTTCGGCCAAAGGCACCCAAAGTTAGAGCCATTAAAAAGGAGACCGTGGATACAGGACATAATCAATGAAACAAACTGCTCATGAAAACCTAACCTACCCAGAGCACTCTCAAGGAAAAATATTCCACTCGATTGTAAGCTTTACTGATGTCAAGTTTCAAGGCTATGTATTCCTCCTTACCCCAACATTTATGAGCCAAATAATGATTAATTTCATAAGCAAGAAGAACATTATCAGTAATGAACTGACCCGGAACAAAGGCCGACTGAGATTCTAAAATAATACTTGGCTACAGGGGTTTCAAGCAGTTAGCAATGACCTTGGAAGCTATTTTATAGATGACATTACACAGGTTGATAGGACGAAAGTGGCTAACCATCTCCGATTGGTCATACTTCGGGATCAAGACAATATGAGTGGCATTAAAGGAGCGCTTTATGGGAATGAAGGAATTCTAAAACACATGCAACAACATCGTTACCTACAACATGCTAAAAATGTTGAAAAAAGATGGGTGACATACCGTCCGGGCCTAGTGACTTGTATGGATACATTTGTTGAAGCGCCCGCTGCACCTGGCCGGGTGTGTAAGGCAGGATCAGTGTTTCATTCATCTCTAGGGTTACTAATGGTTCAAGTACACTAAGAATTCATAAATTTAAAAAAATAAAATAAAATTATAATTCTTAGTCCATAGGGGCATCTCGATCAATTCACTGCATAAAATAGATAAAAAACCTAATGAAAACTAATATATTGGACTAATTGTTAGACGAACATTAAAATTAAAGGGTATTAATAATTTTTCAAACAGCAAAAATATATTTGTAATTATACTTAATTTCAAGATAACTCATTGTAATCATATCATATTATATTATACTATTTAAAATGAAAACCAACCAATGTTTCTATTTCTCTCCTACATGTCATAGGAGGTGGACAAGTTAATTTGCTTGAATTTGCCACATACAGTTATTTTCTATAAATATAAATAGCTAATCGCATTAACTTTTCATTAATTAATGTTTCTCATTATTAATTTTTACCTTTTTTCAATCAATCCATTTGTGTTAAATTCATAATTATTTTTCCTTATAAGTTACTTTTTATTTTTAAATCTTTACAATTCTTTTGAATTTTAAATCAATTATTTTTTACAATTTAAGTAATTTTAAATAAAAACCTTTCACAATTTTTAAAACTAGGTATTGTCCTGATATCAATTAATAAATATCCTATAATATTTTAATTTATCTTATTGAGAAGTTATTTTTAATAAAAAATATAATTATTTTCTTTCTATACTTTGAGTATTTTTTTTATCTTTTTTATTTTATTATATTTAAGACTATTTCATCATGTTTTATTTTTTTATATATACATGCCCACTTATATTGATTTTATTTAAGAGGTCCTATAGCAATGATAAGTATAATATTATTTTTAATTATAAAAAATATATTTATATTTTCAGTATTATTGCCTTGATTAGACGTTGGATTCATTTAAATTAAAAATTTTCATTAGTGAAGTAATAATCATATAAATATGGTTAAGTTGGTATTTATAATTTAATATAATGCTAAATTTGTGCTACACACACACACACACACACACACACACATATATATATATATATATATATATATATATATTTGTCCAGTTTATTTATCTTACTTATTGAAAAAAATTTATTTTTAATAATTTAAATGACATATTTAGAGTTAATGTATTTGAAATTATTTTGCAAGTTTGCTTTTTAGTAAAAATTTTAAACTGATTTGAAATTCATGTTGACATAATTTGCAGTAGCATCGCAATATATTTTTCTAATGTAAATAGGATAAAGATTTCATACATTTATTAGGAAATATAAAAAAAAAATCTTATAATATAAATAAAAATGAATAAATATGACTTGTTAAAATAATAATAACAATTGATACCAAATTTTAATGGTTTCAAATTTTTATAGAAATATCAAAAGAGAAGAATATATCTCTTTTGAAATTCAAGTTGACATTTATAAGATCTTTTAAATTTATTTTCTACTGTAATTTGAATAAGATAACATTTATTTTTATTTTAGGTATTAAGAGAAAAAAAAAAAAAAAAAAATTGTTTGATAATATAAAATAAAATTAATAATATTAGTTAAATTAATTTTATGCAAAAGAATTTGTCACTGTACAATGCACGATACAAATGCTTGTTTACTCATTATTACTTTTACAGGAAGACACTAGAAAAAAACAAAATTCGCTATGGCCAATTATTATAACTAAAAGAAGAAAATCATGACAAATACGAATTAACTACGGAGAATATGGATTAAACGTGGTAAAAATTTAATCTTCTGCTTTGATTTTTTTAATCAATTTACCATAATTTTTAAATTGTGGTCATTTATAGTATAGCGAATACTCAATTTTTTTTTTGTAGCAAGAGTATGTAGCATTTATTTATTTATTTCAAGAATTGAGTTATATGGCACTAGATGCATGAAGTGACATCGTCACAACCCATTGTAGCCAAACTAAGCTCAATGTGAACAATATTAAATAATTTCTCTCTCATTTGAAGCAATGGTGTAATTTCAGCCACTACTTTAAAATTGATAAAAGTATACAATATGAAAATTTTCAATTCATTAAATTCTCAATTAAAAAATAAAGAAAAATAATTCATTAATAATTGATTTTTAAAGTTGTGGAAGACAAATGAAGCAACGTCTAAGGACCAAAAAAAACATATGCTCGTGCCTTTGCACCTCATCTCATGAACTAATTCCAACCATATACAAATATATAGTGAATGCAAAGTTTCTTACAATTACAAAAAAGATACAATAATTTTTAAATTATTTAAGAAGACGACAATACTAAGATTTGAAACTCAATTGGTCAAAGGTCAATATATTCATATCGATGAGGAAATCAAGTGAAAACAAATACCAAGAATTACATATTTCATCAAATATTATGGGGTACTGATAATTTTTTAAATATGAAAATATTTATAATTATGCCAAGTTTCAGGAAGCTCGTTGTAATATATTCAATTATAAATTAGAATAAGGTTTTTAAGGTAAATTACATCCACACCACCTTAGATTTTTTATAATTATAAATACACCCCTATTAGATTGAAAATTGCAATTATCCAACCTAAAGTGTGAAAGTATAATAATACCCTTTTGTTTCCTACAACTAAAAAATAAAAAATAATAATTAACAAAAGAGATAAATGCCCTTTTAGATTTACATCAAGGGTATATTACATTCATACCCATTGATACTTGTCATAATTACATATACAGTTAAATTAAAAATTACAATTAGCCCAATTAATGTTTATTCCGTCTTAAATATAACTTCATCTAGTAAGATTTCAATGAATTTTACAAGTGATATTTCTAGGGATGGCAATGGGTTGGAGCTGGATTCGGACCTATAGCAAGTCTTAAACGGGTTCCAAGGTAGGTCCGGGTCTTAGCGGTTTTGGATCCGGACCAGCTCCAATTTCTTTTGTCTTTTTTTGTATTTTATATATACATATATAAAGTATATTTGCACATATGCAAAAAATATGTATAATTTATTTACTTATATATAATTATACATAAACTAATATTGTACAAATTAAAATAATTATATAAATAGTTTATAAATATTTTATTTATATAAGTAAACTATATTCTAAATTTTTAATATTTCAATGCCTAAAACATGTACATATAAATTTATAAAAAAAATATTAACCTTTCAAAACTATAATAGTCTCATATATTTATAAAGTTATTGTAGTATATTTTTTAAAATAATTTTTTTAAATATAAAAAAATACTAACCGGGTCTAATCCGGTCGGTCCAGGTCCATAATTTTCTTGATGAGGCAGGTCGGGAGTTTTGTCAAACCCGTCCCATACTCGCTTTATTGCCATCTTTAAACATTTCAAACTCACCCCTCATAAAATTTTGATCGTAATTTGATTATTTCCAGTCAAAATGCCCTTTGAATTAAATTGTAATATTTTAAAAAATTGAGGGGATCAAATGTCATAATTTCATACACTTTACGGTTAAATTACATTTTTTTTTGTTTGTTTTTTTGGATATATTACTGCTTATGACCTTTTTTTTCTGTTAATGACCATTTATAGTCGTACGAAAGCCCTATATATACATATTTTGATCTAAAGTTTTTTTAATAATTCCTACTTATTTCTAGATGCCGGGAATGATGGCATATATAATTACTAATGTCCAAAGTACAGAAATCAAGGAAGTATGTGTCATATGAAAGATTAAGAATTATTGCACCATAAAATATCAGACATCTTGTCTGCATATATACAAATATATTTGCACATAATTAAATGTAATAAATAATTCATTTGTCATGGAGAAGGTGTGGGGAGTCTGTCTGTTCTATCATGGCAACTTGCAGAATATTACAACTCTAATTCATCAGGAAGTGCTGCTGCTTGTGATACCATACAAAACTCCAGTCATATAATAAACAAGAACAAAACAGTGTGTGTTCTCAGGTTGATTAATGTTATCCAGTACTTTAATTATTCAGTTTCAGTCCAACTTGGAAATATAGTTCAGTTCTTGCAACTTGCTTACTTAGGTCTTGCCTGTATCCGACAACCAGATTCCATAACTCAGGTTCCCTAGATCGAATTTTCTTCCTTATTTTTTTACCATGCATCTTATCCATTTATGCAACTCTTTATTACTTTATATATGCATGTTATCCTTTATACCTCTATGATTGATCGGGTAAATTACGTCCACGCTTTTTTGTTTTAGATTTGTTCTAATCACAAATGCACCGTTATTAGATTGTAAAACAATTATTCCACCTGATGTTTGTTTTGTCTTATATGTAATTTCACTGGGGAAATATTAACATTTTTTGTGTCATAAGTTAGGTCAATTTCACTTTTGGTCCTAGTGATTCGAGATTAGCACTTTTAGTCCCGTAACTTACGAAAAAATTAGCAGTTTTGGTCCTCATTCATTTTTCAATCTACAATTTAACAGCATTGGCCACGTGCACAGTATGTGGCCGTTAAGTATTTTTGGCTAGAAGGGAATCAACGCATTTTCTATCTTGAGAGAACTTCTGGGGAAATATAACTACATTTGACGAGGAAAAAATAAATTTTGAAGGACATTAAGGTAAAAAAAGGTAAAAATAAATTTATTTTGAAAGTGATTTTTCTCCAAACACTATCCAGTTTAGCTTTTATTGCTTTTCACTTTTTTACAAATACTACCCACTTTTGATTCTGCTACAACTTCCAACTTTCTTTACAAAAATCACTTTTTTAAAAGCAGAAGTTTTTGCAAATACTACCTAAGTTGATGCTAAGTAGAAACGGCATAACGAATCATGTATATCACAAGTAAATCAAGTAGGCTAAGGGCGCATTCATATATTACTGTGGGAAGATGGGCAAAATTTCCCTCCAACCAAAATACTTAACGGCCACATACGCCTACAACGTTGAAATGATAGATGAAAAAATGGATAAGAATAAAAAATACTAATTTTTATAAAATACGGGACTAAAAATACTAATCTCGTAATAAGTGGGCTAAAAAATAAAATAGACTTAACTTATGATCAGATAAAAAATGTTATTTTCCCAAGCTCCACTTGTAGGCTAGGTTCCCCTGCAAGGTTATTTATTTTTTACCCTTTAAAGCTGTTGGGGATGCATCCATCTATATACATATTTTGATCTAAGGCTTTTATGTTACGATTTGACATGATTTTAAATAGAGTAGTTCATAATCTAGTGATAATATATGTTGAGACATGGGGAAGAAATATGCAAGAAACATGGATGTTTGAAGAAAACTATTGTTAAGGTTTTAAAAAACAAGTAGCAATCATGGTAAAGTGTTCCACATGTGTCTGTAATACATATGGTTTCTGACATTGGTGTTTGGGAAATTAAAATTTTGATCCTATTGAAATTTAATTTAACAATTAAGTCATGCAATTTTTAAAAGTTGACTATTAAGGACAATATTCATCAGAAATTACAATTTGGTTGGAATTTAGAGCTAACGTGACGGGCACATGCCAAATTCCGATTAAAATTGTAATTTCTGGTGAATTTTGACTTTAGTGTCCCATTTTTTTGAAAAAAAAATAAAGTTACAGGGTTTAATGGCCAAATTGAATTGCAATAGTTCAAAATTGCCACCCTCTATAGTTGCCTCACAATTTATTATTTTGGAAAATTTTTGTTTTTCCTTTTTTTTTTCTGAAAAAATATTTCATACATATAAATATCTTGGTGTCGTTTACTGGTAATTTGCTTTTTTCATCCCGTAACTACAGAAGAATGACAATTTTAGTCCTGTATTGAAATTCAATTTAGCTAGTAAGCTTTGCAATATTAAAAAAGTTGACAAATTAAGGACAAAAATCCGTAGGAACTGCAAATCTGGTGGAACTTGCGACTCACATAAGGCGTAGATGCCAAATTCCAGCTAGATTTATAAGTTCGACAAATTTATTTTTAATATGCTAATGTTTTTAAATTGTAAGGCTTAATTGCTAAATCGAATTTTTAAAAAACTCAATTTTTCACCCTAAAGTTATGTGATTAAAAGTATAATTTTTTCATTGGTGTTCACCAATTGGAGAAGACGCACTCGAACATTTTAATAGTCCTGCATGAGAACATGAACATTCAGATGCTTCTTCTCCAATCAATGATCAACAATGCAAGAAAACATATTTTGAGCATATAAATTATAATATATAAAATGTTAGAGTATTTGGCATAATAACTTTATATTGTAATTATAACTGAAAAATCGTCAAATTATTCAAATTTAAAATCATATAAATCAATAATTTTGCTTTGAGGGCAGAATGCCAATTATATGAAGGGTCAAAAGTGAAATACTAATAAAATTATAAGTGTATTTTTATTCATCAGATGTTAAAATTAAAGAGTTTATAAAATATTTTTCAAAAAATTGATTGAAGTAATTGATTTTATTTAAAAAATTTATAAGATCCAAAATATTTTATTTTAGAATCTTAAGATGTTTTGAGAAGTTTTGTAAACTCAACCAAACACCCCAACTGCTTCTTGGCTCTAATAAAACGATCTAATTTATTTTGGTACAACTAGATGACGCTTTTGGTTCCATAAAATTCAAAATTACATCTTTCTAGTCCCAAAATGCTCTTTTAGTCCCTAACAACTCATTTTTAATCCCAAAATTACAATGCATATGACTTTTGGGGCTAAAAAGACATGATTTTAAGTTTTATGGGACTAAAAGCGTCACCTGTCATAGTTGTGATACCAACATAAATTCTACTCTTATTCTATGGGACTAAAAAAATATTTTTCCCTCAAAATCCATGTTAAATTGATAATTATCAGACTAAAAAGGTAATCATTTTAATATTTTATTTTTATGACATTATGGTATGGTGCATCTAATAATTTGTAAATATCACTTAGTACCAAAATAATTGGCCGGAATTTCGGCAAAACACACGAGTCTCAAATAATTGCAATAAGATACTATTTATAGTGCTTGTTTGGCGTGGTATGACCAAATATACATACTTTATATATATATATATATATATATATATATATATATATATATATATATATAACAAATACAATATAACGTGGGCTACACTTTATAAAGTTCTTGGTATGATGTTCCCACCTAATACTTACGATCTTCACATCAACTTTATATTCATTTTATTAAATTAAGATCTTTATCATCCAGTTTCGATACATTCTAAATCCTCGCTAGAAAAAATGTAATTGTTAATCATGATTAATTGACGTCATGGTTAAAAGCAAAATAGTCGTAGCAAATAATTATTAATCACGGTCATGCAACGGTTGATGGCCGTGGTATCTGCAATGGTGGCTAAAATTTTTGTCATGGCTTTTTTCCTTAGCAGAAAATCTATATTTTTGCATCGATTTTATTTAACCGAGGTCAATAAGAATTATTTACCACGATTATTAGTCCATGGCTATTAAAATTGTAGTCAGTAGTCATTTTTTTCTAGTGCTGAATATATATGGACTGGCAGTGACTATTCGATCAATTTGATATTTGTGATTCTTGTGAAATTTTACAATAAGAAGAAATCTATAAATCACCGCCCCCATGCATGCAACAGGTATAACTTTTGCTACCCGAATCTTTGCATCACTCGTTGTCATTTCTCTTACAACCTATTAATTTAAGTATCGAAGGTATACAAACGTAATGTAATTCTAATCACGGTATGCTTTATAGGCTCACGATTGAGTAGTCGAGGCGTATTTCACTCCTTTAAAATAGCAATCATATAAGTCCATTTTGTTCCAAAATTTCTGTACAATATAGTATGATTTGAAATTAAAAATAATAATAATAATTTAACATTATATATAGTTAATAAGTATCGAACATGAAGAGGATACTAAGGTAAGAATGATGAATTCATGCATGTTACAAGTTGTCTATTTTCTGTCATCTCAGATGTCTAATTTGGCAAGTTGACACATGCACTTCACGCTTTCATCTCATCATCACTCTGAAAATCGTGTTTCTATCCAACACCTAATAATTTGGGTAATGCAACTTGACCACTGGAGTTGAACAGTATTTTTAAAAAAAGGGCTGAAAACAAAGATTAAAATAAGGATCAAGAAGACATGCATGTCTGATGATGTCTTGTATATAATATTTCGAAGCCGATAAGGTCTAGTACTCTAGTTTAATTGAATTGAGACCACATGATCGTACTGTCATGATTTCGAATACCACAATGTGTAAATGTTGATGATTTGTTTTTTTTTTTTTTTTACTCACATCATTATAAAGTGGGGAAAAATTCAAGCAACTTTCTTGTGATATATTGCAAGTGGGCAAATTACTCTAAAAAAAAGTTAGCAATTTATTTCGTTATATTTTTAAAAATGCAGCAATTTACTCCCTTGTGTTTTTTCCAAATGAAGCAATTTACCTCTTTGGACGGAGAGGTAAAAAAACTTCATTTTAAAAAACACAAGAGAGTAAATTGCTATTATTTCTTCATAAAAGGGTGATTAGCTCATTTGTAATATTACTTGAAGGTAAAACAATAAATCCACGCTAGGTGAGATAAAGTATCTATTACAATAAATTTAAGGAGTAATTGCACTGCACTCTATTGGGGTTTGGCGTAATTATATGTAAACTTTCTGTGATTGGAATATTGTATCTAGTATCTATGACGTTAGATTTATCTGTTAGTCAAAATTCACTGAATTTGTTGATATTAGCATAAAAGTTGAATGAAAATATATATGTATCTCTGATTGATTTATTACTAACCTGTTGCAGGTCAAACAATTATTTCTGACCAAACTACCCTTATACATCTTCGTACAATAATGAATGTGAGATGGTATACATGTGAGGAGGCATAATTCAATAAATTTAATGAAATTTTGATTAACAAAAGGGTCTATTTGTTATACAGAAACAAACATTAGGGTATTAGATGTCATTTGCAAACCACTGAAGGCTACGCGTAATTACGGCAAACTTCAGGATGGGGCACTATATAACTATCTCTCTAAATTTAAATTAAGTGAAACAAATACCCACACATCTGATAAAACTCAAACTCAATCATAACCTTGAACTTATTTACGAAACAATAAACTTTTGATATTTTAATCGTTCGTATTTGAAACTTATATTGCAGTCACAATCAATTTACTCGAAAAGAATATGATTAATACTTCATAGTTTGGCTAATTAATAATCTGCAATTAGCTCTTGCCGAATAAATTGAATTTTCTATTTCAAATCACATTATATTTTTATTTTATTTAACATATAATGTTGTGTGCATAAAAATCTTTCTTTAAATAAAATACTTGACATAACCTTTATATACATGTCATACATATACATATATATTAAATAAAATAAAAAATATAACATAATTTAAAATAAAAAATTCAATTCATCTTCCTAGACAGAAAATTATATAACTTCGTGGGATAAATTCAACTAATCTTGTTTGAGGAATCTTTCCAAAATCGTCAATGCCATTTTATTCACATGAGCATTTTGACATATGCATGGGAATCTGACAAAAATAAAAAAGTAATAAAAAAAAATAAAAAATGAAGAAAAATAGTAATAATAACTGCACCAGTTGTACTTAATTGCCACTCTTCTTTTACCCTTTCTAGCTCTGTTCTATGTGTTGCAGTTTTGTTGGATAGGTTCATGTCCTTTTCTAGTTAGGCCTACATTTGTTGTTTTCTAAAATATATATATATATATATATATATATATATATATATATATATATGTCCTTTTTCGTTTTTTCTTTTACCAAAAAGTTGTCATCTGGGATAATTGTAATTCATACTTGTTATTGATCATTGGTTCAACAAGTGAGATCAAAACAAGCATCGTATATAATAATTATGATAAATATCTTTTACCAAACTAAAAGGGTAAATTATATAACCTCCTATGAGGTTTGGCATAATTACGAATACCTTCTTATTGTTTGAAAAATTATCAATACCTTCTGATTTTAACAGACGTCTACAATTAGCCCATTCTGTTAATCTCAGTTAGGTTTTCATTCATTTTTATGGTGAACTAACCAAAATGCTCTTGTGGACTAAAAATTATAATTTTATTTATTTTTTAAAATTATCTTATTGTTTTATTGACTAAGTGGATAAATTTTTAATGATGTTTTTTTAAATTTTTTCATCCACCCAGTCTGATATTTTTATAATTTTCTTTTTTAAAAAAAAAGTGCATAGTTAATAATTTTATACATCCATCCAAAGATTTCAAAAATTCATCAAACATTAGGGGATGTATTTATAATTTTTCAAATAATGAGATGGTATTTATAATTATATTAAATCTTAGAGGAAGTGGTTGTAACTGAGGCAATGTGTTGTATAGATCTGCTGTCTATGGAAGTGGTTCACTATGATGTTTTATGTCAAATTAATAAAATATAAATCTACTTTTCGGCGTTATTTCCCTTTTACTGTTAGATTGTGAAGATATTAAATATTAAATGATTATCTTCTTTAATAGTTTAAGATGTGTTTGTTAATATGGTATCAGCAAAGTTAGACTAAAAAAGGTCTTGAGTTCAAATTTCATTATCATCCATTTATAAAACAAAGGTTTAATTCACATATAGAGTTTACACGTAAAGAGCGTATCAATTAAAATATTAAATATTAAATTATTCACCTTTCGTGTGTCTAATTCAGACGCTAATGACTGGTTTAACTGGGTAAGAAATATAAAGGGACAGTAGGTTGAACTTTCAATAATTTTTTTTTTCTAACTTTCTCTTTGAAAACATTATTAAAAAATTGGAGGAAAACGTCACATTAATTTTAAAATATTAAGGGTCAGTTTGACAAGTAATCAGTTCTAGCTTATACCAAAAACATTACCAACATCTAGAGAAGAGAATATTCAATATAGGGTTAAATATAATTTACCCCCCGTGTTAACGAAAAAGTACAAAAAATTTCTTTTAAAAAAAAAAAAAGTATAATTTATCCCCTTCTATTTAAAAAATGATGCAATTTACCTCCTTCCGTAAAACTTCATAAGGGGGTAAATTGCATCATTTTCTAAATCACAGTGGGGTAAATTGCACTTTATTTTTTCACAGGGGATTTTTTGCACTTTTTCATTAACACATAGGGGTAAATTGCATTAACCCATTCAATATATATAAGATATCTGCAGTAAAAATGATTTTGAGACATAATTATTCAGGTAAATTATCTAAATTAAGTTAGAGGGTGTTTGGCTGAATTTATAAAGAGTTAAAAGCTTATCGTATAAGATGTTTGTAGGTTTATATAACATATTCAAAAGTAATTGATAAATTTTTCAGCAAAGAAGCTTATAAATCTAAAAATATGATGTTACGAGTTTATAGAAAAGAAAAATTAAGTGAGGAGCTCCCAATTCTTGACCATATTAATTATGGATTTTCCATTATTTCGAGCTCCACGGTGATCTTACTGATTCAATTGCAAGAGCTATGATGTGGGGTATATAATTTATCATCACAAGAAATATATTTAATTATGATTAATTACCATAGTTTATAATAAATAACCACAGTATATAGTTATTGATCATGATTAATCAACGTTGTCGGCCATAATTTTTGCGAGGATGGCTAAAATATTTATAATGGCTAAAAGTCATGACAAATATTTTTACCATAGCTCTTAGCTGTGGTAAATTAATTTTTCATGGTAGAAAAGCTAGTTTTTGGATTGATTTTATTCAATCGTAGTTAATAATAGTTATTGATCACGGGCTGTTAATCATAGCTATTAAAATTGTAGCCAATAATATTTTTTTTTTCTAGTATATAAAGGTTGTATACATCAAGATTTCCCTACAGTATGATAACAACTTTTAGATAAGCTCTAGACCCGTTGTTGATTTAAGGCCTATACAACCCATTCCGGAAGCATCCAAAATCCTTATATAGACTCACTGTGACCATCAAATTCTTTTAATGTACGCGATTCACGTGAAATCGTACAAATAAAAAAAATCTATAAATTATTTACCTCCATACAACAGGTTCCTTTTCTTACAACCTACCTGACTTAAGCATCAAAGGGCTACTACCGGGGCCTTCCCGTGTGGTTCTGGTTGTCTCTTTCACAAGCTCTACAAAAGTAAGAGATTCAAAGCGTATTTTGCTTATTATGGTTAGCAAATCCTTGAATTCACCCGAAAGACCTTAACCCTATTTTCAATACAACAAGCATATTATTAAAATAAAATCCAAAATCTTATGAACTTTAAAAATATTTATAATACGAACAAATTTATAAAAAAAAATTTAAATAATATTTTGGGAAACGCCCTAGTCATTAACTCATTATGAATTAATTTAATTAAATATTAAATCACAATAATAATAATAATAATATTTTTTCTTAATGTTGTTATTTTCTGTATTGACATAGCATGGCTGGTGACAACTTCCGCAAGTTATACACAATTAAATTATTGTTGAAATCAGGTACAACTCCAATGTAGGTGGGATTATGCATTATGCAATGAAGTAATTAATTAAAGCCACAAAGTCCAATCACCGAAATTTTGGGCACCGCCCAATCTGTTGAATTTTTTGTTAGAGTCTTAGACCTAATTAAAATATAAGAAACAACTTTCCCCAAAGGGACCATATTTTCTTGGCTTGCAAGAACTTACTTATGATCTCATGCATCATGAATTCATCATTCTTCTATCATCATTTTAGTATTCCCACTAATTATGTGTATTAGCTGCATGACCTGAATTTTTATTCGGGTAAATTACAACAGACTTTCCTAAAATTTGTAATGATTACAAATATTTTCTCGTTGTTTGAAAAGTTGCAAATATTTTTCTGAAATTATAAATACCCAGATAAATACTCTATTGTGGCGGCTCATTGTATGACGATATTTGTTAGAATATTTATAGTTGTAATTTTTAAATAACGCGGGACATTTGTAATCATCACAAACGTAAAGGGATCCCCTCTTAACTTACCCTTTTTGTTTTGTTGAAATAATGGGTTTTGTAATTCCAATAGTGATAACTATTTAATTTATAAAAGTTGTTACTATATAATATAAAAAAGTAGTGGCAATGATTTTTTTTTTGGTATAAAATGATGACCAGAAATAAATAATAGCACGTGTACAATAATAATTGAGAGATAAAGTTATTTTTGATTGACTTATGGCTATACTTATGTTATTATTGAGATGTTGTCATCGTAGATGTGTCACTAATAACTTACAGTGACAACTTTATGATGTTGAATTCTTTATACGAATAATTATATTATTATATACTCAAAAAGTAGTACTTTTACTTAATAATTATATATATTTAATTAATAATAAATTTAAAATTATTATTTTATAATTAAAATGTAATACTAGAGAGAATTGATGTAATACCTTGCTTTTTAGGGATACGTATAAGTTGATGTAATAAAACAAAAAAAATTATAATCTATTGCAATACAAAGATGCCAATTTCTGCAAAAAATTTAAATTTATATAAGGATAAATTACAAGAAGCTCCTTTGAGATTTATCAAATTACAAATACGCTTTGTTGTTTGAAAAATTATAACTACCCCTGAAATTACAAAATACCCCCTACAATGAGTTGTCACAATAAAGTATTTGTTAAGATATTTATAATTTTAGGAAGTATTTATAATTTTTTAAATAATAAAAATATTTGTAATTATAATAAACTTGAGAAGTGTTTATTGTAATTTATTGTTCATATAAAACTAATTAAATAATCACTAATGAAATATGGCTGTGATGTAAGTTTCCAGTTCCACACACTAAAAAAAAGCCATCTAAACCGGTCCAAAGTGAACCGACACGCAACCGACACACGGATCCGCATCAGATCCGAGTCAGGACCGGACGTTCCTACCCGGATCCACGTAACTATCCTGAACACACTCGGGTCCCACTCGTAAAGCGTCGGAGTTGGGAGGATGGTGCATGTATGAAGTGCGGCCACATCAGCAGACGTCAACGTCGTCGTATCATCAATAATTGCTTCCATTTGTTGTCCTGCGCCCACAGGACAACGTTTGAAACCGTGTATCCGAGGTGGCGGCATGGTCTGTCACTCTCTTTAGTCTTTTCACAAAGAACAGGATTACGAACGCCGATAGACTCTTTGGTCTTTTCGTTAACTTTGTCGTTAAAATTTAATTTTTTTTTATTTAAAGTAAAAAAAAAACTTTTTTTTTTATTTTATGATTTTTTTGAGTTGTAATCTAATACATTATTTTTTTCTTTCTTTCTTCAAATTAAAGAGAATAAATAAATTAAAATAAATTTAAGCAGCGAACTTTTTAAAAGTTACTGAATTTTCATATTATTGATAATCTTTTGTTAAGATTATTTAAAAAAATTGTTAAATTTACTTTTTTGGTTTATTCTCTTTTGAAATTTGAAAAAAATAAAAATAAAAAAAAATTGGTGCATTGGATTACAACTTGAAAAACACCATAAAATGAGAGAAAAATAGCAAATTTTTCCACTTTAAATAAAATTTCCGTTAAGTTTAACGGAAAAGTTAACGAAAGGACCAAAAGTGCTTAAAGAAAATAAAGTTTGAGGACCAAAATTGCAACACTCAATTGTTTAAGGATCAAAATTGCATCAGTGACTATATCTGATGACCAAAAATGTATTTATCCCTACGATAAGTATATCACATTTATTTTGTGATTGATCTGGTTCGATCAAATCTATTGTGAGCAGAACTTTTTGTATTGCAATTACCCGTTATTAGAGTTGTCTTTACTGGACATTTTTTTACACATTATTTCAACTACTATATTTATATGTTATCTCAAATTAAATCACATATTAAATATATATATATATATATATATATATATAATCTTAATCTAATCTATTTAATTATATTATTTTCATTAAAATAAAATGAAATAAAATCACGAGCAATCACTCTCTTAATACACTTTGCTGATATGAAGTAGTAGAAGAGTTGGTGGATTTTCATTTCTGTGAGAGGTCGTTGGAAGTAATAACCAATTTAAATAGCCGAAAGGTCCCATTGACATTTATGCATCACATATGTATATATAATTAAAAACAATTTTAAATCTCTTCAAAATAAAATTAATAATTTAAATTCTCTTTTTCGTCTTTCTCGATATATATACTAGTGTATGTAGCACACCTAAATGTGTGAATAATTAATTTAAAATTTAAATAATATAATAATTATTTTTTTAAAATACATATGTTAGTTAAATAAAAAAATAATAAAAAGATAAAAATGGCGGAAAGTTATAGAAAAAATAGTGGGGGAAGAAAAAGAAAAGTGGAAGTTGAGAGAGATAATCGAACGTTGAGAAAAGAAAAAAAAAACTGTTGAAATAATTTATCAAAATACAAAAATAACCAAAAAAAAAATTGAGACATAAAAAAGGTGCTTTTCAATTATAATTGTCTGTCATGACATGTCATCCTTGCATGCATATAATAAACTACCGTCATGGCACTTTGTCCTTACATGCATATAATAAATAATCTTTCACGTTTTAAGATATATTATAAATAAAAATATAATATATAAATGAATAAATTATATTTTTTAAAAAATAAATAAAAAACAATTTAAGTTATTATCGACGCAACAAAATAACTGGTGTGTAGTAATATTAAAATGATATGAAATTATTTCGTATTAAATAAATATATAATTATAATTTTTAATCCAAAAAATCATTTCTCGAAATAAGTAGTGTAAATTTACAGATTGTTTGCCCTCGAAAGTCTTGTTGTATGTGTCAACCCACGTCGATCATGTGCGGAAACTTCCCCATTTTGTTTATTTTCATGCAACGATCTCTGCCTAACTCATTGTCAACCACAAGTCGTGAGAATCAATCAATGAAGAAAGATAGAAAGCGCATTCACGATTTCAAATCAAACTGCACATTCCGAGGTATATATTCCTATTGAGAATTAGTCGTCAAAAGGAAAATGAGATGTTGGCATTTACGCCCTGCCCTTTAACACTGCTGACCCTATTAATTTTACTTAGAAAAAATTCTTGTTTTACCGAATCTTGAATTAATATTTAGGGTATAGGGTGGGCCTCCCTCTATTTATTTCCACTGTTGTTACATAATCACAAGTTAGCCTGCTATGTACTTCCACATTCAATACGGGTTATATTTTTATGAAGGTCATATCAAGACCTCGATCCTTACAATATAAGTATGTAGGTACGACTTCAAACAAGTTTTGGATCCGTTTGATTAATTCAAGATCTTTATGATTCGGCCTTGGTACATTATAAATCCTAATATGTAAGAACTCATCGTGACAGTTGGACCATTTTTGTGTTGTAGTTCACGTAAAATCATACAATTGGTTATCTTAAGCATCGGCGGGCTATAATAAGGCTTTCCCAATGTGGCTTTGACGATGATATGTTTTGTAGGCTTACAATTTTGAAAGAATCAGATTATATTTTGCTACTTGAGGTTTGCATTCAACAATATTCACTTTAACAGATCTTAACCTGATTTTTCAATACAAAAACTATTATTGATATTGCCTATAATTTAATTTTTTTAGATTACAAGCCACAATAAATAATTATTATTAACTTCCAAATAAAAGAGTTTAACGGTTATTATCCATGGTTAAATAAAATCGATGCAAAACTTGACTTGTCCACCATAGCAAAAGTATTTTTCGTGGTTTTTAGCCAAGACAACAATATTTGTCATGAATTTTAGCCAACTTCGCAAAAACCACGATGAATGAATTAACGTTGCGTGATCGTAGCTAATAATTATTTACTATGATTATTTTTCTTAACTATGATAATTAGCTATGATGTGTGGCTACATCCTATTAAGGTTGTATCAACTCCCGACATTATAAATCTTCATACAATCTCTGAATCCATTTTATTCATTCAAGGTCAATATGATTTTGTCATGGTGCATTATAAACCCTAATATGTATAGATATATCGTAATTGTTTATTTTTTTTTTTTTTTTTTGTGGTTCATGTGAAATCGTACAATTAGAAAAAAAATATAAATAACTTCCATACAACAGATATTATAGCTTTTGCAAGCATATCATATTCTATGACCTATTCGACTAAAGCATTGGAGGCAATAACTGGGGCTTTTTCGAGTGTGGTTAGGATTGAAAAAATAATCAAACTATTTAAAATTCGATTGAGATCGATCAATAAAAACTCGTTTGAACTCGATTTGTTAAATTTAAGAAACCAGACTTGAATAAAAAAAATGTTCGGTAAATTTTTAATCTCGGCTCGAACTCGATTCGATTAGTGCAAAACTAATAAAATATAATTCAAAACATCAAATTACTCGAGCTCGACTCGAATTTAATCAAATTAAAAATCATTTGAACTCGACTAGAATAATAATCAAACTAAATTCAAAATATTTTTTGAAGGTCGATCATAATTCAAACAAACTTAAATAATAATTTGTTCGACTCGACTCGAATCATTTATACCCCTAGATGTGGTTCTAACAGTGAATCTCGTTGTGGTAACTAAATTCTAAATTTACTATTAAAGATTTTAATAAATTGAGTTTTCGCGAGGACATTAAAAAAAAATAAATAAAATTTAAATGAGGAAAAGAAAAGAAAAAGAACAAAAATAAATGAAGTTGGTTAAGGCATGGTATGGGCAAAGTAAGTAACCACACGTGAATCAGGAGAATTCTTTCCCATAAATAGTTTTCAACTGAAAAAGCACCACATTTGAGGGACGGACACAGTAGAAACCTAAAAAGGAACTAAATTTCCTCACGCCCACCACATGCACGTGAGCTCCACGCAGATGCTGAGGTCCAACCAAAAGTCGGAGGCACGTTGTTGTTGCTACAGTCACCGACGGCAGCACACTCGGTGGCCAGCTGGCCACGACAGCTACATGACACGTCCTACGTCATGCTGTGCTGGACGCTGTTGCGTTTGCCTTGACGTGTGCAACTCGGTTCACGCCGCTTTCCCCCCCCCCTCCCCTCTGTTTTATTATTTTCCATTTAAAAAAAAAAAAAAAAAAAAAAAAAAAAAAAGTGTATGGCGATGTACCTAACATATGACCTGATGATCATTCCAACTCTCCAACCGATCATCTAACGGCATAGTCACCAGAGCTATTATTTTGTATTTTCTAGTCACTATTTTAATTAAAAAAATTACGATAAATATTAATTAAAATTGATTATTTATGATGAAAGTTATTAATTATTGTATTTGATTTTGTTTTTAGCTCATTTTTTAGATAGATCAAAACACATCAAATATTTGTTTGCTTTTTCTTCTATACTTTATTTGTGTGAATTTTTTATCTTGAACTTTGTATAATATATATATATATATATGTATATATATAAATATAATATAAAAGAGACATGATTTGATAATAAACAGTAATTTTTGTCTAAACAAGTACAACATCAAATATATAGCATTTATTTATATTATCTCCAAAAATAAATACAAACATACACACTATCTCCAATATGTACTTATTTATCTCTGTTTTACTCTCTCTCTATCTCCACAAACACCCTAAAAATGAATCCAAACATATGGGGGTGTTTGGCATAATTTTTATTTTTGTAATGGGAATAAACTATAGAAAAGGTTCTGAGTTTAGCACAGTGAAAATTGAGTGTCCAAAAATAAAAACAAAAACAAAAAAGTGATTTTTTTTAAAAAAAATACAATAACATAAAAATGTGATAAAAAATCTGCAAGCTGAACTCGAAAAGTGATGAATCCTTTGGAGCTTTTCCACTACTATTTTTTTTAAAGCAATATTATATGATTACATTAATATTTTAATAAATTGAGCAACTAAATAATGTATTAATTCGATCAGTACATCTGTATAATTAGCACTATAAAAAATTGGCATAAAATAAAACAAAGAAAAAAAAAATAAATTAAAAGCAACCCCCGTGATATTGCAAACGAGTAAATTACCCCTTATGAAAAGAACAACGATTTATCTCCCTGTGATTTTAACATGCAGCATTTTACCCCCATACGGATTTTAAAATTCTAAAAAGATGTAAATTGCTTCATTCTAAAAAATAGGATAAATTGCTCTTTTCTTTTTATCATGGAGATTAATTTACTCATTTACAAAATCATAGTGAGATAAATTATAATAAACGTGCAAAACAAATACCTACACGTATGATTAGACTCGATTTATAATTTCAAACTTGTTTATAATACTCCAATCTGAACCAATGAACTAAAATATTAATGGTTGCTTTTCCACTAATAGAAAGGCAGGATTGGTGGAAAAATTACACGTGGGAGAGTTGGGTGTTTGGTGTATATTATTATTATTTTTTTATTTTTTATTTTTTTTATAGTGTTTTTCCCAAATCAAACGACCGGAAGAGACGATAGAGAGGTTGCCTTGTCTGGCACGTCTCTTTCTCGCCCTCTCCCTACTCTATAAATACCTGGCGTTTTTCCCTCTGCTTCTCCTTCTTTCTTTTCCCCTTTTCTCTCTGTCTCTCTCTGTCTCGGTCAAGAATTTCCTGCTCTTAGGGTTTTCGTCGGAGTCTAGAGCCTGTCGGCATTGCCCATTTGCTCTGCGTTTGCTGAAACGATTACAGGTGACGTTACGTGTTTGGTTTCTGTATTGCGTTTCGTTCTATCGTTGTCTGCTGTGCTATTGGAATTCATGCGTAGATGAAAATTTCAATCCACAGCCTTTCTCCCGAAGATCTGTTCGTCTTTCAACCCAATGCCTATTCGTTTTGTTTTTTGTTTTATTGATTTTCTGCTGAAATATGCCGAAACAATCCAGTCTTTGTTGCTATTCCTTTATGGGTTTTCAACGGGGGTTAATTGCACTTTATTCCCATTTGAAAATACTATTAATTTTTTTTACCTAAATAAAGAATATGGGGTAACGTTGAATTTTGACAGGGTCATATTTCTGAATTTTCAGAGATGTTTATGAATGTGTAATGCGCGCGCGCGTGGTTATTTCTTGATTTGACAGAAACTACAATTTAGTCCTCCTTTTGTCGGTTAATTATAAGTGCATGATTTTGTCGGTATTGCTGTTGAGCTGTTGAAATATTAATTCTTGATTTTTTACCACCGAAATATGGGAATAGTTTGTGAAGTCATCGGACTGTTTATGATCATAGCCGTCTGCATAAAATTCATAATTAAAAATTATGATAAATATTATAATCATAGTTAAATTCATACAATTGCTAATTTCCTAATCAGAGTTTAATATTTTCCATTGTCTTTGTGTTTATTTTATTATAATAAATAATATTGATTTACAATGTCACGTCATGTCAATATAATATTATTTTTTTTTGGCATGTCAGTACCATATTTGATGTTTCTACGCCCAATATACATTAAAATTTTCAGGCTGGGGCTTGGTATGGGGAGTATATGTCAATTCTTTGTTATCTCTGCTATTTTCAACTGAATTTTGCATAATTTTTTCAAGAAGAGTTCTGAGCATTCTCTCTGGTATCATATATGGGATCCTTTAGTCTCTTTGGATCTTTTGTTATGTTATGGCATTTTTTTATTGTTTTATATGTTTGGAGTTTGTCACTTCTTTATTTTCTGCCAATTGCAATTTACTCTCACGTGAAACCATTAATAAAACATTAATATATACACTCTGTAAATAAAAAAGCAACGTGATCCTTGAATCTTTAAAAAAGTTCATTCTTTCTTCTAGTTTTTTTTTAAGTTTGGGGTGATGCATTGACTTTGTCTTAAAAGAGACTTTTTGCCTATTAGCATTTTCATAGGGACTGTTGCATTTTCTGTACTATATGTAGGACCATTGTTATGTCCGGTCATGGGATTAGTTACCCAAAAGAAAAGAAAACCATTAGAGCCTAACTTTGTTTTACCTCCTATCTCACAGTCTTCTAAAGGGTTGCTTTGCCCTTTTATTAAGAGGTTTTTTTTTCCCCTTGGGGTTGTTTTTACCTATTATTTTCATCTTAAAAGAGGTCGCTCTTACATTTAAGGCGAAGACTTTAATCATGGAAATTACTATTTTATTATTTCTTAGAGAAGGTGGCTGAAGCGAGGCTTCCATGTGGATTTGGAAATGGTCCAAAAACTATTAAGTGTGTTGAATATTCACAGTAATAGATGGGTAGTCAGAAACTCATACGGCTTTAGTGCAGAGTCAAGTCCTTGCAGCTCAAGAAGAATGGATAAACTACCATAGAATGGCTTTCTTCTTTACTTTTTTATTTCTTCAGATTTGAGTCTTCAACTGCCAAAGTTATTTAATGATGTGGGAAGTTGATAAGTTAGATCCACTGGAGCCATTTAATTATTTCTTTCTTCTGGGTCGTAATGATAGAAACTTCTTATTTAGAACAAGTTTGGTCAAGACCAACAGAGCACCTGACACGTACAATTACACTTGTTATAATTGGTCATTTTCCTGAAACTGTGCACCGATTGCATTTAGACCTGATCTGTACTAAAATTTCCTGAAAGTGATTCATATGAAATATAGGCCACTTACTTGTGTCATTAAGGAAAACCGATAGGCTGTGTATGTCATATTATATGAAAGGATGGCTTCTTATTGGAGAAGCTTTTGATCCCATGAATTCAATTTACTTGGATTCAGGAATCAAATAAATACTGTTATCTATGTTCAACTCCTGATTCTTATCCAAACACTCTCTGTTAAGGACCAATTTGTAAGATGTGAAAATCATAATTATTGATCACAAGCTTTCACGTGACTTACTGCAGTAATGGAGAAAGATATAACATATGATGTGTAGGTTTTTTTGTTGTGAAAACAACAATAGGAAAAAAAATCCTGAAAAAAAAAGGAGAACGCATCTCCTGATGTGGGAGATAGTGTGCTTCTTTTCCAAAAAAGTTCTGGAGTTCATATTTCCATTCATGTTTTAGAAGTTTGTGTATGCATATCAGCATCTACGACTTCGCTCTGTTGTGGATGGTCTTTTTCTGACTGTTTCCTGTTAGTTCTTTCTTTATAATTTCAATTCATTTGTTATAATTAGTATCATTTCACTTTCCAGGAAAAGAAGTGGTCAGGCTAGACTACGTTGTTCTATCAGAGAAATTTACTCTTTTTTTGGGATAAATGCATCGTGAGTTGGAGATGAGGTATTGATATCGTTCTGATTTCTGAATTTAAAATTTTTACTTGGAACAGCCTCATAATCAACTCCTTTTCATTAATATCAGATCTTGTGAAGCCTCTGCTTGATGGACTGCTCGCAAGCAGCAGCGACAAAAAGACATTGAAAAGGTGGTTTTTCATAGATAAAAGAGTTGGATAAAACGTTGATTCATCACTGCATTCTGAGGGTGAAAGCATTTGGACAAAAGTTCAGTACGCATTTCGTGGTAACGACTGGTGGAAAGTCATCTGAATCTGATGGATTTGAAGTCAACAAACGGTTCTCTGGTTGTCGCTGATCCTGCACCGATAACCAAGTCTAGGTTGGGGGCGTATTCTGGTCTGATGCCTTATTCACAATCAGGGCAGTCATTGGTAGCTAACATCGCTACAGTTCCAAGGAAAAAACCAGCAAAGCTGGATGACGTTCGCTCCAATGGCTGGCTTGATGCGATGATATCTTCGTCCCCTCCTCGCAAAAGGGTTCACAAAGACTTCAACGCTTTCGACATTGTCTCGGATGAGGCGGATGTTGCTTACCAATCTTGGATGGTGTGTTTCCTTTTACTCTTAAATGAGTTATGGTTCTTGCAATGTCATCAATGTAATTATCATCGCCTCTTGCAGATTAGATACCCCTCTGCTCTCAAATCCTTCAATCTGGACCATGCGAAGAATAGAAAGCTAGTGATGTTCTTAGATTATGACGGAACGCTCTCCCCCATTGTGGATGATCCTGATCGAGCTTTTATGTCCAATGAAGTAAGAAATTTCTTGGAATTTAAAGTATTGTAACTTTAAAAAAGTTTCCTGCTTTGCACGTGTAATAAGAGCAACTCTTGCTTTTCAGATGAGTGCAGCTGTAAGGAGTGTTGCAAAACATTTTCCAACAGCCATCATCAGCGGAAGAAGCCGGGATAAGGTAGAAACAAAAGTCTCTCCGTTAAAGCCCTTGAACAAATTTCATATTTATCTGTCATCTGTTTCATTGTTGCTGCTGTAAGTACAAGTTAAAAATACTGTATCATTCTCTTTTTGTCTGGTTATTTCCTTTCACAGGTTTATGATTTGGTAGGCCTAACAGAACTCTACTATGCCGGCAGTCATGGCATGGATATCATGTTCCCAGCCAGAGACACGGTGTCTCCTAACCATTTAAATTGCATTAAGTCGACTGACCTGCAGGTATAGTCGAGACTTAATTCTTTTATTCACACACCGGCGGGTTAACTACATACTAGTTGGCAAAAAACCCCATTGCACAACAGAAAATTGCAATATGACCCTGAACTGTTATAAAATATGCTCACTGCTGTTTTGCCAACTCTTTTAACATTCAAGGAGTCGCGTTGCCATTTTTTACACTAATGAGGTTTTTGCCTATTAGTGTTCTATCTTATTCTGCATAGAAGTGATGTTTATTTGATTTTGTTTAACTAAGCTCGTTGCACACGTACAGGGCAAGGACGTGAATCTATTCCAGCCTGCTAGTGAATTTCTACCCATGATCAACGAGGTTTACAGAACCTTTGTTGAGATCACTAAAGACATAAAAGGTGCAAAAGTGGAGAACCATAAGTTTTGCGTCTCCTTACATTACCGCAATGTAGATGAGAATGTAAGCTTTGCTTCTATCTGAACACTCTCTCGATATCGATTGATGTTTAAAATTGCCTTTATTATTAGTTTTAGTGATGATAATATCTTTCTTCTGCATTTCAACAGAGTTGGCCTTTAATTGCACAATATGTTCATGACATTTTGAAAGACTATCCTCGATTACGACTAACACACGGGCGAAAGGTAACTTTCAACAGAACTTGTATGATTATGATTTCCTCCTGCCTTAGATCAGAATGATCTGATTCAAACTCTTTGCCAATCTCTGTTCTGATTAGGTTTTAGAGGTTCGCCCTGTGATCGACTGGCATAAGGGAAGAGCTGTTGAATTTCTTCTTGAATCCCTAGGTAAGTAAACTCCCAACCAAACAATAGATTACTGTTTGATGATCCATCTATTGAACAGTTAAAATTAATCTTGCAGGATTTAGTAACAGTAGTGATGTGCTCCCCATTTATATCGGAGACGACAGAACTGATGAAGACGCATTCAAGGTAATAGCACCAGCCTGTTAAGGATCAATTTTCTTGTATCACTCGAAAGCTGGTCATTGCCTACATCTTAAATAATTACGACTTGAACTGGAACAGTGGCTGAATAGCCATTGCATAGTCGTCGTTAATTAGTGTTCATTATGATTTTCTACTTAAAACACGACAAAACATCACATTTCTCACTGTATGTCAACCGATTTTTATAATGTGATTTACTTCTATTTTAGGTGCTGCGGAAGGGAAACCGAGGTTACGGGATACTCGTCTCCACTACCCCGAAAGAAAGCAACGCTTTCTTCTCTCTACGCGACACTTCAGAGGTTAGAAATCACGTCAATATCTCGCCTTTCACTTGTGTTTTCTTACTATCTCCTCGTAGTTTTCTCATCTTACAAATCCCATACCAGAGTTCATGAAAAATCATGTGAAAATCGTGTGCAGGTTCAAGATTTCCTCGAGTCCCTTGTTAGAAGAATGGCACAACAGGACGCAAAGGGTCTTTGATATGAGCATCAGCTTGTGATTCTTCATTACTTGTATAATCCATTAACTAGGCAGGCAGGCAGGCTCCAACTATCATCTGAGTTGGGCCTCTTCTCTTTTTCTACTTAATAACATTTAATTTTTCATCATCAAGGTTTCTTTTCTTTTCTTTTTCTTTCCCTTCCCTTTTTTTTTCCCGTCTTGTAAAGGTTGATGGATGATGAGGTTCGAGTAATTTTGGCCTTTAAAATAGCTGTATTCTTATTGAATTAATTATATTTTACAATCAAAGCTCGTCAATTGTGTATTCAAATAAGTTTGCCAGCGTTGTTGGGTATGTAGGCTAAATTATAATTTATCTATATCTGTGTTACGAAAATAGAGAACCAGTCCTATAAAAAATAAAATAGCAATTCACCCTCTTGTACTTTTCAAAATGTAACAATTTACTTCCCTATATTTTTAAATCTAAAGTAATTTACCTCCTTAGGTAGGAAGACAAATTACTTTATTTTTAAAACAAATGAAAAAATTGCTATTTATTTTATATAGAAAAGTTTGTCCATTTTCAACATCACATCAGGTAAATTACTATTCACCCTTTATTTGAGTAATAGGTCCAAAGTGTTTGGTTTTGTTAGTATTAATTTTACCATGTCTCCTCTTTTACGTTTTGAAATTAGTCAATTACTTATATTCACTATATTTACAATTTATTAATTTATTTACATTAGAAAGTACATTGTGAACATTGTTTTTCAGATACATGAATTTTGCAAGTGATTTGCATATTGTTTTTCGATACGGATAAGTATTAAGTTCATTTTTTTGTTTTTTTTTTTCTATAACAAGGTTTTTGATAAATATTGATGAAATTAGAATGTGTCTTATTCTTGTGTGATAGACTAGACTTTTTTTTGCAATATATAATTGTAGGGTTTATTTTTTTGACGTTAATTCTTTTTCAAAATCAAGAAAGTGATATTTTTCCATGAAACATACATGCACAAAAGTTCTTACTAACATTGCCCGTTTCTTTCTTTCTTTTTTTGTTTGATAATTTATTAATAGAGGAAAAATATAATTTTCATCTTGTAGTGATGTGGTGCTTCTGATCTATTTCGATATTAATTTTACAATTGAGAATAATATTTTAAAAAATAATACAGCTGGTCCAATTCCTATAAAAGAAAAAATGTCAATTTCCCACAAAAGAGACATATTTAACATGTGATAACTCTCTTTTTTCCATAAAATTGGCATTTTAAGACAAAAATTGGATCATTTTGATGCTTCACCTTTTTTTTTTTTTTTCCTTTAAAGTCACCGTTCTTAATTGTAAAATTAAAAATGGGAGTGGATCATAAGTGTTATCCCGAAAGTTAGGATAAAAAATGCATTTCTCGTTTATTGGCTTGGTATTAGTGTCATTTTTTGTAATGGATCTTGCAACAACGTTTTCTAACATAAAAATTCATCAAGTTATTGTGATGGATTAATTAATTGATTAAGTACGATGGCATTTCATATCAATTTAATAATAATATTTGCGTCTGTGAAAATAGGTGAACCAAAATTAAATAATTCGAAATTACATTGGATTGCTTCTGGATTGGAATCTCAGCTAGTCCAGCTCATGTGAAGTCCATGGGATAATTTTTCTGCAGCCTAAAATATCTTGGTTATTCTCTAATGCATTTATTGACCAAACTAATTACTATAACAAGATACATAGACTGATCCTTGACCCATTCGAGGAATTTTGTCAGGCATTTTTTTTTTATTTTAAATTTCATGGGTTGATATGTGACATCGATATTTTATCTTATTATAATTTTCTTTATTATTTCACACATTATCCATATCACAAAATGAGAAATTCTCACTAGATAAATGGGAAAAATGCAATTTACCCCCTGTGTTATAAGAAATGTGCAACTTATCCTTGTGAAAAATAAAACACAATTATCCCCTGTGTTATAAAAAATAGAGCAAAACAGCCCTTAAGCCAGAAAGGGTATCTCTTGCAATTAATTTTCAAAAAAAAAAATAAATATGTATTTTTAATATTTTAATGTATAATATATATTTATAAAAGTATATCTAATAATATAATATTATATTAATTTATATATAGTTAAATAATATATATATATATATATATATACGGCTTGGCGGCGCCGGCGCCGGCGCCGCCCGTCATCCGCCGCCTCCTCCTCCTCCCCTCCCCCCCCCTCCCCTCGCCTCCTCCCCTCCCCCAGATCCCCCCCATTTTCCATCCGCCGCCCTCCCGTCCCCTTCACCTCCGCCCGCCCCCGCCGGCCCGTCCCCGCCCAGATCTGCCTGCACTTCCCTCGTTCGCCGCCGCCTCCCTTCCTCTCTCTCCCCTCCCCCTCATCTCTCCTTCTCCCCCCCCCGTGCCCAAATCCGCCTCCGGCCGCCGCCTCTCCTCCTCCTCCTCCTCCTCCTCTCTCTCTCCTTCCCTCCCCTCCCCTCCCCTTCGCCTCCTCCTTCTCCCGCCCGCCGCCGCCCCATCCGATCCGCCAGCGCCCCTTCCCCTCCGTCGCCTCCTCCTCCATCTCCGGCATCTCTCTCTCTCTCTCTCTCTATATATATATATATATAATATATATATATATAATAATTAATTATACAAATATATATATATATTAAATTTAATTATATATAATATATAATATTTTATTTTTATTTTTATTTACTTAAATTTAAACCGTTGATTTGAATTAAATAAAATCTACACCGTTGATTTATTAGTTAAATTTGGACCTTAGATCAATCAAGATCCAACGATTATTAAATAAAGATATAAAAAATTATTTTAAATTTTAAATTAAAAAATTAAAAAAAATAAAAAAAACGCGCGTGTAATACACGAAACGCGTCAGGGGGGTATTTGCTCTATTTTTAATAACACAGAGGGGTAAATTGCTACTTTATTTTTTCACAGGGGGGTAAATTGCTCATTTCCCTTAACACAGGGGGGCAAATTGCATTTAACCCCTAGATAAATATATTCCAACAAAATTCACCAATTCATCAAACAAGGAAAACAAGCTATTAAATAATCATATCATATTTTCTCTCTCACACACTATTACTACAAAAAAGGATGGAACTATTTTCATTTTATTTGTAACGTTTTGTCAAATTTTATAACGATTTTGTAATTGTCAAGTATTTGTTAAAAAAATAGATTGGGTTGAGTTCGGTACAAAATTGGTCCCCCCCCCCCGGGGACTCGATCGGGTTCAATATTAGGATCGAACCCGATAATATGAGTACCAAACCCGCCCCATTCAGGGAGGGTCTGAGTCGGGGCCCAAAAAATTGGGTCTAATTGTTATCCCTACAAATGAACCTATTGCAGAATATGAAAAATATCCCAAAGAAACTTAAGGTATACACCTTCTCCTCGAATAATTTCTTCCCCAACCTTCCTCTTTCTAATTTATTCTTCAAATCAAGAGCATCATACAAGCAGTCCAAGAATTATAGTCTTTGTCTGAGCACATATCGATGGATCTTCCCAAGTGAAAAAACCACACCATTCTCTCTACGAAACCACTTTTTATAAAAATAGGAAAAAAAGTTGATTAAGGAAAAGAATGAGCATATTACCTTGTATTCTTGGTAAGATGGAACCTCCTTCTTGGATTTTGGTTAGTTCAAAAAGTCATAACCATTGCTTTCTTTCCACAATAGCAAAAAAGTGGTCTCTTCTATGGAAGAAGACATGTTGGAGCTGAGGGACAAGGGAGAGAAATGCTTTGTGCAAGCTTGGAAAGAAGAAAATACATTTTGTTGGTTGAGAAAAGTGTTTTGGAGGGAAAAGTCACATTTCTTCCCTCCAAAACATGACCAATTTGTTTTCCACCTCATGATTCTAGCCACATAGAATTATGAATCAACAAAAACTCATCCAGGTGTCCAGCCATGTCAGTTTTCTAGCCAAAGTTATAAATTCAAGCCACTGGAGGACTAAAACTAATTAATTTTGCAAGTTATTGGAGTTAATAAAATATGGATATACTTATAGGGCTAAACCTTCTATTAGGCACACTTAGCGGACTAAAAAAATATTATGTCCATAACTATCTAAATAAAAATAATTAATGTTATTAATATATGTTCACAATATGAAATAAATTTATACATTCGTATTTGTCAGTATTGTATTGATGTTATTGTGATTCGCAACTGTTACACTGCTTTGCTCGATTGGACCATTTAATTTTAAATCAAACCATTAGATATGATTTATTTTACATAATCTTACAGGTGTTGAAGTTTTGGACCTATTTGTTCTACGGTTGTGGAGATATCATATCTTGGATGTTAAATTAGTTTTTGTAATGGTATATCATTCAATCAAACTATTCGATTTTGAAATTGGATAGTTAAATATGATCAAATAGACAAAATTTTTTGTATGTTATAAAGTTCGGTGTAATTCATCTCACGGATGTTGAGATATCATACTCTAAACATAAGATTGATAAGTTTGTTCAAATTTTGTAACGGTCTTAGTGACAATTTTTTCAAAAAGTTGGAACTAGTTTTGACATTTGATTTCCCACAACATTTTTAAAACTCTTGCCGTAAATTATGTTGGACGGAGATCTGGAACAATTTTTTATTAGAAAACCGTAACAAATATTGGATTTCTCCAAAAATTATTGATTCAAGGCCAAACATATTTATAGTTGTAACGGGTTTTGGAATGAGTTTTTCCAACACAAGAGAAGTGATTCCAAATAATGACATATGTTGTAACGATTGCCTACTTTTGAAACATGAAAATAAACTGATATAAAATTGTAACAGGTTTTATTATAAACTTGGAACAGTCTTTTTCAATTTTCAGTGGCTATTACAATTTCAAAATTTCAAATTTCACAAGGCTACTACTCTGAAACGGTTTTTAGAACATCTTCAAAAAAAGCTCTGGAACTGCTATTGTAATGTTTTGCCCATTACAAAAATTCTACACATTTATAAAATGGCATGATGATGCTATTCAGGCAAATTCTTTCCGAAGTCGCTATAAAACCCGTTATAAATTGGTAAGGTACTATCTTGTTACAAAAAATCTATTTTATTCATGACAATTATGGATTAACAAAATTATGTATAACAATAGAATAATCAATATTGATTCGATTTGTAAGATTTATTAATATAAATTATTTCATGCATAATAAATCAAGACAAGAACTACTCGAAAAAATTAAATACACACAAAACCTCAAAATAAATGAAAGGGTTCAACGTTTTCCCTCAATTAGAGATGCAACTTTGTTACACATAGTGGTAAAGTAAAAACTCCTACAAATATAGAGAAAAAAGTAAAATGCAAAAAATATATAGGAATGGGGAACATTGATTTGCTCTCGAGTAGCTGAACTTTAGGAATGATGAGGGATGATAAATCTAAATCAAAGAGTATTTTTAGAGTTTGAATAATGTCCAACAACCCTAAGAGTCGAGAGTTTCTTTCCTTCTTGTGGCGTAGAGAATAAGGGAAGTTACTCCCTCTAGAATTATGTGTAGGATTTTTCCTTCTGCCACCCGGACTGCTGCATACCTCTATTACAACTTTAAGTCTGTTTGTATGTTAATTTGCCTCATGTCACCTAATGTGTCTAAATAGTCCATTTTGTTCATATTTTGCCAAATGTCATCTAATGTCTCTTTTCATAAAATATAGATATGAAAATCCAATGAATTATATTGTAAAAGACACTCAAAACATTAGAGATTATTGGAATATTTGGCCCATGACCTCTTTAGGTAGGCCCAAACCCCCTTTGGCCTAGTTGCCGCCCCGCTTCGACCCACTGACTTGTTGACCCGCCCCGGCTTGGCTTAACCCTAACCCATCTTTGTTTTTTTCTCTCTTCTCACTGAATCGATGTCTCTTCTTCTTTTCTCTTGAGATTCTCCCTTCCGCCGCTAAGCTCTCTTTCCTTGTGAATGGTGCCCTTTTCTCATCTTTCGATATCTAGTCACTATATATGGTGGTTTTCGGTGGGGGTTCGAAGTACGACGAGAAAGAGTACAAAACCTGAGTGGTTGGTCTAAGTGACTGGTTGGCCTCGGTGGCGGGTGCTTTGGTGGCTGTGGCCTTAGTCGCGGGTGCTTTGGTGGCGTGGGTTTGTTCCGGTTTTGGCTCCCTGAGCCTTGTTTTCTCGCTTTCGGTTTACTGTCAATGTATTCGGATTATTCTGTAGAAACTTTGTATAATTACTGTTGATTAACATTGTTGTATTCTATCATGTTTTTGGCTCACCGCTTGAGGGTGTAAAACCCAACAGTGGTATCAGAGCCGGGTTCTTCAGCTTCGGCAAAGATATGGTAATATCCCTCCATCTAGACATGTTTATAGCTTTGTGCTATTATTTTGCTTTGAGCAATTTTCTGATTTGATTTAATTTCTGTTGTTGTTTGTGAAATCTTAAAAGTGCTAAGTGCGTGAAAAATATTGTTATCCGTATTTCTTGTTGTGTGCAATTTTGGGATTTTTTGTTTAACTATTGCTATATGCTATCTCTTGGCTAAGTGCTAATTCTCTGAAATGTGTTTCTGAAACTGCGATTACTAAAATGCAATAGTGTTTTTAATTGCTAAGTAGTTTAAAGATCTCTTTTTCTTACTAAAATTTGTGTGGCCGAAACTATATATATTTGCTTGTAAAACTGATTGAATTTGCTTTTGTCTAAATTAGTTTCTTGAATTAAGTTGTCTAAAGTTTGTGATAATTGAATCTGTTCGTCCTTCTAAATTCCTTCTTATTCATAAATCGTTCAATTTTTATCTTGAGAATATTCTGTTAATGTGGGCTGTTTTTGATGAGTTTTGAATGGAATTCCTTCTTGAGTTTGATTAGAATTTGGAGTGAGTTGGGTTGAAATATTATATATCGCTTCGTGCTAAAATGAGCTATGTGCAAAATATTGCTTAGTGCAATCTCAGTGATTAGTTTATGTTTTCGCTTTGTGCGATTCTTGCTTGGTGCAATTCTCATTGATAATACTTAGTGCTTATTTTTCCTGGAAATTACGCTTTGTGCTTAATGGTTTTGTGGAAAATCGCTTCGTACGATTGCTTTGTGTCTTGGTGTTTGTTTGCTTAGTGCGTTAGATTTTCTGGGTGAAATCGCTGTGTGCAATTGATTGCTTGGTGCGATGGCTTTGTGCATTAAATCCTTGCTAATTTTTTCTCTGTGTGCAATTTGGATTTGGTGCGTTTTTTGGATTTGGTGCATTAAATTTTTTCTCTGTGCATTAAATCGCTGTGTGCAATTTGGATTTGGTGCGTTTTTTGCTGTTGTTTAGTGCTTAAATCCTTGCTAATTTCTCACTTGGCCGACCCCTTGAGGTTGCTCGGTATCTGGTTGAGGGTTAGTAAGGTTTTCATTATTTGTTTTTATCTCTTTTGGCATTCGTTGCTAATGACGTTGTTTTGTAGGTGCTGTCTCAGTGGAATAGGCGATGATGTAGCCAAATCCGGGCCCCCTTGGATTAGGTTCCCTTTTTGTCCTAGTCCAAGGGGGCAAATGTTGGAATATTTGGCCCATGACCTCTTTAGGTAGGCCCAAACCCCTTTTGGCCCAGCTTCCGGCCCGCTCCGACCCACTAACCTGTTGACCCGCCCCGCCCCGAACCGGCTTGGCTTAACCCTAACCCATCTTTGTTTTTTTCTCTCTTCTCACTGAATCGATGTCTCTTCTTCTTCTCTCTTGAGATTCTCCCTTCCGCCGGTAAGCTCTCTCTCCTTGTGAATGGTGCCCTTTTCTCATCTTTCGATATCTAGTCACTATATATGGTGGTTTTTGGTGGGGTTCGAAGTACGACGAGAAAGAGTACAAAACCTGAGTGGTTGGTATAAGTGACTGGTTGGCCTCGGTGGCGGTGGCCTCAGTGGCGGGTGCTTTGGTGGCTAGCCTTGGTGGCGTGGGTTTGTCCCGATTTTGGCTACCTGAGCCTTGTTTTCTTGCTTTCGGTTTACTGTCAATGTATTCGAATTATTCTGTAGAATTTGTATAATTACTGTTGATTAACATTGCTGTGTTCTATCATGTTTTTTGGCTCACCCATTGAGGGTGTAAAAACCCAACAGAGATATATTAAAATTCATCGCAATTTCTTTCCATCTTATAAGCTTGTTTAGAAGCAACAATTTGTAGCACAAGTTTCATATTTTTAAATCTAATGAAACAATAAAGATTAAAATGAATATTTGAATTTAATTCAAAATTTTTGTGGCAACAAAATTTCTACTTGAGTCCCTTGATTATTCACTTTGAGAATACGACCTTCAATTTGACAATTTTGAAGGTGAAACTTAACATTTTGATCTCCTTCAATATTGACTTGAGTTATTAATAACGTTAATTTAAGAGGGTCTTTTGATGTATTCCAAAATTAAACACTATATATTGTAGCATGTTTGACTTTAACTTGGATATTTCTTGGAAATTAGTGGTTTGATCTTCGCCAAGGTTGATTTGTTCATCAATAATGTTAATGGTTTCTCACTATAATAATGAATTAATCATTGAATTTGGATGATTTCCAAGATGAACACTTGACTCTAACCTTGAACACTGTGAATCTCTTTGATTTGCACTAGAGAGAAATTTATAATTTTTTGGACGCTTTTTTCTTATGCTTTCACTTGTGTATTGAGGTGCGTCTTCATTTGTATTTTTTAGTTATTGAAAAAATACTCTCATCTATAGTTGTGTGGTGGAAGACTTTATCATATTTACTTATTGAGATGATACGATTTAATTGATCCTTCATGATTTGCTTGTCATATTCTTTCTTAATTTCTTAAGATATGATTTCATTTTCAAATCACTAACCTACACTTAGTTGATTTGGAGTATATGATTTCACTTGCCAATAATATGAGATCTAACATTTGGCATAATTTGATTGGTAGGAAATTAAATATTAATATAATTAATTAACTATTTACTTTAAGAGTTAAAAATATAGTTAAATTCCAATTTAAATAAAATTGATATTTTTATATATTATTTTCTATACATTGTTATTTTATTAGGTATAATTTAATTTATCAACAGACTTCATACTGTCCATGCATCTTTTCTCCCGTTAAGAGCTCGCGCGCATTTATGCATAGGACCAACTCGAGTATCATGGCAATCTATGAAAGTTTGTTCTATTATCTGTCCTGGTGAGCACTTACAAAGGTTTGAACAAGGTTTCTAATTCTCCAAGGCTAACTCGCGTGCATTCTCCATTTTTAGTCTATTTTTTTATACTTGGATAGCATATTATTTCAATAACTACATTTGGCAAAATTTTCATGGGCCCAAAATGACACTTTTTTCAAGTGAGAGTGATGTGAAATACTATGAATAGTAATAGGCGACAAAGCGACGTCACAAGGGAGATTTTGTCTCATGGACTTATAACATGATTACAAAGGCGACAAGTTCTTATATATAAAGATGACGGGCATGTGAAAAATTTAAAGAAACTTATTTCATGGTCATTTGTTTAAAATATCTTCCTTTACGATAGGGTGATTCGCAATGAAAGCCTTTACTTTTGCCTTGAATGCCATGGATCTTCATGATTTGCGCTAGAGAGGATTTGGAACTTCCTGAATGCTTTGGTACATGTACCTTCGCTTGTGCTTTAAATTGTGTTTTACTTGTCTTCACTTATGTATTGAATTGTGTTTTTCAATTATTGCAAAAATATATCTAATTATAATTATAAGGTGGGAGACCCTGTCATATTTACTTGATGAGCTAACATTATTTGGTTGACCCTTCATGATTTGCTTGTCATTTACTTTCTTAATTTGCAAGATAAAATTTCATTACCAAATCACTAACATGCACTTGCTTGATTTCGTAGATATGATTTCACTTGCCAATAATATGAGATTTGACACTAGGCAATTTGATTGGTCAAAAGATAATTAGTAATACCAATTAATTAATTATTTACCTTCAAAGACATATTTAATAGTATTAAAAAATATAATAAAAATTAGTATATTATTTCCATATGGTTTTATTTTATTGGACATAAATTTAATTTTTTATACTATTAATTAGAGGTGGCAATATGGGTGGAAACCCATGGTTCCAACCCAACCCACCTAGTTTTGGGTTGGGTTGGGTTTAAATTTTTTCAATATAGATTCAATATGGTTTTGTTTAAGTAAATTTAAATAGATTATGGGTCCTATATGGGTTCTAAATGGGTTCTTCATGTTTAATTTTCTATTAGTTTATGAAAAGTAATTTTAGTAATAGAATAGTATTGATGAAAGATAATAGTATAAGTTATAATCATGAGTTCATTATGGGTCCGATATGGGTTGGTGATGAGTTGTAAGTGGGTTGATAATGGATTTTATATGGATTGGTGATAGATTTTAAGTGGATTGCCGATGTATATGGGTTGGTGATGGATCTTATTAAGTTCATTAGAGTTGATTTAATTATACTATATATTACTAACTACTTTTAGCTCGACGTTCTTGGACTCATCGTCCCTGATTGAGGCATTCCCAGAGAGATTTTCCAGTCTCGTGACGTCGTGTATTTTATCCACTGATTTATATTCGCCTCTACGGATTTGTTCAGAATGTTGCTGGAATGCATCTGGAAAAGTGCGAGTAGCATAGTGCTTAGGTTTCCTATATGTGAGTCGAAAACAAATCCCAATTACTGCCAGCAGTAGACAAGACCATTGTTGTGTCCATGCCCAATTCAAAGACAACAAGTCTATGTGACTCACAGAGATTTGCTTCCTTTCTAAAACAAATAAATAGGAGAACAAGTGAATATGTAAACATAATTTGGTAAATACAAGGAAAGCATAAGTTGGAATTTAAGTCCAGTAAATAGAAGGTATCAATTTCAGTTCTGTACGAATTCATGTTGGTAATTTTGTCTTGCAAATTTTCGTACATTGAGGACAAAACTACCGGAATTTGCTAAAATAGCCCAAAAAATGCACGTAACCAACTTAATTTGGTGGACTAATTTTCCGGCTGAAATTCACCATCCTCAAGTGCGATAGTTTCAAAATTATTGGACAAAATCGCCAGAACGAATTGGTACAAAACTAAAATTATCATTCTTATACTTACAGGACTAAAGTTGTAATATTCCGTACAATTAAAATATTAGCGTGTCAGTACCAATCTGTGATTGACGCTAATTGTTTTTTGAAAATTAAAAAAATATAATGAAATTAAACTGTAATTTAAAAGAAGAACATCATAGAAAGGGACGTACTTGAGATCCAATGTGTAACATCAGATTGGGATAAAACATTTTTCTCTATATACGACAACAAATTCTGTGGTATCGAGTGGAAAACTTCATACATTATAAACCCAATTAAAGAGAACTCAATGAAACTGCAAAACTTGAAAGGATTATGAAAAGAAGAAGAACAAAAAGAAAGAACGAACAAAGTACACGGTAACCCTAGATTAAACCTAGTACAAGCCCATGGACAAACCCTAGATTTACTTTTATGTATATAGAAGAACCAATAGGCAAAACATATGGAGAAAAGTTATAGGCAAAATATATCTATATATATATAAAGAAAATCAAGAAAAACTTGTGTATATCGCATAAGCATTCAGGATCAAGAAGGAAAAATTCAAATAAAAAAGAAAAAAGAATTAATTACCTTTATTGAGAGATTGTTTTGGTAGAATGATGATGTCAAGAGAACAATTTCAATTTATAATGATGTTATAATTAAGGTTGTTGGCGTGCCCTACTGGAGATGTTTAATTAGGTAGGTAATATATTGGATTGTCAAAGTAAAAGAGGTAGGTGATATATTGCAAAGCAAAAAAAAAATCAGAGATATGGGAATTTAGGAAGTTTTGTATTTATAGGTATTAATTTAATTTAGAAGACTAATTTATTTACAGCATATAAAGTTTCATAATTAATTTAAGGGTACACTCTCCTCTCTCAGGTTTGGTGTAATTACGCGTAGACCCCATGTGGTTTGAGAAATTACATCTAACACCCCTGAGGTTTGCTCATCTAACAAATAAATTCTTCCGTTAGTCAAAATTCATCAAATTAACTGATATTAACAAAAAAATTAGAGAAAAATCTATATTAACCATTAATTGACTTACTATTGATTTATTGCAGGTCAAATAAATATATAGGAATGGGGAACGATGAGGGATGATAAAATCTAAATCGAAGAGTATTTATAGAGTTTGAATAAAGTCCAACAACCCTAAGATTCGAGATTTTCTTTCCTTCTTGTGGCGTAAAGAATAAGGGAAGTTACTCCCTCTAGAATTATGTGTAGGATTTTTCCTTCTGCCACCCGGACTGCTGCATACCTCTATTACAACTTTAAGTCCGTTTGTATGTTAATTTGTCTCATGTCACCTAATGTGTCTAAATAGTCCATTTTGTTCATATTTTTTCCAAATGTCATCTGATGTCTCTTTTCATAAAATATAGATATGAAAATCTAATGAATTATATTGTAAAAGACACTTAAAACATTAGAGATATATTAAAATTCATCGCAATTTCTTTCCATCTTATAAGCTTGTTTTTAAGCAACAATTTGTAGCACAAGTTTCATATTTTTTAAATCTAATGAAACAATTAAAGATTAAAAATGAATATTTGAATTTAATTCAAAATTTTTGTGGCAACAAAATTTCTACTTGAGTCCCTTGATTATTCACTTTGAGAATACGACCTTCAATTTGACAATTTTGAAGGTGGAACTTAACATTTTGATCTCCTTCAATATTGACTTGAGTTATTAATAACGTTAATTTAAGAGGGTCTTTTGATGTATTCCAAAATTAAACACTATATATTGAAGCATGTTTGACTTTAACTTGGATATTTCTTGGAAATTAGTGTTTTGATCTTCGCCAAGGTTGATTTGTTCACCAATAATGTTAATGGTTCTCACTGTAATAATGAATTAATAATTGAATTTGGATGATTTCCACGATGAACACCTTGACTCTTGCCTTGAACACTGTGAATCTCTTTTATTTGCACTAGAGAGAAATTTATAATTTTTTGGACGCTCTTTTTCTTATGCTTTCACTTGTGTATTGAGGTGCGTCTTCATTTGTATTTTTTAGTTATTGAAAAAATACTCTCATCTATAGTTGTGTGGTGGAAGACTTTATCATATTTACTTATTGAGATGATACGATTTAATTGATCCTTCATGATTTGCTTGTCATATTCTTTCTTAATTTCTTAAGATATGATTTCATTTTCAAATCACTAACCTACACTTACTTGATTTGGAGTATATGATTCACTTGCCAATAATATGAGATCTAACATTTGGCATCATTAGATTGGTAGGAAATTAAATATTAATATAAATTAATTAACTGTTTACTTTAAGAGTTAACAATATAGTTAAATTCCAATTTAAATATAAATTGATATTTTTATATATTATTTTCTACACATTGTTATTTTATTAGGTATAAATTTAATTTGTCAACAGATTTCATACTGTCCATGCATCTTTTCTCCCGTTAAGAGCTCGCGCGCATTTCTGCATAGGACCAACTCGAGTATCATGGCAGTCTATGAAAGTTTGTTCTATTATCTGTCTTGGTGAGCACTTACAAAGGTTTGAACAAGATTTCTAATTTTCCAAGGCTAACTCGCGTGCATTCTCCATTTTCAGTCTATTTTTTATAGTTGGATAGCATATTATTTCAAGAACTACATTTGGCAAAATTTTCATGGGCCCAAAATGACACTTTTTTCAAGTGAGGGTGATGCGAAATACTATGAATAGTAAGAGGCGACAAAGCGACGTCACAAGGGAGATTTTGTCTCGTGGACTTATAACATGATTACAAAGACAAGAACTTCTTATATATATAGATGACGGGCATGTGAAAAATTTAAAGAAACTTATTTCATGGTCATTTGTTTAAAATATCTTCCTTTACGATAGGGTGATTCGCAATGAAAACCTTTACTTTTGCCTTGAATACCATGGATCTTCATGATTTGCGCTAGAGAGGATTTGGAACTTCTTGAATGCTTTGATGCATGTAGCTTCGCTTGTGCTTTAAATTGTGTTTTACTTGTCTTCACTTATGTATTGAATTGTGTTTTTCAGTTATTGCAAAAATATATCTAATTATAATTATAGGGTGGGTGACTCTGTCATATTTACTTGATGAGCTAACATTATTTGGTTGATCCTTCATGATTTGCTTGTCATTTACTTTCTTAATTTGCAAGATAAAATTTCATTACCAAATCACTAACATGCACTTGCTTGATTTCGTAGATATGATTTCACTTGCCAATAATATGAGATTTGACACTAGGCAATTTGATTGGTCAAAAGATAATTAGTAATACCAATTAATTAATTATTACCTTCAAAGACATATTTAATAGTATTTCAAAAATATAAATAAAAATTAATATTTAATATATTATTTCCATATGGTTTTATTTTATTGGACATAAATTTAATTTCTATACTATTAATTAGAGGTGGCAATATGGGTGGAAATCCATGGTTCCAACCCAACCCACCTAGTTTTGGGTTGGGTTGGGTTTAAATTTTTTAATATGGATTCAATATGGTTTTGTTTAAATAAATTTAAATAGATTATGGGTCCTATATGGGTTCTAAATGGGTTCTTCATGTTTAATTTTCTATTAGTTTATGAAAAGTAATTTTAGTAATAGAATAGTATTGATGAAAGATAATAGTATAAGTTATAATCATGAGTTCATTATGGGTCCGATATGGGTTGGTGATGAGTTGTAAGTGGGTTGATAATGCATTTTATATGGATTGGTGATAGATTTTAAGTGGATTGGCGATGTATATGGGTTGGGGATGGATCTTATTAAGTTCATTAGAGTTGATTTAATTATACTATATATTACTAACTACTTTTAGCTCGACGTTCTTGGACTCATCGTCCCTGATTGAGGCATTCCCAGAGAGATTTTCCAGTCTCCTGACGTCGCGTAGTTTATCCACTGATTTATATTCGCCCCTACGGATTTGTTCAGAATGTTGCTGGAATGCATCTGGAAAAGTGCGAGTAGCATAGTGCTTAGTTTTCCTATATGTGAGTCGAAACAATCCCAATTACTGCCAGCAGTAGACAAGACCATTGTTGTGTCCATGCCCAATTCAAAGACAACAAGTCTATGTGACTCACAGAGATTTGCTTCCTTTCTAAAACAAATAAATAAGAGAACAAGTGAATATGTAAACATAATTGGTAAATACAAGGATAGCATAAGTTGGAATTTAAGTCCAGTAAATACAAGGTATCAATTTCTGTTCTGTACGAATTCATGTTGGTAATTTTGTCTTGCAAATTTTTGTACATTGAGGACAAAACTACCGGAATTTGCTAAAATGGCCCAAAAAATGCACGTAACCAACTTAATTTGGTGGACTAATTTTCCGGCCGAAATTCACCATCCTCAAGTGCGATAGTTTCAAAATTATTGGACAAAATTGCCAGAACGAATTGGTACAAAACTAAAATTATCATTCTTATACTTACAGGACTAAAGTTGTAATATTCCGTACAATGAAAATATTAGCGTGTCAGTACCAATCTGTGATTGACGCTAATTGTTTTTTGAAAATTAAAAAAATATAATGAAATTAAACTGTAATTTAAAAGAAGAAAATCATAGAAAGGGACGTACTTGAGATCCAATGTGTAACATTAGATTGGGATAAAACATTTTTCTCTATATACGACAACAAATTCTGTGGTATCGAGTGGGAAAACTTCATACATTATAAACCCAATTAAAGAGAACTCAATGAAACTGCAAAACTAGAAAGGATTATGAAAAGAAAGAAGAACAAAAAGAAAGAACGAACAAAGTACACGGTAACCCTAGATTAAACCTAGTACAAGCCCATGGACAAACCCTAGATTTACTTGGTTCTCGCATGCTTATGAAACTCCGGTTCCATGTATAATTCTACTTCAGACTTTAAGTATATAGAAAAACCAATAGGCAAAACATATGGAGAAAAGTTATTGGCAATATATATCTATATATATATATAAGAAAATCAAGAAAAACTTGTGTATATCGCATAAGCATTCAGGAATCAAGAAGGAAAGATTCAAATAAAAAAGAAAAAAGAATTAATTACCTTTATTGAGTGATTGTTTTGGTAGAATGATGATGTCAATAGAACAATTTCAATTTATAATGATGTTATAATTAAGGTTGTTGGCGTGCCCTACTGGAGATGTTTAATTAGGTAGGTAATATATTGGATTGTCAAAGTAAAAGAGGTAGGTGATATATTGCAAAGCAAAAAAAAATTTAGAGATATGGGAATTTAGGAAGTTTTGTATTTATAGGTATTAATTTAATTTAGAAGACTAATTTATTTACAGCATATAAAGTTTCATAATTAATTTAAGGGTTACACTCTCCTCTCCCAGGTTTGGTGTAATTACGCGTAGACCCCCTGTGGTTTGAGAAATTACATCTAACACCCCTGAGGTTTGCTCATCTAACAAATAAATTCCTCCGATAGTCAAAATTCATCAAATTAACTGATATTAACAAAAAAATTAGAGAAAAATCTATATTAACCATTAATTTGACTTACTATTGATTTATTGCAGGTCAAATAAATATATAGGAATGGGGAATGATGAGGGATGATAAAATCTAAATCGAAGAGTATTTATAGAGTTTGAATAAAGTCCAACAACCCTAAGATTCGAGATTTTCTTTTCTTCTTGTGGCGTAAAGAATAAGGGAAGTTACTCCCTCTAGAATTATGTGTAGGATTTTTCCTTCTGCCACCCGGACTGCTGCATACCTCTATTACAACTTTAAGTTTGTTTGTATGTTAATTTGCCTCATGTCACCTAATGTCTAAATAGTCCATTTTGTTCACATTTTTCAAATGTCATCTAATGTCTCTTTTCATAAAATATAGATATGAAAATCTAATGAATTATATTGTAAAAGACACTTAAAACATTAGAGATAAATTAAAATTCATCACAATTTCTTTCCATCTTATAAGCTTGTTTTGAAGCAACAATTTGTAGCACAAGTTTCATATTTTTAAATCTAATGAAACAATTAAAGATTAAAAATGAATATTTGAATTTAATTCAAAATTTTTGTGACAACAAAATTTCTACTTGAGTCCCTTGATTATTCACTTTGAGAATACGACCTTCAATTTGACAATTTTGAAGGTGGAACTTAACATTTTGATCCCTTCAATATTGACTTGAGTTATTAATAACGTTAATTTAAGAGGGTCTTTTGATGTATTCCAAAATTAAACACTGTATATTGAAGCATGTTTGACTTTAACTTGGATATTTCTTGGAAATTAGTGTTTTGATCTTCGCCAAGTTTGATTTGTTCATCAATAATGTTAATGGTTTCTCACTATAATAATGAATTAATCATTGAATTTGGATGATTTCCGCGATGAACACCTTGACTCTTGCCTTGAACACTGTGAATCTCTTTTATTTGCACTAGAGAGAAATTTATAATTTTTTGGACGCTCTTTTTCTTATGCTTTCACTTGTGTATTGAGGTGCGTCTTCATTTGTATTTTTTAGTTATTGAAAAAATACTCTCATCTATAGTTGTGTGGTGGAAGACTTTATCATATTTACTTATTGAGATGATACGATTTAATTGATCCTTCATGATTTGCTTGTCATATTCTTTCTTAATTTCTTAAGATATGATTTCATTTTCAAACCACTAACCTACACTTAGTTGATTTGGAGTATATGATTTCACTTGCCAATAATATGAGATCTGACACTTGGCATCATTTGATTGGTTGGAAATTAAATATTAATATAAATTAATTAACTGTTTACTTTAAGAGTTAAAAATATAGTTAAATTCCAATTTAAATATAAATTGATATTTTATATATTATTTTCTATACATCGTTATTTTATTTGGTATAAATTTAATTTGCCAACAGACTTCATATTGTCCATGCATCTTTTCTCCCCTCAAGAACTCGCGTGCATTCCTGTATAGGACCAACTCGAGTATCATGGCAATCCATGAAAGCTTGTTCTATTATCTGTCTTGGTGAGCACTTACAAAGGTTTGAACAAGATTTCTAATTCTCCAAGGCTAACTCGCGTGCATTCTCCATTTTCAGTCTATTTTTTTATAGTTGGATAGCATATAACTACATTTGGCAAAATTTTCATGGGCCCAAAATGACACTTTTTCAAGTGAGAGTGATGCGAAATACTATGAATAGTAAGAGGCGACAAAGCGACGTCACAAGGGAGATTTTGTCTCGTGGACTTATAACATGATTACAAAGGCGACAACTTCTTATATATATAGATGACGGGCATGTGAAAAATTTAAAGAAACTTATTTCATGGTCATTTGTTTAAAATATCTTCCTTTACGATAGGGTGATTCGCAATGAAAGCCTTGACTTTTGTCTTGAATGCCATGGATCTTCATGATTTGCGCTAGAGAAGATTTGGAACTTCCTGATGCTTTGTTGCATGTACCTTCGCTTGTGCTTTCAATTGTGTTTTACTTGTCTTCACTTATGTATTGAATTGTGTTTTTCAATTATTGCAAAAATATATCTAATTATAATTATAGGGTGGGAGACTTTGTCATATTTACTTGATGAGCTAACATTATTTGGTTGACCCTTCATGATTTGCTTGTCATTTACTTTCTTAATTTGCAAGATATATTTCATTACCAAATCACTAACATGCACTTGCTTGATTCCGTAAATATAATTTCACTTGCCAATAATATGAGATTTGACACTAGGCATATTTGATTGGTCAATAGATCACTAGTAATACCAATTAATTAATTATTTACCTTCAAATTCATATTTAATAGTATTTCAAAAATATAAATAAAAATTAATATTTAATATATTATTTTCATATGGTTTTATTTTATTGGACATAAATTTAATTTTTCTATACTATTAATTAGAGGTGGCAATATGGGTGGAAACCCATGGTTCCAACCCAACCCACCTAGTGTTGGGTTGGGTTGGGTTTAATTTTTTTTAATATGGATTCAATATGGTTTTGTTTAAATAAATTTAAATAGATTATGGGTCCTATATGGGTTCTAAATGGGTTCTTCATGTTTAATTTTCTATTAGTTTACGAAAAGTAATTTTAGTAATAGAATAGTATTGATGAAAGATATATAGTATAAGTTATAATCATGAGTTCATTATGGGTCCGATATGGGTTGGTGATGGGTTGTAAGTGGGTTGATAATGAATTTTATATGGATTGGTGATAGATTTTAAGTGGATGGCGATGCATATGGGTTGGTGATGGTCTTATTAAGTTCATTAGAGTTGATTTAATTATACTATATATTACTAACTACTTTTACATTTCTAACTTTTCACATTTTTATGAGAAATAAAATTTCAAATTTTATTTTGTAAATTATTATTTTTAAAATTAATGAGAAACAAATTAAAGAAAAGTGAAGAATTTTATAAAGTAGTCAAAACTTGCAATTCATATGTGACCATTTAAAATTCTTTTTTCTTTTTAATCAACTGTTAGTATACAATTATATTATAAATTTATAATGAACTAAAATATGCTATTTTATTGCGATTGAAAATTCACAATTCAAGTTTAGAAAGAAACATGGAGAAATTGATTTCACGACTATTCATCTCATAATTTATTTCGAAAAATGTGATATTTTTTAATACTTTACAAGCTTTTCATTTTATATTTAACAAATGAATTTTTAACGTAACCTGATTACTTTTCATAAATAATGAATAATACAAATTTAATCGTATTATATCATATTACAAGTTATATTAAAAATATTGTCATCTTATTATCATTATCTGAAATTTTAAATTTTGTAAATATTAAATATAAAAAATGGGTATCATCGACCCAACCGTCGCCATTTGCAACCCAATCCATTTTCAACCCTTTAATTCAAACCTATTTTAAACCCAATCCATATTGAACCCGACCTATTTGGACCCGACCCAACCCGCCCATTTGCCACCCCTACTATTAATACTGCAAAATAAACAATGATGAATGCGAACAAAGCAGACTCAACATATTAGAGCAATTCATTGAATCAAAATAGTTCTAATCTGAAAACACTAGAAAACATATAATTTTTCACTACTGTTAATTACTATAGTTAAAAGAAAAAAATCATGACAATACAAATTAACCACGGCTTTGCAACGGCCGTTAACCGTTGTTTCTGCAAGTGTGGCCAAAATTACCATGGCTAGAACTATAGCAAACGTTTTGGCTATGGCTAAAACTCATGGTGATTATTGTTCAATTGTGGTAACAAAAGTTTTTACTTTGGTTTTGTTTAGCTGTAGTTAATAGTATTGATTTTTCATGATTTTTAAGTTGTGGTCATTTATATTGTAGCGAAAATTCATTTTTTTGTAGTGAAAGAAGTGTTAAAAACTTCTACGTATCCGTTTTCACATATTCCAAGAATACAAAAAACTATATTGGTCGAACAGGTGATTTTTTTTCAAAGTAGATTCGATTCATCGCTACATTATCCATTACGTTCAAATTCAAATATTAATTCAATACATCGATATTTTTTAATTAAAAATATATCCAAAATAAACAAACAAAGAAAAAGACACAACTACAAAAAATAGATTATCATTCCAAGCTTCCATCATAACCTCTTATCTGTTTCTCAACTATGTAAATTGTTTCCTGTTAGCTTTGAATTTCATGATTCCTTTTGCCTTTTCTGTTGTAAAAGCTACTCATCCTAGAAACGAAAATGAACCTACATGTTTTTCCTTTGCTTGCACCAAATATAAAGTGTGGCATAAACGACTAGGGCACACCTCTAATCATGTTCTTAGTCACATTCATATATTGAGTTCAATAAAGTGTAATAAAAATTTTGTTGGCTATACTTGTCCTCTTGCCAAATCAAGAAAATCATTTCATTTAAGTGAGTCGTGTTTAGAAAATTCGTTTGATCTCTTGCATCTGGACATATAGGGACCTGATCAACAATTTTCGTTGACTTATTGCCACCATATACTTACAATAGTGGACAATTACTTTAGAGCTACCTACACATTTCTCATGAGCCACAAATCCCAAACGGTACATTTCCTTTCTACATTCCTCAAACAGATTCAGAATCAGTTTAATGCCAAAGTCAAAACCATTAGGATTGACAATGACTCCGAATTTCTCAACTCTCCTTATACAGAATTATTCACTAGTCTTTGCATTTTACTTAAAGTATCTTGCACTTATACACCACAACGAGACGGTGGTGTAGAACAAAAATATAAACACTTACTCCAAGTAACTAAGCCCCTAATGTTTGAATCACACTTATCTCAAAAGTTCTGGGAAGAATTCGTTCTTACAGCCACTCATATTATCAGTAGATTACTATCCTCTAACTTGGACTAGAAATCACTCTATAAGCTTTTACACAAAACTCTCCCATCCTATACGAACCTCAAGATCTTTGGTTGTCTCTATTTTGCTTCTAACATCAATCTATACAAATTCAAGTTTGAACCAACAGCCACGAAATATATTTTCCTAGGATATGTCAAGGGGCAGAAGACCTATAAACTTTATGACCTTGAACAGAATTCCATTCTTGTGTCAAGGGAAGAGACCTTTCATGAGGGAATATTTCCATACAAAACTTACTCTGAAATTCCTGACTCCTGTCATATTCCTCTGCTTATTGATTCTCAGGTCTCAGAAATTTTTGACACTCCAACATCATATTCTCTTTTACCCATTGTTCAACCTACTTTCTCTGATAATGACCCTCAGGATATTCATTCTCCTTAGACCTCCTTTGATCAAACAACTACTCCAACGCCCTTAAGAAAATCTACCAGACAATTACATAAACCAACCTGGCTTAATGATTTTGTTCGCAACTTTTCACATGATCATACTCCACCGCCATTCTGATTTTCATCAACACATCGCATTTTTGGCTGCATTATCTACAGTACAAGAACCTAGAAACTATGCTAAAGCTAAAGATTCCAATAAGTGGCAACAAGCAATGCATTAAGAAATTGAAACTTTGGAGCAGAATGACTAATGGGTGCTAACCGATCTTCCTAAAGACCGTGTTAGCAGCATCTGGATGCTGCTTTGCACTGGGTTTGTTATTAGAGTAGTTCTCCTGGGAAAGGAGTTTTTCCTTGTTGACAATTCTTTTCATGTTGTGGGTTATTGCGATACACATTGGGCAAGTTGTATAGATACCAGACGTTCTCTGACAGGTTATATGGTGTTCTTAGGGCCTGCTCTTATGTCATGGCGGACGAAAAAATAATCTACTGTCTCTAGGTCTTCAACAGAGGTAGAGTACCATAGCTTAGATGCTACGATCTGTGAGCTTCGGTGGATTTCCTATTCACTACGAGATGTCTTTTGTCCTACTTAGATCCCTCTTTATTGTGACAATCAAGCTGCTGTACATAGCGTGGTTAATCCCATTTTTCACGAATGCACTAAACACTTAGAAATCGATTGTCATTAGTGCATGATAAATACAAGGAAGGTTTTGTCCTCCCTACGCACATATCTGTCAAGATGCAGCTTGCAGATATGCTCACCCAGGCGCTCCCCCGCCCGGGGTTTTCAGTTTTGCTATCCAAGTTGGGTTTGATTGATTTCTCCCTAAGTCCAACTTGAGAAAGTTTCACTATTCCTAGTATAGTGAAAATTGCAATGTGCAATTTCTAACTCGCACCAATAATATTAGCCTGGAAGAAGAGTTGTGCATTCATGTGGTGGTGTTGTTCTGCTTAAATCACGTTTTTCTCTATTTTCTTTGTTTTGTGTTAGTAGGTATACAGTTGGTCGCTAATGCAGTGATGTGGGACTGATAGTTAGGCAGTTAAGCTTAGCATTAGATGTTTTTAGCTCTTTCTTCATGCTATTTAAACACACTTCGTTTGTACGTTTCGAAACATAATAGAGTGAATATACAGAGCATTTCAAATAATTATTCTCATGGCATTGCTTCTTGTTTGCTGCTCAAATTTCAATATTTGTTGCTTTATTTTAACATTGTGGTCTGTCAAATTTTTAATATTATTTTATTAATTTTTATTTTTCTCTTTTTTAAACTTCTTATTCTCTCTTCTCAACTTTGTCTACTTTTTGGTCTCTTATTTTTTTCAATGATATCTCATAATATTTTTATATTTTTTATTTATATAAATAATTATTTTTTTTAAATAATAATTAGTTACTTAAATTTATAATTAATAGTGCAAACATAATTGAGCGTCCCACATATTAATTTCTTTTAAATTTAAAAAAAAAAGTTAAAAGACTTGATGTTGTGCAGTGTCTCATCTGTCCCACAATGTTTATGCCTTGTATATTTAAAAAATATATTTAAATATATATTTCAATCCATAAATATATTTTATAAAATATACAAAAAGTATAATCCAAAATTTAAAAAGATATTTTGAGCAATTAGAAACTTGTTTAACCCTAACAGAAGCTAACATAACGATCAATTTTTTTACTAACTTTAATTTCAAGAAAATATACAATATTTATAATTATATATCAAATTTTAAAAAATTCAGACGTAACTTATCCTTTATATTTAATTTATTTTGCCAAAAAACCCACCAATAGCCAATCCCATCACCTTTTTTTTTTTTTTTTTAAATTTTAAATAATTAACCCCATCACCTCATCCAAATGGAAAAAGATCTAACACACACACACCCCTAATAATAGCCAAATGCAAATGCATGTGAGAGCACGTCAATTGTGCATGTGCACATGTTACTGTAGTTCTGGACCAACTGCTGATTAAACATGAACAATCATAGTATTGTGCCTCCTTATACCTACTTCAGATTTTAATTTATTTTTCATAATTGAATTTTATATATTACCATAAGACAAAAAGGTTTGAATACAAAATCTTGGCCTAAAAGGACTTCTCATTTATGGCATGTGTAATGCACATGCTTTCTGATTTATGCCAATACAAAGCACCTGCTTTGGTCTCTGCTTTTTCACAATATTAAAATGTCCAATTATTTCTTGTTCATGGATGAAATTATTACAGCAAAAAGTTCTTGAAATCCGGCATAATTGTCTGATTATTATGTCTTAATTAATTGTTTATGAATTTTAACGTAATTAGTTGATGAACCTGAAACTTGAGGACAACAATATCAGTATGAGTTTGTCAATGATGTACAACGAAGTTGAGGTACCATGATTTTAGAGATTACGGATTCGAATTCTACTATATGCGTGGGATATTGTTAAACTATATTGTAAATATTGTTTACTGTAATAATATGTGTTTTTAGATGTTTATTTATATGACATTGTTGATTAGGGTGTGATTGTTGTAATTATCTTTGTTAAATATTGTTCATTGTTTCAAGTAAAAAAATAAAAAAATCATTGGTTCAGATTTCACAAATATGTTGGTTGTTCTTTTATTCTAGGCAAAATTATATTTTTAGTCCTGAAATTATTGATTGGTAGCACTTTAGATTCTATAACTTATTTCATTTACACTTTTTGGTCCTTTTTCAGTAAATTTGGTCATATGTTGACAATTTTAGTGCCAACGATCTATAATTAAAGGATAAAAAATGAAATCTACTCTAGTGTGAAAGGGTCTAAAATTGTCAACGTAGGAGTAAATTTACTAAAAAAGGAACCAAATACGGGATGTTCATGAAATGACTAAATGTATAAACGAAATAAGTTACAACACCAAAAATATAATTTTGTCTTTATTCTAACAATACTTCTCTGTCTATTTAATAATACTTGCTGGTTAGTTACAAATATTAATATTATGATTAGTATAGTACTAATTGTTATAGTTGTTAGTAATTATTATCAATTTATTCCAGAAAATATTCTTAATTAATTCTTCTTATTTTTTTTAAACAAATACTCATTACAACTAACTTAATTAATACATCATTTCAATCAATAAACTCCACGGTAAAGTGAAATTAAATACCTATTATCATAAATTTACATTAAATAAGACAAATACTCATATATTTAGTGTGATTCGAGCCTAAATGAGCCTATAATTAATTATAATTAGTACATCATTTGTAGTCTTAATTAATTCCAATGTCCAGCTTATGCGTAACAAGAAGATTAGATCTCACTAGCAATCAAAGACATAGCTAGTGGGGGTTGGATAGAGCACTCATCCTCCCATTTTGTCTGTAATTCCAATTCTTTTATTATTTTTATTTAATAAGATTTGATTTATTACTGGATCATTAATTACATCCAAATTCAAATATTAATTTAATATATTATTTATAATTCTAGTTTGTTTTTTTAAGTAAAAATTCACTTTATTAATATATCATTTATTATATTCAAACTCAAATATTCATTAATATATTAATATTTCTAAAGTAAAAAATATATTCAAAATAAATAAAAAATAAAATACTACTAGAAAAAGTAGACTAAATATCCACATTCGTAAAATTTGAATCTACAAGCTTTTGATAATTCCAATTCTTATATCATGTAATACATCGTCCAAAGTTTTTCTTCTCTAAAGTTTTAAATTTCTTTTTTATGTGAATCAAAATATCTATTTTCATAGATAATATAATTCAGATCTTCAATGTATATACAATTACCACAGTTCATCAGGTATATGTCTGTAGATCCATCAGAATTCTATTGTATTATGATTTTATTTAATTATTTGCTTCTACCTATTTACTTCTTACCTTCACTCAGCTGTCAGCACAAAATATATAAATTAATTATTAAAAAATGATCAATAAAATTTAATTTAATTGACGAAACTGAAATCCCATAACTATAAGATTATGAGTTTGATCCTACCAATGCTTGGGATATTATTCTACTTTAATAGTAGATATCGTTCTACTTTAAAAGTAATTGTTGATTAGATATAGTTATTTGATACTAATAATTAGAATATGATTGTTATAATTGTCAGTAGTTGCTAGATATAAATTTTTTATATTGGCACGGACGTAAGGTTGAGATTTAAAATTAAAAAGTTCAGAGTTCGAGTACCACGAATGTAGTAGTTTTTGTTCTTTGTCTCATTTAAACGTATTCTTTGATTTGAACTATAAATGTCTTGAGTTTACTTTTTAATTTGAATGTATTAATTAAATGATGTATTGAAACGTAAACTATAAAAAAAAAACAGAAAATAAGATTATAATTTATATATATAAATCTTAAATAAAAATATGCCGAAGTTCAGATCATTTTGAATGGAAGTTTTTAATTCATCAACTATATATATATATATATATATTTGATATTATATAAAGAAATTATATTGTTGTTGATGCCTTCCAAATTAATTTCCTTGCCATGGTTGAAATAGACTTTGATGGGATCTTGACCAAAGCCTCAAGATTCTACGAGGTCTTACATCTGAATCACACACTTATATATAATTATTTATCTATTTTATTCATATTTTTTTAGAATTAAATATATATTTAATAAATCTTGGTACTCTCACCTCATGATTGATATAATTAGCTTATTTTTTTATGGAATGAACTATGTTATTCACTCTTTCAATTAAATCAGAAAATAAAAATGGAAAAACCCATTTTCAGTGACAAAAAATGAACTATGTTATTCACACTCTCATTTGGTCCGGATGAGAGAAAAAAAAAAAAAAAAAAAAAGTGAAGGTGGGAGGATCGAGAAGGAAAAGAATAATAATTTTTTTTAAGTTAATTATTTGGTAGAATTAGTATGAGAGTAAATTTCAAATACTTCGACTCGAAACAAATAGAGAAGAAAGAACGACTTTTTGTAATTTTATTAAATAATCATTCTCTTTATTTTGTATTAAAAAATAAACAAATTAATATAATACTACTATGATTTTAGTATCTAAAAAATTTAAACATTTTGTTAATAAAAATACTTATCGAACAAGAAAAATATTTTTTTATTAATAAAAATATTTATCGTTGACTTTGATGTAGTAATTTTTCAATAATTTTATTATTTTTTCTTTGGTAGCTATGTACAGTATTATTAGTAGAAGGAAAAAATAATTGGAGGAAAATTAATTAATTAATTATATATATATGGTCAATAGAATGAATAAAAATAAAATGTATACTTTTCAATTTTCATCCTTTTGGTCTTATATTTTGACTTTTTTGCCCAATTTTGAACATAAACAAAACTGAACTACAGAGAAATTTTATGTATATCGAGTTTTACTTTCACTCAATCTCTTCTCATTAACCAAACATAAAAATTATTTTTTATACATTTGTTTATACTTATACTTTTCTTATGCTCCCATTTTCCCCCAACCAAACATACCAAAATTATAGAGAGTCGCCAAAAAATGCAGTAACATCCGACATCACCCAATTAATTACACCATCACAAATCTCTCCTGTATAAAAATTTTCTTTAAATTTAAACGACAAATTTCCCGAAATCCACCGACCGATTTTTCAAATTTTTTTATTCCATTATTATTCAATAATCTCTCTCTCTCTCTCTCTCTTCTCTCTCTCTCCACCACTCTATAAAATGGCCATCTTTTGCAAAATTGCTCTTCACTATCCAAATAAACCATGCAAAAAATGGCTTTTCCAGGACGCCATGCATTGGAAGACCCATCCCACAGTCACATCCCATCTTCCTACGCCCCCTTGCTCGACTCCTCCACCACCTCCGCCAATGAAACCTCCGATAGGCAAGGCCGGCGCCGCCGCGCCTCCGTCGTGGCCCTCCCCCTGATGGCAGTCCTTTTGGTCGTCGCCTTATTCTCGGTGGTGGCATTGGTCACAAATGGCAACAAACCTACTCCAATGGTCTCCACACCGCCGGAGTCACAGCAGCCGGAGAACATGATACCGCCCCGACGTGGCGAGGCGGAGGGAGTGTCGTTGAAATCGTTCCGTCCGCTGCTCGGAGCTCCCAAGTACTCATGGACCAATAAACTGTTGGCTTGGCAGAAAACTGGATTCCATTTCCAGCCCAAAAAGAATTGGATGAACGGTCAGTTCTAACTCTTTTTTCATATAAATCACACCATTACGTCAATATTACGATAGTAAAGTAAATTAAGCAATATATCAATTGAATCAACACATCAATACTAAAAATTATAAAATAAATACAAAAAATGCAATTTACCCTCTCTAAAAAAATAAAATATCAAATTGTCCCCCGTATTTTGAAAAATAAAACAAATTACCACCTACCTAAATTATTTATAGAGAGATAATTTTTTTTATTTTTTGAAATATAGACGATAATTTTTTATTCTTTTTTTATATGAGTTTATATATTCATTTCACATATTATACTAGATAAATCGCATTTAACTCTGAAATAAATTACTAGAATTATATGTTTTCTTGCATAATTTCAATCATGTTCCATAGCTAACGCATGTTTCTTTTGGTCGTTTCGGACATTGTGTGATTGGGAAATTTGGCGGTCTTGACGTTTACAGATCCTAATGGTAAGTCCTCGTATTCTGTTCCCTTCATTTTCCTGTTTTTTTCTTCTTTTAAATATTAAATTGGTCGTGGGATTGAATGCACAATCTTCGATGCTGCTCTAGCTGTAAATGCTCCTTGCATTGGCTAATTTCACCTGTCTGCAGCTGTTATTTTATTTTGAAATTGTTTGAACTTAGACAAACGATTGCCCAGGGCACTTATAAAAGGACAGCTGCTAAAGAACTCAATCAATCTGGTGATTAGTCATAACTGTAATAATAAAATGCTTCCATCCCTCAATTAATGCACTGCCACAGAAAATGTGGCTGGCAAGATTTGAAGCAGTATCAATCTTAAAATTAATGTATTCTGCACGTATTTGTACCACCACTACAACAAAATGATTTAATAATTATAAAATAAATATATTAAAATCAGTATCGAGCTAACTACTAAGTAAAATATTCGTTAGTAATCTGTATTATTTAACATATATTTTAAATAATTTGTTGCTAAATTCATTAACAAGTAAATTTCTTGTATTTAATAATGTAGATTGACAAATAGAATTTTATTTACTAATTAGCTTGATGTTGATTTTTTTTTATATAATTATTGAGTCATTTTATTTTAGTGTATTTATTAATTGTAGCCAATAATTAATTTTTTTTTAGTAATAGCTGTTATTATTCATCTACCTCAAATCCATAGTACATGCATTCATTTTGGCAATGGAATTTAGATATTATAAGGTTTCCAAATTATCTAACTCATATACACATTTGAAACATCACAGGTCCAGTATTTTACAAGGGATGGTACCACTTTTTCTACCAATACAATCCATATGGTGCAGTATGGGGCAACATTGCTTGGGGCCATGCAGTTTCAAGAGACCTCATCCACTGGCGCCACCTCCCCATGGCCATGGTTCCTGACGATTGGTACGATATCAATGGTGTCTGGACCGGTTCCGCCACCATCCTTGAGGACGGCCGACTTGTCATGCTCTACACAGGATCCACCAATGAATCCGTGCAGGTGCAAAATCTTGCATACCCTGCCGACCCATCGGATCCTCTTCTTGTTGATTGGGTCAAGTACCCTGGTAACCCGGTATTGGTCCCACCACCGGGCATCGGGTCTAAAGACTTTCGTGATCCGACCACGGCTTGGTTGACTCCACAAGGCAAGTGGCGCTTCATCATTGGTTCCAAACTTAACAAGACTGGCATTTCATTGGTCTACGACACCAAGGACTTTAAAACATACGAGCTTCTTAATGGATTGCTCCATAGTGTCCCGGGTACGGGCATGTGGGAGTGTGTTGATATCTTCCCAGTTTCCAAGATTGTGGAAAACGGGTTGGACACAGGAGAAAACGGGCCGGGAGTGAAACATGTCGTCAAGACTAGCCTTGATGATGACAAAAATGACTATTATGCTCTTGGAACTTATGATGGTGAGACAGGAAAATGGACCCCTGATGATCCAATAAATGATGTTGGTATTGGATTGAGATACGATTATGGTACTTTCTATGCATCAAAGACATTCTATGATCAAGAAAAGAAGAGGAGAGTCTTGTGGGGATGGATCAAGGAGACCGACAGTGAAAATGCTGATATACTAAAGCGTTGGGCATCAGTTCAGGTATATGCAAGACTCTCTACTAGGTTGTAATGATCAGTGTACATCATCTCCACTAATATTACAACTTTGGACTGTTCTCTTGCAAAATAGGCTATTCCAAGAACAATTTTGTTCGACAAGAAAACCGGTAAGAACATCCTGCAATGGCCGGTAGAGGAGGTGGAGAGATTGAGAATGAGCAAGAAGGTTTTCGACAAGGTGGAGGCTAAACCTGGCTCAGTTGTGCCCCTTCATGTCGGCTTTGAGACTTCTCAGGTTTGCATGTTATACGCTTAGGTCTCTGAAAAATCAACGAAAAATGTATCCTTATCGAACGTTCCCATGAAATTCCACAGCTTGATATTGTGGCTGAGTTTGAAGTAGATAAAGCTGCCTTGGAGAGCATAAATGGTACAGATGACACGACCTATAGTTGCCCGACCAGCCATGGTGCTGCTCATAGAGGGGCGTTGGGACCGTTCGGTCTATTGGTTCACACAGATGACCACCAAACCGAGCAGACCGCAGTTTACTTCTACATCTCCAAGGACACACAAGGAAATTGCAAGACATTTTTCTGTGCTGATCACTCAAGGTGAAATTTTTATCTAGCAAAACATATCTACTATTCAATGAATAATTCACTCCCTCAGTACTAATTTCCTGGTAAAATGCTTTGCGTTTAGGTCATCCGAAGCAATTGATGTTGACAAATCGATCTACGGTAGCACAGTGCCGGTACTAGAAGGCGAAAAACTATCCATGAGAATACTAGTAAGTCTCAAATCCTTGGTGATTTTACTGATTGAACCTTGACATTGGAGATAAAATCTCGAAAAAACTAACAACACTTGTCCTCGAATCCAGGTGGATCACTCGATAGTCGAGAGCTTTGGTCAGGGCGGGAGGACGTGCATAACGTCGCGTATATATCCAGCGAGAGCAGTCTACGAAAATGCAGGAATTTTCTTGTTCAACAATGCTACTGATGCAGCCATCACTGCTTCGCTGCACATATGGCAAATGAGTTCTGCCTATGCACACTCGTAATGTTAGATGCTGAGCAATGAAGACCTTTTACATAGTCGGAAGATGTGTTCTACATTCTTTGTCCGTGTTGTAATCTTGATACCGGACACTGATTTGTGTCTAGTTTCGTGCCTATTCATGTATTTTTAAACTTGTATTCTATTGATTGTCGATAACGAGTTATATTAAATTTTGTTCTTTGATCTTTGTCTTCCATCAACGGATTGAGAAGGTTTATATTTGTTTAGTCTTAATGTAGATCTCATCTATTTATAATAAAATAGAAAATTGAGATTATCATGCAATAAGTGTATAATGCTTAATTAGATGCCTTCTGTGCATTCTATTGTGCCACATAATTAAGAAATCAAGTTTTTTTTTTTCCTAAGGGTAGGTTTGAACGAGGACCTTAAAATTTGACATAATTATAAATACGCCTTTATTATTGAGAAATTATTAATACCCCTGATTTTAACGATTGTCACAAAAATATCCAAATTCATTAATTTTCGTTAGGTTTTCAATCATATTTTGTGGTGACGGCTCAAAATGTCATTGGAGAGTATGAATTATAATTTTACTTATTTTTTAAAATTTTATAAAAAAGAAACTTTATGGACTAAGTGGATGATTTTAGTTTTTTTAATATTTGTTAATATTTACCCTCGATTGACTTATTACTAACTTATTGCAGGTCAAACAATTTTTTTGAACTAAATTACTCTTATAACATCAATGAGGTCTAGCTCAGTTGGCGGAACTGAGGCCCCATGATCTTAGAGGTCATGGGTTCGAACCCGGCCATGTGCGTGGGATGTTGTCTGTTGTATAACAAGAGTTGGTCTAGTGAATAGTAGGAGTTGTTGTTTATTGTAATCGATTTATTTCAATTAATAAAAATCAATCGCTCTTACCTCAAAAAAAAAAAAAAAAAAAAAAAAAACTACTCTTATAACGGTGAAGATAACCTCCTCACATGCATTAATGCGTGAAAAAGTATGAGGATAATTTAGTTATAAAAATATTTATTTGAACTGCAATAAGTTAGTAATAAGTCAATTAAAAACAAATATAGATATTTTTAAAATTTTTTTATTAATACCAGCAAATTTGGTGAATTTTGATTAACGAAATGATTTATTTGTTAGATTGACCAAATCGCAAACGGTATAAGTTGTGAGACATAAATTGTAATTTTTCACACTATTGCAATAAAAAATGTGGATTAAGTTAACGGAACACGTGCTCTTCCTATCAAGAATCTAAACGGAAAATATGAGTGGGACGTGAATTGCAATTTTTTTTATACTTATGAGACTAAATGTGGTTAGGGGTAAAATAATGGGACCAAAATCGCAAACGGTGTAAGTTGTAGGATGTAAATTATAATTTTTCCTCCGAAAAAGGTTATTTGACTTGCAACAAGTCAGTAATTAATCAATTGAGGGTAAATATCAATTCACATTCATTTTTTTTTTTGTTTGTTAATATCAACAAATTTAGTAAATTTTAACTAATGGAAGAACTTATTTATAAGATGGAAGCAGACTTCAAAAGTGCTAGACGTAATTTTTCATACCATAGGGGGGCTACGTATAATTATACCAAACCTCATGGGAGGGGAGTGTAATTATCCCTTAAAATAATTAGCTAAAGCATTTGTTATTGCAAATATTTTTATCATGACTAATTTTCTGCAACAATTTTATTTTTACCATGATTAATAATAAACATTTACCATAATTTTTTTACCATATCCATTAAAATGCAGACAATTAATAACAATAAATCATAATAAATTCAAGGGATAATTACACTCCACTCTCATGAGATTTGGTGTAGTTACACGTAAACCCTCTATAATTGAGAAATTACATCTAGAACCTCTGAGGTTTGCTTCCGTATAACAAATTAGTCCATCTTTTAATTAAAATTCTCTAAATTTGCTATATTAACAAAAAACATTAAAAAAAATCTATATTTACCCCGATTGACTTATTACTAACTTATTCCATGTCAAATAATTTTTTATGACCAAATTACCCTCAGACATTTTCACGCGTTAATGCATATGATGAGGTATATCTTCACTGTTATAAGGATAGTTTAGTCTGAAAAAAATTATTTGATCTACAACAAGTCAGTTATAAGTCAATCGAAGGTATATATCAAATTTTCATTTAGTTTTTCTGTTAATATTAGCAAATTTAGTGAATTTTGATTAAAGGAGGACTAATTTGTTAGACGAAAGCAAACCTTAGGGTGCTAGATGTAATTTTCAATACCACAAGGATCTACATGTAATTATACCAAATTTCAAGAGAGGAAAATATAATTATCCCAAAATTCAAATAAAGTGAATAAAATAATCACATATCTGATTGAGCTCAAATTTACTTATGAGATTTTAAATTAACCACTAAACTATAACATCATCTGTCCAGATGCAAATAATTGACAGTCATACATCATAATTCAAATTATTAAATTCTTGGAAGTGACACAACTTAGTTAACTAAATAATTTATTATCTGTTTAATTTGGATCCAACGTAATTAATTATGTATTCATGTGAGATCAATAATAATCTTTATGGCTGGCTTGATACCAACCTGTCATGGTATTTTGTGAATTTTCATGTGATGGTTGGATATGAGTCATTATATATATAATTAATTACCTATATCATGATTCGTGTACCCATTTATATACACTAATATTATGCTTAAAAAATATAGATTTTATTTACTTGTCAACTATATTAATACTACTTAAGCCTGATTGATTTTTGTATTTTCAAATTTCAGTTTTTAGCAGAAAATGTGTTTTCAATTTTATATAAATTTTCATAAGAAATAAGAATGAATTTGAATTAGTTGATGAAATTATATTCTATATTTAGTGGTGTCAAAGTAATATATATTTTTATTTATTAAAAATATCTTTTTTTATTGTTTAGTGTTAAATCAAAATCAAATACATGTTTTATTTAAATGACATTGATAATTTTATTTTCTATTGATTTAGAATTATTAGTGATTAATGTCAAAGCAATATGGAAAAAATTAGCATATAAATTAATGATTCATTTTTTATTTTATTTATGTAAGGCGTCCTTTGTATATGGATATTAGACAGGCTAAATTACTTTTTTGGTCTCATAAAGAAGGGACTTTTCCTTTTTAGTCCTACAGTTTACGCGATTTCCAATTTGATCCCATTTTTTATGAAAAAGTGTCCAAGTTAGTCTCGAACCCCATTTTCCGTTTATTTTAACGTTTGACTGATCAAACCGTTAAGTTGTTGTGGCAAAATTTACCTTTTTGGTCCCATAAAGAAGGGACTTTTCCTTTATAGTCCACGTTTTATGCGATTTTCATTTTAGTCCCATTTCTTACCAAAACAAATTTCAACTTAATTCCAAATTCCATTTTTCGTCACAAATTTTAACGGAAGAATGGAGATTCCATTGGTATAATTGGATTTTACCGTTTTTCTCTTTTCGGAGAAAAAAATAGAGGAAAAAAAAAAACAAACAACCATCCTCTATAAATTAGGGGGGGGGGGGGGGCGGGACAATCCGCCAAAAATGGAGGCAAAAAAATCCGAAAAAATACATGGTCCCCTAGTGATATTAAAAATATTCAAAAAATCCTCTATAAAAAATAAAATATCGATTACCCCTTGATAAAAAAAATAAATTCAGAAAATTCCCCGAGGCCAAAGTTGGTGGTGATGCATGTTGACTGCGATTATGTGTCTGGAAAATTTATTTTTGTTGATAATTTTTTTCCTTCTCTCCAATCTATTATATACTATATAAATATTTTATTATTAATAAATATCTATATATTATTTTAAATTTTTTTGAATTATATATATTTATTTATATATAATAGATTGGAGAAAAGGGCAAATTATCAATAAAAAAAATATGCTTTTCAAACATATAATCACTGTCAACATGCATGTATCACCACCTCTGGCTTCGGGGGATTTTTAAAAAAGTTCATATCACAAGGAGTGTAATTGATATTTTATTTTTCATAGAGGCTTTTTTGAATATTTTCAATATCACTAGGGGACCATGTATTTTTTTTCTTTTTTTTGCCTCCATTTTTGGCGGACTGTCCCCCTCACCCCCCAATTTATAGAAGCTGGTTGTTAAATTCCAATTGCACCAATGAAATCCCCATTCTTCCGTTAAAATTTTATGAAAAATGGGATTTGGGATTAAGTTGAATATTTTTTAATAAGAAATGGGACTAAAATGAAAATCACGTAAATCATGAGACTAAAAGGGAAAAGTCCTTTTTTATGGACCAAAAAGGTAATTTAGCCACAGCAGCTTAACGGTTTGACTAGTCAAATCTTAAAAATAGACAGAAAATGGGGTTGGGTACTAATTTGGACACTTTTTCATAAAAAATGGGACCAAATTAAAAATCGCATAAACCGTGGGACTAAAAAGAAAAAGTCTATTCTTTATGGGACCAGAAAGGTAATTTAGCCTATTAGACATGATGTCGCAAGTTATCAGGCCTAATATCTTGTTTACGTTTAAATTGTGTGGCCTGTTATAAGAACATAGGGCCCTAAACTGTTAGGCCATGTTTACTACCCAAGATAACATTATAAGGTATTGGGAAAATATTTGGATTGTTGACCGTACTAGAGTTGATTGCACTACAGAAGTTTTGTTTACTTTTTTCAGCATAAAATTAAGGAATACCCAACAGTGATTGTATTGTAATGTTTACTAAAATGGTGTATTTGTGGGAGAATCAGTGTTTTTACGGAACCACCCTTTATTAAAAAGACAAAACGTCATGTCAACAGTGCCCAAATAAGTTTGATACTTCCCCTTTCAGGGCTCCTCTTTTCTCTGCAAGCCATATTGCCTTCTCCCCTCATTAGTTATAAACCTTGTTCTCTATAAGCACCGATTGCCTTCGCTCCGTCGTCATCTCACCCCCAACATCTGGTAAGCTCCACCACTCATCTTGTATGTGTTTTCCCCGTGTTATTTTCACATTATTCTTATTTCTCGCTCAGAAGATCGAATTTCCAGTCACTGTTGCAACTGCGAAGATCGAGTCCCCACTTAGAAGCACACCCACCTGCGAACCCCTATCATTCAAGGGCGGTGGAGTCGCGGATAATCTTCTGTCAATTGGGTTAGTACACTACGAATGCTGTTGCGAACCTCTAATTATATGTGTAGTGAGTTAGCACCCCCTTCAAAGACCGCAACCCCCCCCCCCCCATTAACTATTTGTGAAACTCTATTTACATTGTCGGATGCGGCCAAAATTGCAAATTTTACTTATATTTTTTGAAATAATTTTATTGCGCACATGTTTACAAGGGTATATCATGTACTACAATTACTTACATTGTGAATATATTTTTATTGTGGAAAAACACATTGTTCCGCCTCTTTCCCCCTTCCCCCTACCCCACGCACTTGTTTTGTATGAGTTTATATACAGCGGTTTCAATTTGACATGATGTTGGCGCACGGTATGCATCCCACATTGCGTGATTATTTAAATTTTAGGTTTTCCCTAGTTTTTTAACTTAGCAATAATTTTTCTGGACTTCCAGCAACCTAAAATACTCCTCGTACGCTGCCAAAAACAACGTAGGCGATTGTCATTTAACACACTGTGAATTTTAATACGTATGTAATACGTTTTGAATTGGCTGTTTGTCCCAATTATGCCCTACTTATAAATACTAGCATCCCATACAAATCCTCCAGTGTTCTTGTAAGATGACCCTCGCACACGATACAACGTACCAATGGAAAACGGACACTGGAGTCTTAGTTCTAGTGGCTCTACCAATATGAGTGGTAGAACAACCTCGAGGCAAATTACGTACAGCTCCTCCAGTGAAGTACTGCGTCTATGCACATGCGATCGGGATGTGGTTGTACGCACGTCGTGGACCGCTGCGAATCCAGACAGACGTTTTCGTGGGTGTCCGGGACTGAGGTAAGCCATGTTTTTAATGGGGCTGTATGATTTACCTACTGCTCTGTCAGTGTTACTTTACGGTCATCTTCGTGGTTGTATGGTTGAAATGTGTCTGTCCTACTTCGATGGCATGTACAACCTTTTAAGGGCACTTACTGTGGGATATTCCGGTGGGTTGACCCATCGATGTGTCGGCGATCTAAGGAGGTCATTCCAGGTCTGCTTAATCGAATAAGCCAGTACAAGTCCATCTTAAAAAGAGCCAAAGAACGTGTTGAGATCGAGCAGAAGAGGCAAGGGAAGTTCTACTACTTACTCATTGCCTTACTCTCTTGTTGGGTGGTTACTTTGTTCATAACCATAATTTACTTATGCTCAACTTAGCTTGTTGGACATTTGCTTTTCTGCCTATGCTCGTAGCACTTGACACTTTTTGGACTAATGACTACTTAAAACTCTGTTGGTGGAGTAAGTTTATTAGCAAATACATTATGTTTGGCTAATTTGTTGACTTAATGTAGCGTATTTAGCTTCTCATCGTTGTGTAACTACTCTGTACTGGATGATTATATGTGGAAGATTAATGTATGTTCTGGACCGTTGTTTCACCTAAATTGTTTTGTATCAAACGTACAGAGTCTATCGTTATTGCCATTCTACTGTCATAGGTCCTGCAATACGTATGTGATTGTTAACATACATATTACATAGGTTGTTTTTTCAATTTCTTTGAACCAACTCCACGTTCAGAACATCATTCGAGTGTGGTTTCATTACATTTTTTCCATAAATCATCTCAACCCACCAATTGATGCTTACATTCACTAAAAAATATAGCCGTAATATGAAACATTACTCACCTCATGAATAACAATTGAATTGAAGATACAAGGTTTGATTTTGAATTATAAGTTCTTCTGTCAGGTTTAACTATTTTGTTGTTAAGTCATTAAATTGTTCTATTAGTGTACATGATACTTATATAAATATCATAATACAAATATAAGTGTTGTATTTTTAAATTTAATGCCCCGAAAAAAAAAAAACTTTATCGCTCAACAATTAAACTTGGCCATTAATATCAGTTCACAACTTCTGTGAATCTGTACAAGCTTCAATGGTGTTTCCGTTGAAGGCCCTACACATTATTTAACATTTGCCAATAAATGAAGATTGGTGGTAGTTGTGAGTGGTGTTATTACTATACTAATCATTATTTCCTATTTCCAAGACCTCATTAATCATCACTTGTCCAATTGTTTAGATTGCATATCTCATACTCCAGGATATCCAATGCTGCTTATTTTACTTGCTTTTACTTGCAATTGATGTAATAATTACACATTGTCTGCCTTCAAGATCATGTCATCAACCCCAACACCTACCTCCATTTACTAAACCTCAATGAATGTTTCTCAACCCACCAAGATTGTCCATGTTCTGACAGTTTACTCTACAAGAATGATGCTGCCACCACCACTGAACCATTTCTATTTGGCTGCATTTCTCCATCAACTTATACCTCCTGCATCTGCTGGCCCATCCAAATTTATTGTGGGTTAATTTCTACTCACATCTGCCTGCTTATAAATATGCAACACCCCCATAACCTAATATTACCACTTCTATTTCCCCTCTTGTTTGCTTTTGCCTCTGCAAGCACTCATATTCTTCATGAAATGTGGCCCAATGGTTATTACTTCCAGCGTCAGATGTTCTACACTGCAAAATCGATGACGAACATGGAAAAAACATTCGTTCAATCACTTTTGCAGCATGTCGGTGCTGGACACTTTCGCATTGGTCACGACAACACGTCCGCGATTGAATGCGCTCTTCGTAGAGTTAATAGGGTCCACAACTCAAATGTGGTTCTCCCATGGGCTATCACACGCATTCAGAAACTGCGGGAGAGGTATCAAGTCTTCATGTGGTTGGTTGGTCGTGCAGGAGTTATCTAGAACAGAAACATGCGCTACTTGACTGCGCCAGATCACATTTGCCGCGACATTTGCAGGGTAAGAGAAATGCACGCTTGTAACTGTATCGTAAATTTTGTTTCATAATCGTGTTGGCCAACGCATCTTTAATGTTAATGCATGTCACCCTCTTCACCATTATTTCTGCCATGATACATAGGAGAACAAACTAGCCAAATGTTACGTCAATGCATACGAGGACCTTCTGGATGAACTCTGCATACTGTTTGAAGATGAAGTCGTCAATGACGATGCACCGACGGCGGATGGTGCAAATCAGCGACTTAATATTGACCCCATTCCTGACAACCACCCCGAGCCAGAAGCTCCCGTTGTTCACCTTGATCCACCGGATAATGCTGCAAATGAGGTGGTTGTGCCAGTAATTGATATCCCCTCATCAAGCTCCGAATCCTCTGCTGCTATTTGGAGGATCATTGATGAATTGTATGCATCTGACAGTGATGCTGACTCTGTCCTTCCCCAACTTGGTGTCCCACCTTTTCGTCAGTCAAGAAAAGTCACAAGTGCTGCCAGCAGTCCAAGCGGATACTCCGCAGGAGGTGCAAGTTCTTCGGCCTCTAATGCCACCCCATCAAAGAAGAATGACTAACGAAGGTGAGTTGGTAGGTTTAATTATGGGCATATGTAAGCCGTTTAGGTTTAATCTGGGTGTCTGTTCGTCTTTTATCATGGTGGTGGGTTAAATGTTTACGTATGTTTATTGAGGCCACCTAAAAGCATATATAATTTAGGTGAATGTATAATTCAGTACTTAGGTGGGGGTCGCTAGTTTTTGATGAATACTTTTGCCGCATGCAAATGTGCTGCTGAGACGCATTTGCGGTGCATGGCCATTATGTTCTGTATGCTTACCTCGTACATACAACGGTGGGTCAGATTAAAAGTTATGGCCAGTCCGAAGTAAAGATACCTTGTTCTACATGTTTTCAGTTCTATAACAGTGTCTAATGAAAGTATTGTAGTTATGTATTCATTCCCGATCTTCGCGAAATTTACAACTGTATAACTCGAAAAAATTGAAAATTCCAGTAAAAAAACCATACGTATAACTAATATTTTTAAAAAAACACTAAATGCAACAACCTGTTGTTGAAGTTCATATGATAAAGTTATAAATCCCACAAGAACAAAAATAAATCTAGTAGCCGAAACATCCTAAATTGAAATTAAATACAATTTTAAGTAACAAAAACCATATATATATATATATATATATATAACTGTTATTTATTTGAAAACAGAAAATGCAAGAACCTCTATGTTCATTTCAGCTAATAAACTTTTAAATTCTAGACATACGAAATTTAATTTGTTAGCCCACCTGAAGAAAAAATGAAAACATAAAAATTCCAGTACGAAAAGCATACATGTAACTGATTTGTTTTATAAAACACTGAATGCAACAAATTGTAGTGGAAATTCATATGATAAATTTATAAACTCCACAAGTGCCACAACAAAATTTAGTAGCCCAAACTTCCTAAATTGAACTTAAATATAATTTTCGGTAACCAAAAATATTTATATAACTGCTTTCTTCTTTCAAATACCTCATGCAACAACGTGTAGGTTCATTTCAACTAATAAAGTTCTTAATTCCACAAACACCAATTTAAGTTTAGTAGCCCAACTTCATAAATTTAAATTAAATAAAGTATCCATAAAAAAGGCATATATATAACTGAAATTTTTTTAAAAAATCCGGAATGCAGCAACTTGTTGTAGAAGTTCATATGACAAAATTGGAAATTCCACAAGTACAAAAACTCAATTTACTAGGCCAAACTTCGTAACTTGAAAGTAAATACAATTTTCACCAACCAAAAAAATATATATAACTGATATTTTTTTGAAAACAATTAAGCCAGCAATTATAGGTCCATTTCAAAGGACAAATTTATAAATTCTACAGGTAATAAAATAGATTTAGTACCTATATGTAACGTAAATTCAAATTAAAATTTTCAATGACAAAAATCCTTTTTTTTTCTTTGTTGGTAATTACAAATTTATAAATCTTTTTTTTTTTACTTTCTGTAACTGAGCTTCAATGACACTCTGTTTCATGATTCTTACCTTTGCAATTCTTTCAGCTATTTATATATATGTTATCATACATATTATTAATTCATCCGGTGAAATTTAAAATTTCAGTGTTTAATTTTCCGAGTGCATTATTTTCTTAAATACTGTATACGACCAAGTTCAGTAGGATTATGTGAGGATTTTTGCTGACTACATATAACTTCATTACGATACACGTTTACCATTTTTCACTAATTATTATAAATTATTCATAAAATATAAACATGGTGCTGAATAATCTAACCATTGACTGAAGGACATACTACCCAAACAAATACACTCACTAATACACATGATACACATACAAAACATATATACACTTTGGTCGGTTTGGATACATTAATTATAAGCAATACAATTAATTAGCCAATAACTACACTTATGTCCTTTGATTTTCCAGAGGTGGGAAGGGGGATGACCTTTCGCATGGGGGATTGAGCACGAAGAGATGCCTCGGTGGACGTATTTGTAGCTTGAGGCAGTAGGTTAGTAATCATTGCAGGTAAACATTTGATACATGCTCTCTTGTCACTCAAACCTCATCAATCAACCTGTCTGTTTGGCCATGTTCACCCCTCCTCAACAAAACCCTTCTTCCCTTTGAAACAACCATAGGATACATTCTCATCTTACCACCTACATCTCACCTGAAACCATTGAGTACTGCTGCCATGGTGAATTCCAAGAAACCCTCTACACATGCGAAGTATTTCTACGGCAAAAACTGGACAAAAGAGCAGGACCTTGTGTTCGTGAACATGCTCGCATGGCAGGCCGATCTGGGACACAGACAGACAAATCCAAATCGCCCCAGCCGAGTCTCCCTAGACTATGCATGCGGTGCAGTGGATGTATTTGCTGAAACAAGTCACCCAAGACAGTTTTACTTGGACAGGCTGAATGTTCTGTGCCGTCGTTTCTATACTTTCAGGCGACTCCTGGATGAGCCTGGGTTCACGTGGAATGAAGTGACCAACAGGGTACTTGCACCTAAAGAGTCGTGGAAAAAATTGATCCGGGTGAGATAATTATTAGCGCCATTCCCATAACATCCATCCCTCATTTGAGTATCCATTAAACAATCGATCTTCTATTTTTAATAGGAGGATCCTTTTGCGAAAGCCTACCGACACCGTGGTGAGCCCATGTGGGGTTATTTGATGACCATTTTCGAGCCTTCAGATGAATCTGGGTATGAAAGCGATGGTGAGTCATTGGGAGACCGAACCGCAGACGCAGTGTGGAGGACAATGGTGACTCTCGTCTACCTTGGACCCGTGGAATCTCACCCGGAGGTGGTCGCGATGTCACAAGCGATGACGAAGGAGATGAGTGACATTGCAAGACTATACCCCATTCGCCAAGGTGTGTGAGAAATCTGTTATGTTTCTAGTCCGAACGGTTGGCGCATGTTTTTGGAAGTTATGTACGTATTGTAGAAGATGTAAAAACATGATCCCTTATTGAAGGACACTTTTGTAAGAATTTTCAAAGGTATGGGCGGATGTGGTAGGTAGAATGTTTTTTGATGATGTATTTTGTTGACGATTGGGTGTGTAATTATTGTCTTGTTGACGAAATTGAATGGTATGACTGTAGTAGTTGGCAAATCAACGTGTTTACAATTCGTGTTAATTAACTTGCATCCCTGTAGTAGAAGTTCAGAAAGTCATTGTTCCGCAAATCCTTGAGATTTTGGTGTCAAACCGGGGCCACATTTTTGAGACATTATTCCAAACAAATTTTTTTTTTCAAAGGGATTGATAGATGACTAGCCCAATTAAATAAGTAAAAGATAATAGTTTGCTTAGATTTTTCTGTGTTGCTGAATTTAATAATTTACTTATTTGTAGAATTATTAAAAAGAACTTGCTACATGCTCTACTTCCATTACACCATCGAATTGAAACCTTCAAGTTTGGTTTGACAAAAAATTGACGGATATTGTGTCGTCACACTGAAAGCATTTTCAGTTGATAGGCATCTTCTGTTATTTCATGTTGTCATGTAATGCCAAACACCATAAAAAAATATGTAAAACAGACCTACGAAAATATGTAAAAGGCTAAATACCAAACTGGGCTGATTATAAACATAATAAAGTCTTTCTCATAATGTAACAGTGAATGGGGTGAGTAGACAAAACAAATGCAGTGCCTCTGGCAGAGAGACATCACATTAAGTAGCAGGTACACGACATTCCACTTCATTCGACCAGTATGAAGTTGTGTCTGCAACGTACATGCCCAAAAAGATACAAGACAAAAGTAACCACCCCAAATATATGGCATGCATCTGTAATATAAACTGGTTTTGCAAACATATTATCGCTTGTGAACGACAAATGGAAAGTAAATATAAACGGTTGGGGCCCCAGACCAAACATATTTAATTCTAAAAACCACCATCGAGCATTAGCCTTACCAAATCCATTTTATCTTTCATACCCAAACTAAAGAAAAATTCCATGTCCTTCGGATCAAGCAACAAGCAAACAATCTTTATGTTGAAGTCCTGGGAGTTGCTTTACAGCATCCAACACAGTCACGCACTGATCTGGGTTGCCAAATTCTTTCTCCAACACCCTTGTTAAGCAACCAAGACGGGTGTTAGTTGTGTCACAAAAGTTTGTAACCATACTTACCAATTGAGAAATATTCGGCCATGCATCCTGAAGCTTGCGCTTCTTGCTAGACGTGATGGGACGTTTTGTTGCACTAGATGAGCTGATTGTAGGATCAATGTTTAGATTGTAAGATACGGGTGGTTCCTCCTCCTGTCCTACAAAACCAGTTTTTGGATTCCATTCTGCGGTTGGGATGTAGCAATCTTGCGTATCCTGCGGCTGCTCGACGCCAACATCCTCAATTTGCAGTGGGGGTGGTTGGAAAGTGCGCCCCCCCGAGCCCGATCCTTGCCAAAGATCTCACTCCATGAGGGGAAGAAATGCCATGATTTGTAGCGCATACCCTTAGCAGCGGGATCAATCTGTAATACGTAACGGTTCTAAGGATGTTTTTAATTAAATTAAGCATGACAATTAACCTTTAAGTTGTGGTGTTACCTTCACATACTCTTCCTAGGTGTTGTTGTCCTCCACCGTCACCATGCACCTGCTGTCATCCCATCCTAGCCCACTTTTGCTCATCATTGTCACAAGGGTGGAATATTGTTTCTTCCACACGTGGAGCTTAGAAGTTATATGGGTTTCCGCCTTAATGTTGGAATGCGGAAATGAACGTTGCATATGCGCTTCTAGTTGTGCTAGGTAGTCATTCCTAAATCTGTTGTCACATTTCCATCCATCAACAACCAGAGACTTCATAGCATTTATTAGCGTCTCTTCTTCCATTATCGTCCATGTTCGTCTAGTTCCGGACCTGTCTTTGTTCCCCCTCCGACCTGTTTGCCGACTGCATCCCTAATCCTCTGCCTGGGACTGGTTTGCCATGTAAATGTTGGTCTTTCAAAGTATAACCTGCACATAACTCCCATGAGGTGGTTATTGCGCATTGTCTAAGTACTCGAAAAAAAAGAACATTCACAAGGAATCCATTGACAGCGAAGATATACAAACAAAAATGAAACATAAACCTTAACAGAAACATTGTTCTTGCACCTAAAATTGCGGGGGAATAAGTAAAATAAAAAACCAACAAGAAGGAAGCAGTAACTTTGCACCATTTTGTTTTAAATTGTAAGCACGGTACAATGTACGAAAGCACAGCCGAGTACATAAGTACAATTAGCAAGTTAGACAGAGGTAGCATTAAAACGGCAGGAAAGATAGTGGAGGTGCAAATTGCTATGTAGCAATCATGACCGGCTCAACCATTCATTGTACATGGACGATGCCAGCTGATCTCTCCAGTTTGTCCATGCATTACTCGTGTCAATGCTGGAAATGCATTCGACATTTGCATCTGCATAGGAGTCACCTTGATCTGGAATCTCGAGCTCCAAAGGGTCATCAGGCATTTCATTGCGTAGAAAATTGTGAAGAAGGCAACATGCTAACATTATCTTGTTCAGTGTGTTGATTGGGTAAAATGACTGACTTCGTAGAATGCCCCATCTAACCTTCAAAAGTCCAAACGCTCTCTCAATTACATTTCGAGTTGCTGAATGATTTAGGTTGAACAATTCATGTGGGCTTTGTGGACCCCCTATCCTCGATCCCATTCATTTAAATGGTACCGGACACTGCGATATGGGGTCAAGAACCCATCGACATTCGTATAACCGTTGTCGCACAGATAGTAGTTTCTTAATTGACATGCAACAGATACATGGTCAGAAGATTATTTCCTCTTATTGAGTATTTCAAAATGGAAAGAAGTGATGAGAATTAAATAATGTACAGTTGAAGGTATCATCCTTTAGGTGGTAGTTACCTGAAGGCACTCTCAGTCCATGAGGTCGATGGATTGCATCATGTAAAACACGACTGTCGGCAGCACTCCCTTCCCAGCCCGGCATAACATATATGAATTGCATGTTCGGATTGCAAACTCCAAGGACATTGACCGCAATGTGTCCTTTCCGTGTACGGTATCGACCTTTGTCTTGTTCAGGTACTCTAACGTCGATGAATGTTCCGTCAAGTGCTCCGAGACAACCCTACAATGGTTGGCGTACGGGAATTAGATGTAGTATATAATAACAAGAGTAAAATAGGGGGCATTTCGATCAATGGACCGCATGAATTTGGGGCCAAATACGTAAGACCAAAAAAGGAACAGTACCTGGATTGTTTGCCGGAGTATGAGTCCAGCAAGCCACGCCAAGATTACAATGCGGGAATTATCAGGGCTTGTACCGGGCTTGACCACTAAGTACCGGGCCACCTGAAAAAAATGTAAACAAACCACGACCCTAGAAAACACCATTAATCCAACCTAATAAGGGGTAGTAAACATGGCCTTAAGGATTGTGTTGGGATATCAAGCTTGCCCATGCTGCTGGTATTAGAATTAGCATAGGCCCACATATAGTGATATAAAATCTTGAAGGTCCAAATTGTCCTCATCAACTTATTTATTATTTTGAAGATACCCTTGGCTCCGTTTGGTTTTATGTCTTGTTTTGTTTTAGGCATTTTCTGAGACAAAAACAAAACAGACCCAATGTTTGTTTTTTTATTTTTACACATTATCTGGGTGTTTTGTTTTTTTGTTATTGAATTTTTATATATAATATATTCACACACACTTATATATATAAATATATTTACAAAAAAGTTGATTTGACAATCAACAGTGACCTTTGTCTCCCAAATCCCAACATCAAACATACACCACTTATTTTAAATTATTTTATATTATTTCAAAATACAAATTCAAATATACTATCTATCTCAAATACACACTTATTTATTTTTATTTTTCTCCCTTTATCTCAAAAAGCATATTTACTCAACATCCTTGTTAGGTGAATTGTTTCAAGATATGACTTTTCGATGAAACAAACGTTCAAATCTCAAGGTCTCATTCTTTATAAAGGAGAAAACAATGCCGTCCTAGCTCAAGCTTTGTTAAATGAGGAAATTTGGAAAAAAGTGTACAAATTTCACTCTTTATTTCAAGATCCATTTTACTTATGAAAAATATTTGCCCATGGTTTTCTATTTTTTTTTCGATTCTTTTGGTCTATTTATATATGAAAGAAAATGGCAGGGGAGGTGGAAGGGGATGAGGCGGCGGTGTTCGGCCAACGGGGAAGGGACTGGTGCCTTTTCGTTGGCAGACGAGGCAGAGAGCACGAGCTGGTGCGGTGGAAGGAGGACACGAGGGAGATGAGCGCGAGCTAGCACGGCGGAGAGAGATGCCGTCGTCATCGACAAGTAGAGAAAGGGCAAGGGAGGTGAGGGCAGTGGTTTGGGAAGTTAGCAGTGGGCTGGTGATCTTATACAGAGAGGGAAGATGATATTTGGCAACAACTTATTTTGTTTACAGGGGTGGAAGAAAGATGACGTAGGGAGGGAAAAAGATGTTTGGCAGCAGCTTATTTTATTTTTAATTATATAGAATAATATAATATAATATAAGTATAATCAATTATGATTAAGTAATTAACTAAAATTTCTAAATATTTATAAATTTATTTTTTATTTTATTTTGTTAATTATACGAAGTATTATTATATATATATATTTATTTAATAGTACTATTATTATATACATTTTGTATTATTATATATTTATGAATGTTTTTGATGAAGATGAATATAATGGTGGGAAAATAATATTGTATATATAAAATGTTAATATTTTATTTTATAAAGGGTAATTTTGTCAATTACACATTTTATCTCTTATAATAATTATAAAAATAAACTCATCGCTAAATTATCACATAATAATCACCCAATATTTCATACAAAATAAATAAATTATTAAATTATCATCTTATCAAATATTCCAATTTTGATCATGAAATTATCTAACCCCCATTAATTCCATCCACAAACGTAAAGGAGTCTTAAATATATAAACTATTGATTGAGATAAAAATGATATAGTAAATATTTTCAGTGGAAATACGTATAAACAAACAAGCATTTTCATTAGTGTTTCAAAATTAAAACTTAAAATGAAACCAAACGAGGCATAAAGTCCATACTTCGATGTTCAATTTGAATTACAAGTATAAAAATATATAGTAGCAAGAAGAATTCGCAAAGGCCCATTATCACGAATTCAATTTTGACAGCAGCCCGAAAGTCAGCCTATTTCTGACTGGTTGTCCAATTATAGCCCATATGGTTAGCTTACGTCACAAAAAAAATTTGATTTTTTGCGATGGCTAATTATCATAATTAAAAGAAGAAAATTGTAGCAAATACAAATTAACCATGGCTTCACACACGGCCATTAGCTATTGTTTTTGCAAGTGTGGCTAAAACATTAGCTATGGCCAAAACCATGACAAATATTCTGGTTATGACTATAAATCATGACGAATATGGATTAAAATTGCTAAAAAAATTATTTTTTTGCTTTGGCTTAGTTTAACCGTGGTTAATAATAGTGATTTACCACGATTTTTAAGCCGTGGCATTAATAGTGTAGCGAATACTCAATTTTTTTGTAGTGCGTAAAAATGAAATAAAGGTAAATTGTAATGAGTTTTTTTTCCTTCTAAATTTGATATAATTATAAATAATTTTCTATTATTTAAGAAATTATTAATATGCTCCTAGTATTTAGCCTGAAAAATCTTTACTTTGCCCTTGTTATTTTTTAGTTTTTTAAATTTGAAAATTCAAAAAGAAAGAGTCGACGAGGTGAAATTTTCTTCTTGCACTTCTAGTCCATAAAAAAAGTTAAAAAAATAAGTAAAATTATGTCATTGTCCTTAAGGGCATTTTGTAAGTTCACCGTACAGAATAAATGAAAATCTAATGGAACTATTAGAATGAGTTAGTTAGACAAATATTAAAATTAAAAGAGTAAAGATAATTTTTCAAATAATATAAGCATATATATAATTATATCTACTGCCATAAAAACTCTTTGTAATTTACCTTTAAATAAAATTGTTTATCGGCAGAATAAGATTGTAGGATGATCAACTTATGATTTTCAACCACTTTCTTGTCATTCAGAACCATATAGACCTCTTCTTCAATCCTCCTTTTGCAATGTTTTGCTGATATCTATACTATCATAAAAGAAAATTTTTGAGTGTATCGATTTTTTATTTGTTCATTTTACCCTTTTATTCATTTTATTTTTTCAAAAATTGATTGTCCATAATAGTAATTTAATTTTTTTAATAACTCTACACTTTTAATTTTTTTCTCTCACAATCCACTACTCCAAATTTCTCTCAATTTGTTGCCCCATGATTCTTTTTTCTTGGTAACTTCCTTCCTCCTCACAAACTATCTTCTATTCCCCTATGAATCTGTCATCAGATATTAAAAGTCATGAGATATTAGTTAAAAAATTGAGTTAAATTAAGAATATGAATATGCAAATTGTGTGCATGTAAATTAAAATTGTGTAATTTTATTTTATTTACAAATAAAAGAATTTTTTATGTTTATTTTTTTACAGTTTAAAATATTTCGCTCGCTGGGACAGCGTGCTGTGGCTTTCTAGTTCTTCAAATGACAGAACAATTCGTATCATCCAGTAGGTGTTGTGCTCGATCAAAATAGTAATTTTCGTCTCATAATTTAAGATTTTTTTACTTTTGATTCTATTAGTTATATGATTATCACTTTTAGTCCTGTAGTATTTAAAAAGTAGCATTTTTGGTCCCATGACATATTTTTATTATATTTTTTAACATAAAATAGCACGTTGCCGTCAGAGCTTTACTCTTTTGATCCTATACGTTACAGGATTATCAATTTTGGTCCCGTAACTTTTAAAAAGTAACACTTTTGGTCCCATACACTTAACGACCACATGGTCTTTTCCGCTAAACATCTGATGAAAAGGTGTCTTAGGACTAAAAGTATTATTTTTTTAAAATTACGAAACCAAAAATAAGAATTTTCTAATTAATAGAATTAAAGGTGAAAAAACCCTACGTTACGGGATGAAAACTCCAACCTAACTTATGGCTATATCATATTGGGCTTAAAGGTGGCGCATTAGCAAATATCAATTTAGGCACTCAAGTTGTGTAGATCAATGTTTAAAACCCAGCCCAGCCCGGACGGTTGGATCGTCCGAACCGCCACCCGGCCTATAAAACGGGCCGGTTGAAACTAGAAAAACGGAGGAGTCCAAAAATCGCATTTTTTTTGTAAAAACCGTTTGACCCAGTGGTTCAACCAGTGAACCGGTTGACCCGGTACTGGGTTGATTGAACCGGTCGAGTCAACTATATAGTGTAAATACATGATAAAATTTTTAATTTTTCTTCTAAAATGTGTATTATTTTTGTTAAGTACCATAATTTTATGTTATTTCTGAAAGGATAATAGATTATTTCTAAAAATGTGCATTATTTCTATTAAATTGGGATAATTTCTATTAATTTTAACTATTTTATGTTATTTCTAAATATAAAATCCTGATTTCTCTTCTCAATTCAATTTTGCTATTTCTGTTAGATTATTTATGATAATTTAGTGTATCTAATTTTTTTGTTAAATTTGAAAATGTATAATATTATTTCTTGTATTTAATTTTTATAAATTTATTTTTAAATTTATTTTATGATATTGTATATCTTATTGAACTATTAATGTCAAAGAAAAACAATGATTTTTTTTCCAAAAAAAAAGATAGGTTGTGAAGTATATTAATATTATTTATCATTTAATGTAATTTTTAAAAATATTAATAATTATTTATGACATAAATATGATGTCACTGGTTCACCCACGGTTGACCCGACGGTTGAATCAGTGACCCGTAATTCACTTAATTTTTTGGTTCGATGAACGGTCCGGGTTTCAGAACGCTGGTGTAGATTACAGGAAAAAATGTAATTTATCGTTTGTGATAGAAAAAATGAGTACAAAATTCTTTGTGAAAAATAAAATATTAAATTATACCTTGTGTTTTGAAAAATGAAGCAAATTATTTTCGATCTAAACCATTGGTAGAGGAGTAATTTGTCTTATTTTTGAAATATAGAAGGATAATTTACTCATTTTCGTATATACAAAGAGAACACACCATAAAATGATGTTTTAAAGTGACAGTACATATAAACAACGTAGGAAAAATTATAATTTTTATTCTTTAATTATAGGAGTAGTAATTTTAATTTTTTCGGAATTAAATTTAACAATTAAACCCTGTTGTATTAAAAACTTGGCACATGTTTTGATGTGCTAATTCTATTAAATTGTAGGGCTTAATTGCGTAACAGTTATCTTACAAGGTTAAATAAGCGTAAAAAAATATAATTTATCTGTCTATGATATGAAAAATGAGTAAAAAACACCTTGCCACACCAAAAATAACAAATATATTATCCCTATGTTTTGAAAAATGAAACAAATTAGCCCCCTGTCTAAACCGTTGATAGACACGGGGTAATTTACTAATTCCTTTTTTATACGGGACTTTTTGCTCATTTCACATATAACAGGGGTAAATTACATTTAACCCTTTATAAATAAATTGCAAATTTCCCAAAGAATGTAATATGCCTGTAGAGAAAAAACTCTCTTGACTGTATGGGTATGAAACATAAAGTAAAACATAACCATGTTTAGCAGAGGGTAGTAGCAATACAGAAGCTCAATTCCAGAGCTGCTGATATAGGCAAGATTTCAGCAGTTGATCAACTTCCCATGATGGGCATCTTCCCATTCTGATGGGACATGGAACTTGATCCGTTGTGCGAGGTATTGTCCACTCGCTAGGGAGAGGAGGTCTTGGGGCTTATAAGCCACTCAGGCTCCTCGTTTGCAACCAATGTGGGACGCTTGTCTACATCACATTCCAATTATTACAATATCAATCACAAATGAAAGACAATTTTCTATTAACATCTGGATAACTACATCAATTGAACAAATTTTGACTTCTTGTCTCCTACTTGACTGGCAACCAAGCTCCCCTTCTTTTTGTGTCCACGACGAGGTTGCCTCCACGGACATCGTTCTGCAGCCATCAGAGCAAGCACGATAAGCTCTTTCGATGAGCTCTTGTTATCACAAGGAAACCTACTCTTGATAATTGGACGAGTTGGACTAATTTTGCTAGTGTTGTCTCTGAGTTTCTTTGTCGGCCCATGTTTTGAAACCCCATTGATCATGTTGTCATATTCAGATTTAAAACTATTACTATCTTGCTTCATTGTGTTGGCTGCTTCTTCTCCTTTTCCCACTGCTTTATGAGCACCACATTGGCATTCAGTTTCAACTTTAATGCCTTTGTTGCTTTCTGAGGTGATCACTGATGTGTAGGTACGTTTAGGTCCTTGATCAGTCTCGATGCTATCCTCCATTGCAAGATTCGATGCGCATGTTCCGCAGTTTGGAGGGAAGGACCGAGTGCAGGAAAGCCTTCCTCCACGAGGAGGCATCTTAGGTGAAGCAGCAGCATTCAATCCTCCAGCAATCTGCCTATGGAATTGATCAAGTTCTTCTGGCTCAGCGACGTTAGCAACAACCTTTAGCTCAACGTTCTTGGACTCATCGTCCCTGATTGAGGCATTCCCAGAGAGATTTTCCAATCTCCTATCATCGCTTAGTTTATCCACCGATTCATATTCGCCCCTACGGATTTGTTCAGAATGTAGATGGAAAGCATCTGGAAAAGTGCAAGTAGCATAGTGCTTAGGTTTCCTATAAGTGAGTCGAAAACAATCACACTTATTGCCGGCAGTAGACAAGACCATTGTTGTGTCCATGCCCAATTCAAAGACAACAAGTCTATGTAACTCACAGAGATTTGCTTCCTTCCTGAAACAAATAAATAAGAGAACAAGTGAATATGTAAACATAATTTGGTAAATACAAGGAAAGCATAAGTTGGAATTTAAGTCCAGTAAGTACAAGGTATCAATGTCAGTTCTGTACGAATTCATGTTGGTAATTTTGTCTTGCAAATTTTCATACATTAAGGACAAAACTACCGGAATTTGCTAAAATAGCCCAAAAAATGCACGTAACAAACTTAATTTGGTGGACTAATTTTCCGGCCGAAATTCACCATCCTCAAGTGCGATAGTTTCAAAATTATTGGACAAAATTGCCAGAACGAATTTGTACAAAACTAAAATTATCATTCTTATACTTACAGGACTACAGTTGTAATATTCCGTACAATGAAAATATTAGCGTCTCAGTACCAATTTGTGATTGACGCTAATTGTTTTTTGAAAATAAAAAAAAAATATAATGAAATTAAACTGTAATTTAAAAGAAGAACATCATAGAAAGGGACGTACTTGACATCCAATGTGTAACATCAGATTGGGATAAAACATTTTTCTCTATATACGACAACAAATTCTGTGGTATCGAGTGGGAAAACTTCATACATTATAAACCCAATTAAAGAGAACTCAATGAAACTGCAAAACCTGAAAGGATTATGAAAGAAAAAAGAACAAGCAAAAGAAAGAACGAACAAAGTACACGGTAACCCTAGATTAAACCTAGTACAAGCCCATGGACAAACCCTAGATTTACTTGGTTCTCCCATGCTTATGAAACTCCGATTCCATGTATAATTCTACTTCAGACTTTAAGTATATAGAAGAACCAATAGGCAAAACATATGGAGAAAAGCTATAGGCAATATATATCTATATATATATAAATAAAATCAAGAAAAACTTGTGTATATCGCATAAGCATTCAGGAATCAAGAAGGGAAAATTCAAATAAAAAAAAAAAAATAATTAATTACCTTTATTAAGAGATTGTTTTGGTAGAATGATGATGTCAAGAGAACAATTTCAGTTTATAATGATGTTATAATTAAGGTTGTTGGCGTGCCCTACTAGAGATGTTTAATTAAGTATGTAATATATTGGATTGTCAAAGTAAAAGAGGTAGGTGATATATTGCAAAGCAAAAAAAATAAAAGATATGGGAATTTAGGAAGTTTTTGTATTTATAGGTATTAATTTAATTTAGAAGACTAATTTATTTACAGCATATTTTTGTTCTGTAACTTCAGTATTGTTATTCTTTAGTTTTTTAGCATTACAAAATAGTACTGTAATTTCTGTAGAATTCGGCACTGGAATGAAATTGCATAATATTTAAAAGTTACAAAGCTCTTCTCAATCCTAGAAATATAAAGAATAGAAATGGGGGGAAATGCAATTATCCTCCTATAATATGCAAAATGTGCAAAATCCCTTTGTTAAAAACAAAAAAAAAAAAAAAAACCATGTATTTATAGAAATAGATAAAAAAACCCCAGCCTTGAAGACTGCAGTACAATGCACGCACAGGTTGCACAATTTTATTTGATTTGAAGTATTAAACTATTATTTTTATATGTAAAATATAATATATTAATATATACATAAATATTAATTTATATATAAAAAATATATTTTTAAAATATTAACATATATATGATAATGTAAATTTCGACATATTTTTATTATTTATCTTTATTATGAGAATTAATCCTACTACTTGTGGTTCTGGGGTTTCCACGCTTGAAAAAAAAAAAACTGAGAAAAAGAGAGAGATTGGGTTTCTCTCGTCATATGGATAAGCTCACACTAACCCTATTCTAGGATCGAACTTCAAGGTTGAACACCGACTTTGTCTACTTAAAGATTGGGTTTAATTTTTTCCATTTCTTCTTCACGAATTCGTCGCGCCTCACCCTCCCTCTACCAGTCTGCCACCTCATCCTTCCCCCTTAGTCATCGCCCCTCCCCCATCTCCCCTCTTTCCCGTCTCCCCCATATCTTAGTGTGTATATATATATTTAAAATATATTTTAACTGTATATATATAAATATATAATTTTGATTTTAATTTTAATTAATATATTCAAAAAATTTAAATCATTGATTTAAAGTAAATAAATCCATGCCATTAATGAACTAATTAAATTTCAATCATATATTCAAATTAAATTCAACTGTCTTTAAAAAAGATTATAAATATAATTTTATAATGAAATTTTCTTGTAATTTGTGTTCACTCTTCTTCAATCTCTCACTTTTGGGCCGGGCATTTTACAACTTAACTCTACATCACATTTATTATTATTTACAGAGGTGAGGAAAATAATGTAATACATATATAAAAAAAATGTCTAATAATAAAATAAAGGCAATCTGTTAGAAATCATACTTTTTTCAAAATTTTCAGAACATTTCCAGTTTAATAAGACTGATTACCCATTACAAAAAAATATTACTTCTCGCTACGGCTAATTACTATAGTAAAAAAAAAAAAAAAAAACGTGGCAAATACAAATTAACCACAGTTTCGCAACGGTCATTAGCGTTGTTTCTGCAAGTATGGCTAAAACCCATAACAAATATTTTGACCATGGCTAAAATTATAGAGAATATTGATTAACTATGGTAAAAATTTAAATTTTTACTTTAATTTTGTTTAACCGTAGTTAACAGTATTGATTTGTCATAATTTTTAAGTCGTGGTCATTTATAATGTAGAAAAAACTCAATATTTTAGTAGTGTTTATATACACACACTTGTTGATTAATATATATATACACTTGTAAAACTTGAAGCACTCCAAAACAAAAAGACTATGCTTGATTGGAATCTTTGATGGAAAATAACTTAGATTGCTTCGATCTTACTCCTTTTTCCTCAACAAGTGGATCAAAACATGAAATGTGGAATGAGAGAGTGTGGGACAAAAAGTCATTGAAAATAAAAACCTGCTGCATACCTTTTCACCATCACTTTTTCAGCATTGTCCATCAGGGAATGTCCCCCGCCAAGTGTTTTTCTTCATCATTTTTTTTTTTTGAGTTAAATATATTTACCTCTCTTGAAGTATTCATCCTACATCAATTACCTACTTGAAGTATTAAAACCTTAAAAAAATCCCTAACCGTTGTTTTTAAAGTTTGAAATGTCCATTTTACCCTTAATACATGCATATACATATATATATTTACTTAAACAAATATACAATTAATAAAATCAAAACGGCTGATAAACTAATAAAATATAAAATTAATATATATTTATCATATATATTTTTATATATATGATCATTATGTCAATGTGGTAATTTTATGCATGTATAAATTTATTTTTAACTCAGTTTGACAAACAAATAAAATTAAAATAAAATATCACAAGTACTTTCGGATCACAAAATAAAAAGAGTTCGATGAACAAGTGAAATTAGATTAGACAAATAGTGATTTTGGTATTTTAAAAATTACTTTACTTTTTTTTTTTTTAAAAAAAAAAGCAATTTTTGTAAGGGTAAAATGGGCATTTCAAACTTTAAAAACAAAGGTCAGGGGGATTTTTTAAGGTTTTAATACTTCAGGGAAGTAATTTATGTAGGCTGAATACTTTAGGGGTGGTAACTGTATTTAACCCTCTTTTTTAAACCAATTCTATTAATTAGAAAAGAATTGATTAGTTTGTGTCATGAAATGAATTAATGCATTCACTATTAATAAAGTGCCAAACTTTCTTAACACATCGAATGATGAAAGGATTTTAAATCGAGTTTAAAGCAATTTATTTCCTCTAACGAGAAAGAGTGAATTCCAATCAGATTGACAAAATAACTTAAATTACGAAAATTAAAAAAATGCAGGATGAAAATACTATTTTAGAATGTTAAAGGATGAAAACGTCAAATAATCTAAATTAGGGATCAAAAATGCATTTAAACCTATTTTTTTAAGAGATAATTACGCATGATTAAATTTATATTTCAATAAGCTAAGCTACATGTTTAATCATTACTTTGATATTAATTTGACCAATACATTAATTATACAACCAAAGAATAATGAAATAAATTACAATAATTTCATATAACGTGAAACAAATATCAACACCTCCAGTAAAATTCAAACACATAATCTCAAAGTACTTGTTTATGAAACATCTGTCTAAACACTAAGTTCAGATATCATGGATTGACCCACCGAACCTTGTTTTATGGAATTCTGAATTGTCATTTTAAAATTTTCAATAAACTTCAATAGTTCGAATTTTATTATTTTCGTATTTCTTGTGTACGTTTATTAGAATCAACTGCTTTGTCAAATTTTACCATATTTTAATAACTAAATAGAAAAATTAAAAAATTTACATAATTTTTTTTATCACCCTACACAGTCTTATTATAAGAACATTGATAGGGGTATATCCACTTAAAAAAATATAAATAACCGTTCAACAACACTAAAATAATACCGAAGTCTCAAGATCCGCATCTTTCTATCTCAGATCGGGTGGCTGGACATGATCCTCTCTGATAACCCGAGATCTAGATCATAGATCATCTAACAAATCATGATTTGAGATGACGTCACGTGGATCAGAAGACAGACACATGTAGCTCTATAAATACTCTTATTCCATGTCATTTACAGTAAGAGATCTTTATCACTCGCTGAAGGAAGTGGATCGGCCCGAGAAGCGCGGCGGAAGCGCGAATAATCGAAAAACGATAAAACAAGCGATAATTAACAAAATTAATACCCAATCAAGGGGTGTATCCTTGATCTTTCCCGGGCGTTCGGTGTATTAAATATAAAAGCATAGGCCAAGAAATCACGAGAAAAACAAGGAGCGAAATCATATATGGAGTTTTACCTTTGTCGTTTTTCTTGTACGGCTACAAGCATTGTCTCCTCTCCGTTTTCGTTTCCGGATCCGTCCACAATGAGACCTTGATCTTGAGATCCTCTCAAGAATGACACACCACCACTAAAAGATGTGGAGATTTCGTGCTAGCAAAATCTCCACAGAAGAGATGGAGATCAAAACAATCGCTATGAATTAACGTGTCTATGAAGAGATTTCGTGTTTTAAAATGAAAAACTGATACGGAGAACATGGGAGAGAGAGAGGCACGAAATTTGTGAGGTTTTTAGAGGCTAGTATGTGTTGTGTGTGTGGCTAGGGTTTAATGAAGGTATATATATGACCTAGTCATACACATACTAGGAGTCCTAACCTAGTTAGGCTCCAAAACAACCATCCTAACCCTAGCCACCCTTAAACACGAATTTTGCCTAAGAAATCAGCCAAAGAACCTTCCAAAATTGTCCTCCTTGACTTAGCCAAGGTCCAACCAAGGCATTGGGCTTGTATTTAATGAATCGGGCTCGATAGGATCAAGCCCACGTCTTATGGACTTATATTAAATCTAATTTAATCATAAGTCCAACATTAAACTCCTTATCTTTTAATCTAATTAAAAGATCCAAGCCCATGCTCTCTCTTTCAATTTATAAATCCAATTTATAAATTGGACCAAGCCCAATAAAATTAATCCAATTAATTTTACTAGTTAACTTGAAATTCTAATTAATCCAATTAATTTTATTTCAAGTCATCCATCCAATGGATTGGTATAAATAAATGATCCAATCATTTATTCTCTCCAAAGATTAATTTAATCCAATTAAACTAATCTAACTCTTCTAGAATTAATTCCAAATGAATTCTATCCACTATAGTGATAGGGTGTGACTCTTTAGGTTCACCCTTCAGCTAGACTTGAGCATGTGTGACCAACACAATTAATTAAATCTAATTTAATTAATTATTTTTTATTATCCCATAACCGGAAATGGTCTGTTACCATGGGTGGTTGTCTAGCAACAGTCCATGGCACTAGAGACTATGTGAATGTTGGCGTGAACATTTAGGCTCCGAATTCATACGAGTACGATCCTACTGTCAACTGTCCCTAGCCTTAGTCTAGGGCATGGAATTGGGTGTCGGTTCCCATCCTTGACTAGGCAGCTATGCTTAACACTCGAGATGCATTTACTCTCTACTGATCTGATCTAGGAAACCTATCCCTGATCGATCAATCGCTTTGGCCGAAGACTTTTAGAGTCTAAACCATCTCAAGGTGCATAGGAGAACTCTCTGTCATATAATGACAGGGGACAGATCATCTCTTGGAATCCACCTTTCTCGATACATACTTTGAGTTCACTGGATAAGGCTTATGATGACCATGCCTCATGACACAGCCACCGCTCGCCATATCCCAGATACAGTCTTCGTATGCACGTGACTGCCATGATTCCTCAAGTCAGATGACTAATTCTTGTACTATCGGAATCGGGAATCCCAGTCATACCGACCAAGCCTTAAAAGGCTTCCATATGACGATTCCTGCGAGTCACTTCAGTCAGTTGACTACCTTGCCAACTAACCTACTAAAACTGCATGGACGACCAACGTCTCCTGCCGACGAAACACGGCTCCAGTACTTAGTGCAAGTCTCCATAGGATCCTCGATGCCCAATCTCGAGGTCCTCGACTTGAAAAGTTTCAGACCGACCATTAGGAGTTGGTTTCATAGCTGCCAAACTTATGCGCAGCCCAACTCCACGGATTAACCTTTCGATCCGTAGGCATTTCATTGTGATATTGAAATCTCGTTCAATATCTGTGGTAAGCACAATGAAACATATTGCCATCTTGATGAATTCTTACCATATTCACCAATCTAATAATATTTAATAAAGATTGTCGAATGAAAAACAGCCAATCCACTTGGCTTTTGGTCACTCATTCCAACACTCGCTACTCTATTTACTACTTGAGATCACCATTTACCATCTCAGTGAGCGACCTCTATCTCACCGAGGTTGAGATCGCATTATTGTTTGAAAAAGACTAGTTGAAAATTTTAAAAAAAGATTATGTTCATAGAAGTTGCGCTCCAAGGTTGAGATCACATTATTGTCTGAAATAGACTAGTTGAAAAATCTAAAAAAGATTTTCATGGAGGCCGCACACCTCCCACGAGGTCACGCTAGTATCTGAAAAAGATTATTATCTTCATTTAGGTCACACATCGAGGCTGAGATTGCATTATTGTCTGAAGAGACTAGTTGAAAAATCAAAAAATATTTTCATGAAGGTCATGCTAGTATCTGAAAAAGATTATCTTTATAGAGGTCGCACATCGAGAACAAGATCGCATTATTGTCTGAAAAAGACTAATTGAAAAATATGAAACAGAAAAACTTTCATGAAGATCGTGCACCTCCCACGAGGTTGCACTAGTATAAAAAAAAGATTATCTTTGTGAACGTCGCACATCGAGGTCGAGATTGCATTATTGTCTTAAAAAGACTAGTTGAAAATTTTGAAAAAGATTTTCATGGAGGTCGTGCACTTCGCACAAGGTCGCACTTTTATCTGAAAAAGATTATCTTAATTGAGATCGCGCACTGAGGTCGAGATAGTATCTAAAAATGATCATCTTAATATGAAAAAGATTTTTTCATCTGAAATAGATAACCTTAAGGTCGAGCACCGAGGTCGCGCTACGGTAATTTAGGGTTTAACTCTCTCTCTCTCTTCTTCTTTTTTTTTTAACTTGCTCTAATATGATGTAGAAAGTAAGAAAGCAAAGGAGAACTGATTATTCCACCTCTATATATAGTGGTTGAATTAAGGATAACTACAACTAAGTGGATAACAATCAAAGATATTTATTTATCTAAAACAAATAACAAAAGATATGCACAATTAAGAAAAAATATTCACAAAATCCTCAATATTCTAACACTCCCCCTCAAGTTGGAGCAAATATATCAACTATGCCCAGATTGTTATACAAAATATGAAACTGATTTGCTCCCAAAATCTTGGTAAAAATTATCTGCTCCTTGCTCCAAAGAAGGAGTAAGGGAGTGCAAATTTTTTGACTCATGACAGCCTCACAAACAAAGTGACAATCGACCTCAATATGTTTTGTCCTCTCATGAAAAATAAGATTACTGACAATATGAATAGTTGCTTGATTGTCAAAGTACATAGGTACGGAGTCATCGTACATGAAATCCTACTCCTTTAGTAGATTCTTTAACCACAAAACTTCACTAGTGGTGTGAGCCATTGCTCGATATTCAACCTTTGTGCTTGACCTAGTAACTATAGTTTGTTTTTTACTATGCTAAGTCACAAGGTTTCCACCAATATAGGTGAAAGATCCAGAAGTAGATTTCGTATCATCTTTTGACCCAGCATAATCTACAATAGAATAAGCTTCTATTTTTTACGTGCCCATGTCACTTGAATAATAACCCTTTACTAGGGGATGCCTTTATATACTTCAAGATTTAGAGCACCTTCCCGATGAACTGATCGTGGTTTATCCATAAACTGACTAACCAAGTCAACGACAAAGGAGATACCAAACTTAGTAAGCCTACTTCTTGAAGGAGATCACAAGCATATTTTTTCTGAGATAGAGAGACCCCATGCTTGCCATGAGCGATTTCAATCCCCAAGAAATACCTTGGCTTCCCAAATCTTTAGTGACGAAGCTTCCGTAGGTATGTCTTGGTCTTTTCAATTCTAACAACATCTTTATCAGTGATCAGAATATCATCAACATAGACTGCAATAACGATCGTACCTGATCTCTTAGTTCGGACAAAGCCTGAATGATTTGCTTAGCACCGTAAACATTCAAACTCAACAATTATACGATTGAAATTATCAAACCATACTCTAGAACTTTGTTTAATACCATAAATAGTTTTCTTCAATTTGCACACCATACGTTGCTTTTCCCCCTGAGCAACATGACTAGGAGGTTGATCCATGTAAATAGTTTCATTCAAGTCACCATATAAGAAAGCATTTTTTATGTTCATCTGATACATTGGCCAATAGAGATTGACTGCTAAAGAAAATATACACGGATAGAGTTAAGGCGAGCAATAGGTGAAAATGTTTCAAAATAATCTACCCCATACATTTGAGTGAAGCCCTTTGCAACCAGACGAGCTTTGAACCGTTCAAATATCCTATCAGCCCAAAATTTGAGGGTAAATACCCATCGACAAGCAACAACATCGGCATTAGGAGGTACCTCCACAAGCTCCCTTGTCCCTCGCGAAATGAGAGTAGATAACTCTAATGTTGAAGTACCTAAGATGTCTGCTCTCATTTCGCCATTTTCCACGCCTACTGTTGAAGTGCCTCATAATAAGAAAACATATGATAGGGAGACAAAGAAAGCTCGATAAACAGAACTAAGATATTGATAGGAAAGATAGTGAGGCAAGGGATAAGCCGTGCAAGACCTTTTACCATTGCGAACAACAATAGGGAGATCATAGTTTGATGTAGCGGATGGGGTTCCAGGAACTGCAACTGGAGGAAGACCAGGCGGATCAACAAACAAGGTAGTGGTTGATCAATTACATTGGGAATACATCTGTAATGGTCGTGTAGGTAATGTTATATGCGGGGGAATAGACAATGCGAAACAAGTAAGGGAAGTGAGGTAGTAGGAATGTTAAGGGAAGAGTTTGGTGAGTAATAAGTAGTGCACGAAAAAAAGATAATATCTGCAGAGATAAAGGACCGACGAGATTGAGGATCATAACACCGATGCCCCCTTTGGTGCACATGAATACACCCCAGAAATATACATTTAATAGAGCGAGAAAAAAGTTTATCAAGATTAGGGGAATGGAGATGGACGAAGCACGTACGCCCAGAGACCCGAGGAGTTACGCCAAATAAGGGTTTATTAGGGAAAAGGCAAGAGTACAGAGTATCCCCCACAAAGAACACTAGAAGGCATACACGCGGTTGATAAAATAGCAAGCAGTGAGAATAACATCCCCCCAATAAAAATTGGGAACATGCATATGTACTATTATAGTCCGAGCAATATCAAGAAGATTGCAATGTTTGCATTTTGCTACAGCATTTTGTTGAGAGGTATACGGGTAAGAGGTTTGATGTAAAATCCCTTTAGAATCACAAAAGTTAGAAAACGCTTGCTGAACAAACTCAAGAGCATTATCAGTATCTGAAAAAGATTTATTTGGAAAAGATCACCTAATCTGAAAAAGATGATCTTAACTTGAAGAAGATTTTTTTTTAAAAAATGATACCTTAATCTGGAAAAGATTTTTTATCTAAAAAAGATCACCTTGATTTGAAAAATATTTTTTTATCTGGAAAAGATCACCTTGATTTGAAAAAGATTTTTTATGTGAAAAGATCACCTTAAATCTCGAAAAGATTTTCTATTTGAAAAAGATTGTTCAAGTATCACACCTCAATAGTTCGAGGTCCTAAACATCCAAGAGATCGAGAGGTCGCATTTTATATCAAGTGTTTTTTTACTTCTTCAAGTGTTCTTTCAAATACACTTAAAGAAGTGGGGACTTATGATAGGAGTATATCATACGCACTTGAAAAAAAAAAGACATAAATAACCCTACAACAACACTAAAATACCATTGGATCCCTAGGATCCGTGTCTTTCTATCTTGATTAGGTCGGGTAGGGTCGAGTCTTTCTATCTCGGGTCGAGTCGCTCGATCTGACCCGCTCTGATGACTCGAGATCTAAACCGTAGATCATTTTCAAAAAATGGGCACATTTAGCTCTATAAATATCCTCATTTTATGGCATTTACAGTAAGAATTTATTACTCGCTACCTCATTACTACTTGAGATTGCCATTTACAATCTTGAACTTAAACTGACTTAAGCATTGTAGGGTCATCGCTGGGGACCATCCCGACTATCCTAACGTGCTTTTCTTTTCTCAGGGACCACCGACATCCAGGATATTCACTACGGGTCGCAGATCATCACCTCACAGGAGATCGCTTATCCGACCCAGATCAAACATTTTTCGTCTTATGAGTTCAGTATACATTTCGTCCTATTAATTACGAAATTTTCATTAATGGGTCTCATAAGGTATAAAAAAATCTCACTTTTAATTCTTTCGTTAAATTTCATTAGTATTTTGATGAAAAAGATCATGTTAACGGTCACATGCTTAGCATGTGGTCTTTTTCGTCAAGATATTAACAAAATGTAACGACCCAATTTCTGAATAATTAATCAAAATCCCATAACTAATAGGACAAATAATGTACTAACCTACGATACGGGACAAAAAATACTATTTGTCCCATATACAATCTCGATCAAACATCTCTCCATGCCTGTTTTCATGAGAACTCTTTCAAAGGATGAGTCTGCAGGCACATCAGGATGCTGCACAAAGATCAGTATGTGTAGTGTGTGTTTGCAGAAATGGGAACACCATTCGGAACCCATGAGAGCACGCCTAATGATTGTGTCCCTTATGAAATTGTCATTGCTTGAAAGGGACACACATGCCTTGAATTCAACGTACCCATGGCCCCCCCACCTCTATAACGGCTGAACCACACAATCATTCTTTGTTTCTCATTCTCATTGCAGCAATTATGAGTAAAAAACCTGAAGAAACTAAGACCCTTTTCCTCAGTTATAAGAACCAACTGAAATTCGGGAAATATATATGCATCTGATCATCAACTCCCTCCCCCGCCTGTTTTCTTACACTTATCCTCTTGAAATTCCGACAGTTACTCGTTTTCCACAAATGAGGAAGAGAGGCAGTTTGTTCCATGCATACGCAGATGGCTTCAGCAGTGAAAACCCCTTCAGAAGGCTGGAATACGTCTGCATTTTGCATGTATAAGATGTCTTATGCAGGTACGAAATCTATGTTTTTTGGATTGGATTTTTTATTTTAAATTTATTGCATCTTCTGATTCAATTAACATATACGTGGAAGATGTATAAAAAATTCATTAAATAAAATAGATAATGTAATTTTAAATACGTTGTAGACCACTTTATTAAAAACTCTAGTTGTTAGAGAAAAAGGAACTTTCCATGCTAAAATCATCAGCCACAACTAAATCATAACAAATATCTTGATACAGTTAAAAACTCATACAAATATTCCTTAATTATGGCGAAAGCTCAATTTTTTACCAATTTTGTTGGACTGCAATGAATATTACTGATTTATCATAATATTTAAGCTATTAAATATTGGAATAATCAATATTTTTTTTGTCACATCCAATGTCGTCTTCACTTGCATCCAGACTTCATAAAACATACTTGATTCACGACAACAAGAACGAGGAATACATAGGACTTTTACGTTTGGATTTGTCAATGTCATTATCCTCTGATTGAGGATAATATAATTGATCAAAAGTTTAATTGCTCTACCAACTGCTCTTAGCATATTGCATGATGACAAACTATATAAGGAGACAAAAATTGGGCAAGATTATATTTTTAATCCTGTAGATAGAGGTTAACAAATTTAGTCTTCAGTTTTACGGAATTTTTAAAATGATCCCAAAATTAAGAAAATTTAACACATTTGGTCCTATGTTTTACGAGATTTTCAAAATAGTTTCAGAATTTGAGAAAATTCAACACATTTTCCTTTGCTCCACGGGATTTATGGGACTAAATGTGATAAGTTTTCTCAATTTTAGAACCATTTTAAAATTTTCGTAAGGCATAGGATCACATATGTCAAGTTTTTTTAATTTTGAAATAATTTTGAAAATCTCAAAATGCAAAAGACTAAAAGTATTGAACCCCTATCCTATGGGATTGAACGTGTAATTTTATCTAGATCTTGCAACTATCCCAATATTTATGTAACTTTTTCATGACCTAATGATAAATACCTATTTTATTTTAGACTTAAATATATTTTCATCCCGTAGTTTAGATTGTTTAATGTTTTCGTTCTTTAACTTTTTATGGTAGTATTTCGTTTCTCCATCTTTTAAATTTACTTGATTTCACTCTTTTTTCCTTCAAAATTCACCCTTGTTAGAAAAATTCATGTGTATCTCATGTGACCTTTTAAGATTGGAGTTATTATTTCTACTGACTCGTTTTTGCTAGCTCACAACAAAAAATGCAACATATAACCATGGCTAATTAATTGTCATGGTTAAAAATAAATAGCCGTAGCAAATAGTCATTTACCACGGTCATACAACAGTTGTTGCCCATAGTATCTGCGAGGGTAGCTAAAAGTCATGGCAAATTTTTACCATAACTCTTAGCCATGGCAAATAACTTTCTTTTGGTGGAAAATTTAAGTTTTTGTATCGATTTTATTTAATTATGATCAACAAAAATTATTTACCATAGTTTTTAGCCCATAGCTATTAAAGTTGTAGCCAATAGTCATTTTTTTCTATTGTAGTATTTTTTGTCCTTATAACTTTCTAAAATTACATTTTGATCCTACATATCTTTTTAATTTCTTCAATTTCAATTTTTTTTTGCCGAAGGAGGTGAACTCCAGCGAAAAAATGAATGCTAATGGCCTAAATTATGGGGCCAAAATGCAATTAACCCTTTTATTTTGTATAAATCCTAAGTAAGACAAAATTGCATTTTATGACTTACAAGTTAACTAATTTTGCAATTTTGGACCCATCATTTTTTAACTTACCACATTGCATCTCATAACTTCAGAAAATTTATAATTTTAGTCCAAAACCTTAATTTCATTAAATTTCTTACAAGACCAACCTTAATTCGCCTCAAAATTAACGGAATTTGTGTCATGCACATGTTTTCATGAAAAAAATTAACTAAATTACTGTACGGACTAAATTATTTTTTTTTTGGAGTTATGAGATGTAATTTGATGAGTTCAAAATAATGAGACTAATCATAATTATAAAAAACGAACTCGTGAGGCGTAAATTAAATGCAATTTTCCCTCCTAAGTAACATGGACAACAAAAGATCAATGCTCTCTCACTATAACTCAGGAAGTACAAATGGATGTTCATTAATGAAATACATTCAACATGAGTACACGGTCCGAAGCTCGCTTTACAACATTAATCTGCATATACATACTTATTAGTAGCTTCTCAGTATATATACTATAAATGTCTGTGGATGATGAGACCATATTCAATTCTTACAATATACAGAAGTTAAGACAGTATATATATATAATATTAATTCTTTCTCCTATATATATATATATATATATATATATATTTAAATCTCATAATTAATTAGTATATGGTTACCAAATTTTATTTTCTACTTCATGTCTCCTACTTCCACAGGTCGAATTGGGAAGTCGTCGTGGTCGATATCGACGTAAGTTCTGCTTTCATCTCATTCTCCATCATTCCCATTGATTCAGAAACTTGAACACAGCCCTCATTTGAGTCATTACCATCATCTTGGCTGAGCTGAGAGGCCACAAATTTGTCGAGCACCCGCCAGTCAGTGACTTGATCCGATGCTGCTTGCTCGTTGTTCACGTTGATGTAGAGCGTGTTACAGTGCATCTGGTCGATTTCTTGGATATGGTCGACGTCTTGTAAGCCGTAAGGGACGATGGAGTGGCAACTGATCACACTGCTGCCGGATTGTTGTAGTTTGGGGCTTTCTAAATCGGGGAGCTGGAGAAATGCATCGACGTTGTTGGGCATTTTGTATTGCATTTGGAGCTCTTGTTTGCAGGTGTGATGATGAGGAGGGTAGGAGGCGAACGGTGGTGATATACGCCTCGTTGGATCGAAATCCGGCATGAAGGAGGCTTGGTCGTCGTACCAATAGGGCGAATCGTGCTCGCCCTCTTTTCTTGTTGTGGCCATTCTCTTCTTGAATGCCCTGCAAACTACCCATCCTTCTTCCTGGTACAATGATTTAATTTGTCAGATACTATGTTAGATAGAAGAATTATTTGCATTCAGAAGAAGTAATTAAATATATAACCATCTCTCTCTCTATATATATATAGGGTTTAATGCAATTTACCCTTATGATATTGTAAATAAACAAATTATCCCCCTACGAAAAAAAAGTAGCAATCTACTCCTTTTATATTTTTAAAAATGAAGCAGTTGACCCCTTGTCTAGGGAGGTAAATTGCTTCATTTAAAAAATATAGAGGGTTAAATTGCTATTTTTAAAATACAAAAGGATAAATTAGTAAGTATAATTTTCATTGTTAATTTACACTATTTAATATATATTGTGAACATTTCGTTGCTAAATTCGTTAGCAAGTAAACTTTCATTGCTAAATGTAAGCAAGTAAATTCTGGTATTAAATAATGTGATTTATAATTAGCAATAAGAATTTTACTTGCTAATTACCTTGACGTTAATTTTTTTCCGTTGCTATCAAACTATTTTCTTGTAGTGAGTTTATTATGTCAAATACTTCAACATTCTATAAGTTCTAACATCTTATTTATCCAAACACTTAAAGCGTTTATTTTTAAAATTAGATCAAACATTTTTAAACTGATAATTCAATACATGGTCAAATAAAACACTACAAAAAATGTGGCATTTAATCATAGCTAAGTATCATGGTTAATAACAAAATAGTCGTAGCAAATAGTCATTAACCACAACCATGCAATGATTGTTGGCCGTGGTATCTGCGAGGGTGGCTAAAACATTTGTTATGGCTAAAAACCATGGCAAATACCTTTACTATGGCTCTTAACCATGGCAAATAACTTTTTTGTGGTGAAAAACTTATGTTTCTGCATCGATTTTACTTAACCGTGGTTGATAAAAAGTATTTACCACGATTTCTAGTTCATAACTATTGAAATTGTAGCCAATAATCATCTTTTTCCTAGTGAAACCAATATAAAAAACTTAAGTTTATCACAGTTAATTAATATTGGGATGGTTTTGGATATGGTCAAAATATTTGTTATGATTTTTAATTATAACTTATATTTTGACCTCACTTGCAAAAATAGTGACTAGCAATTTTTCATAATTATAATTTATTAATAGTTATTACGAACTCTACTTTTGAGATTACTTAATAATTAACCATGAAAAAAAAATTATATTTCTTCCGGTGAGCAAGAAGGCATTTAGCAGTATCTTAGTAAATCAAAAAATGGAATCACAAGGATAAATCAAATACTGTGTCCAGGATAAATTTGGAAACTCTAGTAAGACTAAATTGTGTGATTCATACATTCTTAAACACACACAAATATATATATACATATATATATAATATATATATATATATATATTAGCCTCATTATTATTTTTTCCTGATAATTTCTATTTCAGTTGCTAATAACAAACTATATATTAGCAACAGCTTATATATAGTATTATTAAATAGTACGGAAAGCACCTTTTATGGTAAAATTATATCTTGTGTCCCATAAATTAGCCTCTTATTTTTCAACTCATCACAAGTATTCCATAACTTCATAAAACTTATAATTTTAGTCTTAATCCGGTAATTTTATTAATTCTTTTTATGAAAACAGCCTTAATTCAGCCTCAAAGCTTAATTGGGCTCGTGCCATGTATGTGCTATTTTCATTAGAAATTTAATAAAATTAAAACTTAAAAATTAAATTAAATTACATATGAGTTATGGGATGTAATATAGTGGATTCAAAAATAAAGAGATCGAAATCATAAAGAAAAACAAAACAATATGACTTCCTTGTCTATACATAAGCTCAAATAATAATAGCTATAATCTTTCTTTCTTTTTTTCAATCACACTGCAAGTGTTATTTAAGATACAAATGTTATCTAATTTTGCACTTCAAAACTATGATTCTATATATATATATATATATGTATGTATTCACCTATTGAAGTGCCACAATTAAAATTTAAACAAATCAAAGGCTAAGGAAAAATACGCGGAGCTTTGAAGTGATAGAGCTGAATTGTGAGTACGCTCGAAAAGTTATCAAACTTGTATAGACAAAACCCTGGCAACACAATTTTAGTAATATAGTATTTAATCATAATTAATTATTATAGTTAAAATAAATAATTATAGTAAATAGTTATTGATCATAATTATGTAATGTTTGTTGGCTGTAGTTTTTGCGAGTGTAATTAAACATTTGTTATGGCTAGGAGTTCTAGCAAAAATATTTGAGTCATGGCAAAAATAGCTTCTCCGGTGGATATATACGTTAAGTTTTATATCGACTTTTATTTAATCGTGATTTTAGTCCATAGCCAATGAAACTGTAACCAATAGTAAATTTTCTTCCAGTGTACTAATTAACCACATTAAACTTAATAGCCTTAAATATATTTTTTGTGACGTAACTTGGGTCATTTGGCGTTTTAGTCCTTTAACTTTCTATGATAGTATTTTTGTCTTACATCTTTTTAATTTTGCAATTTTGATTAGTCCCTTTTGTGTTGGTTCTTCTCACCGAAAAAATACATGTGCATCTTAAACATGATCTTTTAAGATTAGGGCTACTCTTCATACTAATTCATTTCTGTCAGCATTTTTATCTGTTAACTTTTTAGAGTAGCATTTTAGTCTTGCAACTTTTTAGTTTTCTTGATTTTCGTCCTTTTTTCATCGGGGTTCACCATTCTCACATATGGAGGTAAACCCTGATGAAAAGTAGACTGAAATTGTGAAAATTAAAAAGATGTAAGATCAAAATGCTATCCTAGACCTAAATGCTATCCATAAACAATAATATGATGAATACCTGGAGTTGTTAAGGGGATATACTTGCCTGGGAAGGTGCATTTTCATTTGTTTCGAGCCGGTACTCGTGCATTATCCAGTCTGATTTCTGTCCATTCGGGGCTCGACCTTGATAGAACACCAAAGTCTTTCTCATCCCAATCAAACTGTGCTTCAGATAAATAGCCTTATCTCTTCCGGTAGCTTTCCAGAATCCCGCTTTCGTTGCCCTATTTGTGCGCGTTCCAGTCGGATACTTCTTGTCTTTATGACTAAAGAAGTACCACTCATTCTGCTCCTCAGCCCCTATCCTGCAAAGTTCTGTATAATTTTCGCTCAAGCGTTAGAATGGAAAACGAGATGAGAACATATGGATTCAAGGATGTCTAGGTTAATTTGTACGTACCTTGAAGATCCCATGGCTCGATTTTGTAAATCGATGTCTTTGATGACATCTAGGTCGATTCTTTTTGAGGCAATCTTCTTCCGGAGATAGTAATCGACCAATTCTTCGTCTGTCGGGTGGAATCTAAATCCGGGAGGAACATGTGTAAACGAATTCATGTTCTTGCAGTTGTACGTACGTAGTTGAATTAAAACCTGTAATTTGTATCAAGAACAGCAATGTGAGCTGCATTGAGGACATGAACTAAAGACACTTTCAGACACAAATGAATTAGTGCAGCTACCTTAACAAGAATCAAATTGAAAATTATCATTATGGGTGCATGGTACAAGTGAAGACAGTCCCACATAATTAATGAATGTCATGTCAATTAATTCATATGCCATTTGCATTCTAGCTATTTCAAAGGTATTTAGGCTACATTTGAAACCATAGATTTAGACTTGACCAAGAATTTGTAGAAAGGATTTCAAGTGATGGCATGTGAAAAAAAGTTGAAACCCATCAAGGTTCAACAAATATATAGTTCAAAATTATCATTGAAGATCGATTTGAAATCTATTAAATTTAGAATTATTCAAACCAGCCCATAGAAAATTCATATTTTTAAATCTATCAATTCAAATACATCCTTCGATAATTTTGCAGCACCCGGATGCCCGCTTCTAATAACAAAAAACATAATAAAAAGGTAAAATTACAGAATCGGTCCGGGATAGATATGCAAATTGTGAAGCTTCATAATGTTCTTATATATATATATATATATATATATATATATAGATGCAATGTTATTCTAGAAATCAAGGATTTTTTTTATTTATTTACTTTTATTCTTTTTGTCTAATTCCTTTTATGTGCTTAGATATATAAATATGTAAAATGAAAATTAACTATAGGTATAATAATTAATCCATTGATGATCATATTTGTCATCCATAGGGCGAAAAAGCATTCAACCTTTAATATAACTTGATGAAGATGGATGCATTTATACATATATAAATATATATATTAAAATGTAGGTAAAACTACTCGAGTTTGCTTTTGCTTGAGGCATGAAACGTGAAGGAAATACTTATTACAACATAAAGAGATGGTTCCTCCACTCCCAAAAGTGAATGCTGGAGAGAACAAAAGGAATATCTATCTCCAACATATATATAATTACTTCATTTCTTTGTACCCTAATCAAACACCAACAATGGGACGGAATTATTAAATTACATACTTAACCGAATAAAAAGATTTTAATTTTTTCCTCCTCAAAACATATTGATGCATGATGAAACTATTAAAAAAAGGAATTACATAATGCTACATTTGGATGAAAGAATTTGAGAAAATAAATTCAAATGGCTCAATATCAAATGCATTTAAAATTCATTATAATTAAGTTCACACGATGTATATACTTCAAACGAGTTCAAGAACTTAAAATTCTTTGTTATATGTACTCTGCAAAACAAGGTTAAAAGATTTGTTATCATGAACTGGAAATCCTTAGTTTTAGATCAATCAATCCAAACACAGTCCAAAAGAAAATATCATTACATATATATTTATAGAGATATATATATATAATGATTTTCTCTATGGAAAGGGTGCAATATTCGTGCATAAGAGAGATCAACCCAGAAGACTATATGCATTGCCCAGAAATCATATCATCCTTAATTAGCAAAAGTAATAATCAAACTAATAACACACACAATATATATATATATATATATATATGCCAGTTTACTTTGACACACAAGATAAGTCACTCTGAAGAAATATGTAAAATTATGAGTAGAGTATTAATCTAAGAGAGAGAGAGAGAGACAGAGACAGAGACAGAGATTTAAACTAGCAGAAAACTTGAATTTTCAGTGTAAATTTTGTCCATGTCAAAATATCTGTAGAGATTTATTTTTACATTTATATATATATGATCAAGTCTTGAAATTAGTAAAAAGAGTTAAATTAACAGTACATGAAAAGGAGAAAGATAACCTTTGAATCAAGTTCTTGTGGATCTGACTTAATCCCAACCCTAATATTCACTCAAGAAAAGGTAAAGGGAACTCCCTTTTTGCCTAAGCTCGATCAATGAATAAATTACTGCAAAGCAAAAACCTTTTCCTCGGGAATTGAACTCACCCTGAAAACTTTGTCCCCCGATTGTCAAAGAATGATCGGATCCCGAGGAAAGATGAAAGGGAAAGTAAAAGCAGAGGGGAAATGAAAGGTTTTTCCCTTCTGGGCAAATGGGAAAACAAGAAAATAAGGATTCATATATAGGGTTTTCTGGGGCGAGGAATATATATGAGCATGTACAGCATCAATGGCTGTCATGCAAACCCTCACTGTGTGTTCAATGTGTGTGTTATGTATGTAAATGTTTACATGTATGTGATGATGATAGTCACCTTGGCTTGAACTGGGAGGAAACTTGATTGTGGGAAAAGCTTTCCGGGAAAAAAGGGACGGCGGAATAAGTGGTGGCGGTGAAGTACTCCACCACCCTCCCACCAGCAACTGATGTAGACCACAGCGGTGAGGTCTTGCTCGCTCGCTCTCTTCTGTCTGTGTGCGTGTGTATATATTGATGATGATGATAAGCTTAATTAAGAGAGAGAAATAGAGGAGAGAGAGCGAGAGAGAATTCAAAAGCTGACGGCATGTAGCACTAGACCTTCTTAAAGAAGACCTCATACCCGACCAAAAAGAATGTCTTGATTAAAAAATATTTGTAATAAAACTCCTATGTTTGTTTCTCTCTAGATCAAGACAATTAATTAAATATAATAAAACTCCCTAATAAAAAATGTAGCTGAACAGTAACAAAATGTAGTCGACTCTGGCTACAGAGAATTTGCGTTTGACTGAAGGATTTGAATTTAATTAGTGGAATTTTTTTTGGGATGTAGGATTTAAAGTGATTTTAAGATTGAGTTAATTTGAAGTGTATTTTAAAAATTCTATTACATGCAAAGAATTTAATTTACTTTCGGGAATATGTGGATGCACCTAATTAACTTCGAATAGTAGTGTTTGAAGCAAATGATTTTAGGGTTAAATTTCAAAGGAATTATATATTTTGATTTAGGAAGAGTTACAGGACGATCTGTTTATGCACATGATCGGCATTTAAACAAGAACCTAACTTTTCATGACTATTATTGTTTCGAGGGATTATTGTTCATTGCAAAATTTCATTGATCGTCTGGGTGTTCCTTTGAACTTTTTTTCATTTTTCAATAGACTTTGTTCAATTTTCATATTTTATGTAGTTTTAGTTTAGACTGATATATTGCCATGTTATAATTGCTAGTGTAATGTGATGATATTTTTGGACCAAGTTCCATAATTTTAGGAGTAATATCGAATTAACTATAAGATAATTTCATGAGTTTGACAAATTAAAGCTTTGAATTTGTGAGAAATCTTCGAGTTAGGTAGTCTTTCAAATAAACAAAGAATAATTAAACAATAAACTATATAAATTCCTATTAAATGATATAAATATCACTACAAAAAATGATCAATAGCAGTGAAAAAAATTGATACTAAAATCAAGATCGAGTTAATTAGCAAGTAAGTTTTTTGTTGCTAACTTACATCATTTAGTATATTTTTTAAATAGTTTGTTGCTATATTCGTAGTAAATTTATTTTTCTTGCTAAATTCATTGGCAAGTAAGTTTCTTGTGTTTGATAATTTAGATTAACAACGAGAGTTTTACTTGCTAATTGTCTCGATCTTAATTTTTTCTGTTGCTATTGAATAATTTTCTTGTAGTGATCCAAACCCATGATTTCATATTACTTCACGAAAAAATAAATTTTGATCACAGTTAATCAATATTGAACATGATTTGTCATATGGTCAAAGTATCTATCGTAGTCTTTAGCTCCCGTTATACTATTTTGGCATCACTTGCAAAAATAAAGGCTAATATTATTGCACAGCCATGATTAATTAATATTCCTCATAACGTCTAACTTTTAATCCTGTTAATTAATTATATAACAAAATTAATATTTATTCTAGTGATGTGGTGCAATGCACTCATACTATTTTGCTTGTCCAATTTAAGAATATTGTTGTTTTATTTTAGAGTATCCAAGAACTGGAAATAATCACCTATCTGATCCTCTTCCTAAAGTTACCAAACAGTTTAAAAATCAACAACATACAAAAACGTCCGATTAAAAGCTTCCACTGACTTGACATTAATTTTAAATTCAGAATTAATTAATTAAAGTACGTGGGAATGAATAAATTATAATTTCTAAGCCTGTTTAAGATGTGGTATTTTTGATTCTATACTAATTGATTTTTTAGTCCTGTAATTTTATACTTTTGGTAATTTTAATTATTTTTCCACTAATCTGACTGAAAAATTGCATTTAACTTGTACATGACTCAATTAAATTGTAATTTTGGTCCTATAAATCAATTCGTGCAGGATAAAAAATGGCAACTCACTCAAATTACAGAACTAAAAATACCGACGCCCTAAGTTATAGGACTAAAATCACTAGGAAAAAAATGATTATTAGCTATAATTTAAATAAGGACTAAAAATCGTGGTAAATATTTTTTAATAACTACGGTTAAGTAAAATCGATGTAAAAACATAGATTTTTCACCACAAAAAAATTATGTGCCATGGTTAAGAGCAATGGTAAAAGTATTTGCCATGGTTTTTAGCCATTTGAAAATGCTTTAGCCACCCTCGCAGATACCACGGTCAACAACCGTTGCATGACCATAGTTAATGATTATTTGCTACACTATTTGTTATTAATCATAGCAATTAGCCGTGGTATAATGTCATATTTTTTTGTAGTGAATGCAATTTAATTGAGTAATGAATGCAATTTAATTGAGTAATATACAAGTCACATGCAATTTTTCATTAATTTGACTGAAAAATGATGAAAATTCTAAATTTTTTAAAATTATAGAATTAAATTACAAAATTAATTTTTGTAAGACAAAAAATGCCATCTCTACAAATTACAGTATAAGAATTGCATTTTTCCCGCGAGCAATTTATGTTTTCAGTTCGGACTTCGGAGCAGCATTGGTAATATTGCCTATAGATAATTCGTGCTCATCTTCGTTGTACCCTCTTTCTTGTGCCGATAAGAATTGTAAGGAAGAATTCCCAAAACCCTGATTGGAACTTACAATTGAGTAATAACATTAATGTATTTTCGGTATTTTAAGAAAAAAAAAAACTCACGATTAATGATGTTTTAGCGTAGTGGACGTTATGATTGAAGTCTCATGAAAAAAGTTCAAAATTATAGATTCGAGTTCCACTAGATATGTAGGTATTTATCTCATACTACAAGAAAATGGCTCAATAATTGCTAAAAAAGTTAGTATCGAGCTTTGTCAGTAAGAGAAATTATCGTTGTCAATCTACATTATTTACTACAAAAAATTTACTTACTAATGAATTTAGCAATAAATATTTAAACAATTCATGTTTAAATTGATTAGCATGTAAATTTCTCGTATGGAGAAATGTCATTTTTCGTATTATAATTTAGGGTTTTTTCACTTTTGTCCTATTGGTTACGAGATTCTCACTTTTGGTCCCGTGACATCTAAAAAATAGCATTTTTGGTCCCATGACACATTTCCATTATATATTTAATATAGAATGTGGCATGTGCTTAGCAAGTGGCTGTTAGAGCTTTTACACTTTTGGTGTCATATGCTACATGATTCTCACTTTTGGTCCCATAACTTTAAAAAAATAACATATTTTGTCCCATGCACTTAAGGCCACTTGGCCCTTTCTGTTAAGTATCTAATGGAAAGGTATCACGGGACCAAAAGTGCTAGTTTTTTTTTTTTTAAATTACAAGATCAAAAGTGAGAATTCCATAACTAGTGGAATCAAAAGTGAAAAGACCCTCAGTTATGGGAGAAAAGTGTCATTTCCCCTTTCTCGTATTATATAAAATAAATTAGCAATGAACTTAGCAAGAATTTTTGTTTTGATTAGCTTGAACTTGACTTTAATATCAATATTTTAGTAGCTATTGTGTCATTTTCTTATAGTATTATTTTATGTGGGTTTATTAATGTAATTTATTCCATTGTTCTTTCTCTATTAATGTACTAATCGAATCAATATATTATTTATTTTATTGATATTCATATTAACATAATCATGTAATTACTACTTAAAAAAAATATTCTCTGCCTCTAATTGGTTCATTCATCATATTTTTTGTAATTTTTTTTTAAGTAAAAGCAATGAACTATTCAGTAGATCAACTCTCATATAACTAGTGGGGTTCGAATTCATAACCCCTAAAATTATGGGCTCTCAATTTTTTCAATTAAACTAAATTTCATTGGCTATATATATATATATATATATATATATATATATATGTTTAGTACAATGGTTGTTATATTCGAATTATCTTTATATATATATATATATATATATATATATATATATATTTAGTACAATTAATTAGGTGTAGCCCCACAAACCGACTCAATCAACCACGATGGCGACTGCTCTCCAAATGTTCAATGCATAACATCTATTAAAATTGAAAAAATAAACATAAAGAAAATAAGCCACTCTATATACATGAATTTGAGAATTGGGATAGAAAATGATAAAAAAAAAAAAAAAAAAGGTGCAAGGCTTTATATTAATTTAATTTTAGAAATATACAAATTAAAGAATTCATCAAAATCTCTTATTTCATATAATTATCATAAATAGAGTTAGTCGAATGTTATCTCCTGTAAAAATACTAATACACAAAACTTTTCTGAACAAAATAAAAATAAAAATAAAAATAAAAAAATGACAGTATCATCATATTGAGCGTGTTGAATACTAAATAAATTAGGAGGTGGAGAGTGCACAATTATTTAGGACTTAGACTTATTGGATTCAAAATCAAGTGGGGGTCAAGGGGGTTGCGCCCCCTTGTGCCCCTAGCAGGGTCCAAGGGGCAGCACCCCTAGCTGGACATAATCACATGGCCTAAAAAGATACGTTTGGACATAATCGTTCAGAGCACCCGCCCACAACTTTTCTTGTCTGGACTTAATAGTTTTAAAATAGTTTTAACTGCTTGTAACTTCTTTGATTTGGACCATTTATATATAACCTATCAGATACGTTTGGAAACATACTGAAAAGTTTTCGGTTTTCTCTTCCACCGCCAGGAAAGAAAACATTATCTGCATCTTATCCTAAACAAATTTTGTGTAACCTGTTGCCATGTGATAAGGGTCAAAATATTGTTTAAGGAAAATAATTTCCAACACGATTTACAGATCGTATCCAGTCATTCAATCACCTTTTTTTTCTAACAAATTTTCCTCAACTTTTAAGAAAGAAGCTCACTACTTTCTGCTTTAAAAAGCAAACCTCAGGGCTACTAGATTTAATTTTTCAAATCACAGGGTGTCTACGTGTAATTACACCAAATTTAAAAAGAATGGAGTGTAATTATCCCAAGAACAAAATGATAAAAAGAATGAAAATGGTAAACAAGGCTAGATTGTGAATAAATTGAGCCGAATCAAATACTTTATTGTTTAATTTATTTGAAAAAAATATTCAGATCACTTCATTTGGTTATTGACATTTAATCCAGATAGAATAAATTTTCATTGAATTGAATACGAGTCGAACTCGAGCAGATTGATATTTTAAAATATATTTTGCTATTTTTCACTAATCAGATCAAATTCGAGCAGAGTTTGAAATGTTATCGAAGTAAAACCTTCACTAAAGCTTGATTGATTAAGTTTCACGAACTGATTTGAAGTTAATAAAATAATTTTGTTTATCTTTCAACTTTAAAAAAAGAAATAATTACACCGCTATCCCCTAATACTCAATATATTTATAAGTAAACTCCATTCAATTACATTTATTATCCTTATCATTTATTTTCGTCCAATAAAATAGATTAATTTGTTAAACCAAATTAATGAATTTTTTATATTAACAAAAATCAATTGAATGAAAATCTATACATATTTTCAACTGATTTAAATATGAATATTTGTTGGACGAAAATAAATATCAAATACCTATTAATTTTTTTTAACCCACCTATAATTATATTGGAATTGGAAGGAAAAGAAACCCTTCAGAAAAGATTCGTATGCTGATGTGGTCCCATTACGACAAACAACTGTGTCTTACGTGCCTAATTTTAATCCGGCGTGGGCTTAATACTGATTACTACGTTAAAACAGGCATAGGCCGACAGTATTGTTTTTATTACGCGTGGGCCAATTCCGTTATCCCAGGAAATGGGGCCCCGACCCGTTTTCCAATAACGACACGTGCATCAAACTAAGTTTGGATATATATTCAAGTACTTGTGCGTGCCGATTAGTTAATCCATCTCTTCACTTTTGCTCTGTACAGCCCCCGTTCCTCGCCTCCCCCCGTTGCGCCAAAAAAGAAAAAGTGTTAATTAAATAATAATTATAAATAATTATACGTCTTCTTTTAAAATTTTATATAATTACATATAAATATAATATAATATTGAAATAGTAGTGAAGCAAAAGGCACACACATTATACGTTTGTCAGGTGGGCCCCATGGCCATGCCACGTGTGATCACTTTTTTGGGTGTGACGTTCTAGAACAGTTCTGAAATTTTCACTATTATGAGTTGGGAAATGTAATTAATTATGGGGGTAAAGTATTATGTCATGGAGGAATAGAACTTCGGAACGACTAAATTTTTTGATTGATTATTATGTTATGAATCATTACGATTCAAAAAATTATAGTAAATTAATATTTATTTATTTCAATCACGATTCAAAATTTTGAAATTTTTTATGAACATAAGTTTCAAAAGATTAAGAGATAAATGCAATAAACGACAAGACATAAATATGCATCATAATTTTCTTATTGTTAAAGGCAGTTGTTAGCTATAGTCAATATTTTGGTTTCGTTTGCAAAAATGACGATTAATAATTATTGCACAAGTATAATTATACTATTCTTTTTTATCTTTAACTATAGTAATTATTAACTATAATGAAAAGATATATTTCATTCTTGCGGGCTATAAACCCTAATTATTCTTGTTAGTAGTGTTCTGGTCATTCATAAAAATTGCATGCATGATTTCCTTGGTTGTTTGGAGAACGAAATCATTGAGTTTTTTTTTTTTTTTTTTCAAATTTAATTGACAATTAAATTTAGGGATTATTACTCCCCTCCCCTGAGGTTTGGTGTAATTACACGTAGATCTCTTGTAGTTTGAAAAACTACAACTAGCACCCCTGAAGTTTGCCTATATCTAACAAATAAGTCCCTCCATTAGTCAAAATTCACTGAATTGATTGATATTAACAAAAAATTTAGAAAAACATTTATATTAACCTTTGATTGACTTATTACTGACTTATTGCATGTTAAAATAAATTTTTTCGAACTAAATTACCCTTATAACGGTGAAGATATACGTCCTCAAATACATTAACACGTGAAGACGTATGAGGGTAATTTGATCATAAAAAGATTTATTTGACCTGTAATATATCAGTAATAAATCAATTAAGGGCTAATATAGAATTTTTTGTAATTTTTTTATTAATATCAGTTAATTTGGTGAATTTTGACTAACGATGAACTTATTTGTTAGATGAAAGCAAACCTCAACGGTGTTAGATATAATTTTCCAAATCACATGGGGTCTATGTGTAATTACACTAAACTTCGAGAGAGGGGAGTGTAATTATCCCTTAAATTTAATGTTATAAAGCCAAAAATGTTAAGTGATAATTTTATTGTTGACAATTTTATATTTTATCACTAATAATTTTCTTATGGTAGTAATAAAAAAAATAGAAAGTTAAATGAAATATTCACACTCAATTCTAATGTAACCAATACAATGATTAATACAAGGTGACTTGTCGGCCAAACACCTTGCACCTATGATTTTAGTCATGAGTTCGAATCGTTTGGAGGGTAATTGGGGAGTCGACTCCTTAACTCTTCAGAACATAAGTTAAAAAAAAAAAAAAATTCTAATGTAGCTGATACATTAAAATGCAAGGAAAAATTGTTAATTCTGGATCCAATGCTTATTTCATTTTAAATAAAATAGAAAAATACTATATGCATTAAGTATGAAAACAAGATGTATGAAAACGTGAACTCATTCACAATATATTTTACTAATTAATATATATATATATATATATATAAATATACACACACATATATACTACTTCTCGCTTATATTATACCCTTAAAAATTTGAACGAATTTAATTAATTATGTATTTTAAATGATTCATTTTATTTTTTGATGCCAATATACTTTCACAATCATCCTCTAAATTCATTCAGGTTAATTACTTGATCCACTTTTAATTATAAAGTGATTTTTCATTTAAAAATTCATACCATATCTGTTTGGCTATATGCGTGCAAGTGTTGTACGCAATGATATACAATTAACATATTTATACTAATATGAAAAGAAAAACATTTGACACTCATAAACATCAATTAGTGATACTTTTGCACTAATTTCTAAATATAAAATTATATTCCAAATTAAATAATCTTAAAAAAATTAACTATAACTACTCCATGCCCTCTACCACTACTATACCAATTCTTCTGGTGTGTCGAAATACCTTAAGTTCGTCCTCCTTCATTTCTTTTTATTTTTTATTTTTTAAATGTGATTTGTAGGTTTATATATTTTAGTTTAATTTTATAATATATTTTATATACAAAATTAATTATTATATGCACGTAGAGACAACATTCTACGATGATTGGTATATATAAATAGATAATTACGCTCATCTCCTCTAAGGTTTGATGTAATTACACATAAATTTTCTGTGGTTTGGAAAATTACATCTAGCACTCCTGAGAATTGCTTCCATTTAACAAATAAGTCCCTTCGTTAAATTTACCGAATTTGCTGATACTAACAAAAAATAATAAAAAATATATTAACCCCTTATTGACTTATTACTAACTTATTATAGATCAAATAAGTCTTTTATGACCAAATTAGTCACACGTTTTCCTGCATTAATACATGTGATGAGATATATTTAACCTGCAATAAGTCAATAATAAGTCAATCGAGGGTAAATATCATTTTTATTCGGTGTTTTTGTTAATATCAACAAATTCAGTGTATTTTGACTGATAGAGAAATTTATTCATTAGACAGAAGCAAACTTCAAACTTGCTAAATGTAATTTTTTTAAATTATAAGAAATTTAGGTATAATTATACCAAATTTGATGAGAATGGAGTGTAATTATTTTATATATAAAAGAAAAAACAAATGTAAATTTTGACTAAGGTATACAACCATATTGGTGGAGGTAGCCAATACTAATGATTTCTGATGTAGACTCATTATTGTTCCTGTTCCCCACGTTTCAACTAAGAAAGGGTGGACTAAAATTCTTTCTCAAAAAGTCCACATTTTTTTTGCAAGAAAAAACGAGTAGTGACTAATTGGACTTGCGTCCCTTCAGTTTCTGCTTCACATTCACTCTCTCTGACATTGGGAAAAAAAAAGGTTGTCTTATCCAAGACATCATATAATTTTAATAATTGGAAAATGGGACCTCTTAATGTCCAGTTCCTATTGGTTACCTAACACTTAAATTAATTTACATGAAGAAAGTTAAACTGTCGTGTTCAAATAAAGGATTCTTCAAAGTTACCACATCAGTCAAAGCTGTATAATTTTTCACCTTGACAATGATTGACTTTGATGTGAATAGGGTTGAGCAGAATAGATCCCATATCCAACTTTTCCTTACTTTTAATTTTAGCAATGAAGTCATTGATAATATATTGGGATAATTACATTCCCTTTTTTCGAGATTTGATAAAATTTTATGTAAAATTCAAGTGATTTAAAAAATTACGTTTAGTATTTTTTAAATTTGTTTTTGTCTAATAAATAAGTTCTCTAATTCAATAAAATTCATTAAATTTGTTGATATCAACAAAAAAAAAAAAGATTGAATAAAAATTGATATTTACCCTCGATTAACTTATTATTGACTTATTGTAGGTCAAATAATTTTTTTCAGGCTAAAGTACATATATAATAGTGAAGATATACATCCGCACATGCATTAATACGTGAAGATGTATAAATATAATTTAATTATCAAAAGATTTATTTTACCTATAATAAATCTGTAATAAGTCAGTCGGGGTAAAATATAAGTTTTTTTTTTTCAATTTTTTTATTAATATCAATTAATTCGGTGAATTTTGACTAACAGAAAGATTTATTTGTTAGGTGAAAGCAAATTTTAGGATATTTTTTTGGTAGATGTAGGTTCCCAAACCATAGGAGTCTATGTGTAATTACGTCAAACCTCAGGGGAAGAGAGTGTAATTATCCCTAATACATTAGTAAAAATTACAAAAATAAAGTATCATTGATTATAGGATAAATTATAATAATTTTTAAATTTAGATTTAATTACAAAACCATTCTTTATTCTTTGTAAAATTACATGTAGGGAAAATTGTGTTTTTGTCCTGTGTGTAAGGTTTTTTTTTTTTTTAATTTAATCTCATTTGTTATTATTTTCTCATATTAAATTTCTTAAACTGAAAATTTTCTCAATATTAGTCCTACGTGCATTTTTTGTCTAATAATTGATTGAGCCTTTAGTATTTTCTATTAATTATTAGACGGAAAGTGCATGTAAGGACTAACATTGAGAAATTTTTCGACTTATGACTTGCAATTTGAGAAATCATAATTAATGGAACTTAATTGAGAAAGGCCCTAATAATGTGATTTTTCCTTACATGTATATTTTCTGAAGGGGTGTTAATGTAATATATCATATGGAGCATTTGTGTAAAATTTCACTACTAAATAGAGAGAGTACTTATAATTACAATTACAACATCAAGAATTGTACTTATAATTTTTCAAAAAATAAAAATATTTGTGTAATTAAACCTAAGTTCAGCGTATCAATTTAACTTACCCTTCATTATGAATTTAGTGAATTAAATTTGTTTGGTCATAATAGTGATCCTCTAATATAATGGTGAAAATTGTTGATTCGTGGGATCTTTTTATATTGATACTTGATTTTATTTAACTAATGTACCTTATTCCTTATGTAAAAATTAATATCACATGTCATTTATAAAAAATTAATATCATATATGTCATTAATAAAAAAATTAATATCATATATGTCATTTATCTATTTAAAGAAAAATTTTGCGCACATAAGTGTTTATGTTAAATGCAATAAAAATATAATACGATTTGCAATAAAAAAAAGTAAATAGGTGATTTTGGATATTGTTCAACCAATGCAATAGGATTTTTTTTTTTTTTTCAAAAAAGGATCAAAATTGGTTTTTCAATTCTGTCATTTATCATAGAAATAAAGTGTCATCATTAGACCACCCATCGGCCCTCTAACATAACAGGAACTATGGGAGTACTGCAATTAATTAATCACCCTTTCCACAAACCATATGTATATAGATGTAAATTTTATCATGAATGCTTGAATTTTATTATTGACTCAAATATTTACGTGATTGATTTATGAAAATAAGAGAAGATACAGAAAATATAGTATCAAACATAAAAAAATATATTGAGTTTTCGCTACACTATAAGTAACCATAGCTTAAAAATCATAGAAAATCAATACTATTAATTACAGTTAAATAAAACTAAAGCAAAAACTTATTATTTACCACGCTTAATTAATATTCGTCGTGATTTTTGATTATAGCCAAAACAATTGCTTCATGACCATGGTTTTGGCTATGATTAATGTTTTGACTACACTTACAGAAATAACGACCAGTAATTGTTGCGAAGCCGGTATTGATTTATATTTATCACGATTTTTTCAATGAAATTAGGAATATAACTTGGATTTTATCTTTTCATTTAAACTCGATAAATGAACATTGGAACTATTGATCATAGAGAAAGAAATCATTATTATGTGATATGTAGCTGGCGGATAATGTTAGAAAATTTTGTTAACTGACATGGCCTTTCCAAGTGTAAATTGGCTATACCTGCAAAAGGCATTGAGTAAAGCTTTGGCAAACTCGAAAGCAGCAGTAGGCCATACGTTTTGTGACTAAATACTATAAATTTTACATTGTACAGACGTCAATGTTGGTTTTGTCGATGTACATCAAGATAGGGGACTCTTCACCTTCAACTGCTGCTATTTGTTTTTTTTTTTTTTAATTATTACACATAGTAATTACACATATAAAATTAGATAGATACAATATAAATTTTTAAAGATAAAAATTAACAAATGATTAAAAATGGATTAAATGAATAACAAGAGTGATTTGATGTTACAGTGCCACAAATTGCCAGTTATGAATCACGATTGGTTTATATATATATATATATATATATATAAGTATATTATTAGTATAGATATTTGTTTTTCTCTTGTGTAATAGGGCAATAATAATTTTCATAATGCATGTAAAGTGTTAATTTTGCTTCACTTGAAATGATGAGCTTCAGAAATAATGTTGGCGAATTATTTTAGTATGAGTAATGGTTTTTAGCAGAATAGACTATAAATAAGACGAAATATAAATACAACGTTTCAATTCATTACTCCTTTATCAAATGTATATGTTAGAAAAATAGAAAACGAGATCGATATGTTGTGGATGAATCATTGTCCTGAAAGTAAAATTTTGGAACGACCATGGTGGAATCGGTACAACCGTTTGCTTCCTAAGGTTAACACAACATTTTCTAACACGTGCATTCATGATAGAGAGTTGGAACAACCACCTATATTACTTAGAACAAGAAAGGTAGAGAGAAGACGAGAAGGAGAAATAAGCTTCGAATTGTGTGTTTTTGAAGTGAAAATTGAGGCCTACTTTAGGAAAAAAGACTTTGATTTGTTGAGAGATTATAGGATAACAATCTGATAAAAAAATGACTGAAACTTGGATTTTCTTCAACAAATGGAGACTTGGTCAACTTGTTTAAAAGGTAAAAAACTTTTAGATAAGTGTAGGACTTTAAAAGTATTTTCAACAAAAAGATTTATAACCAGGTAGCCCAACCTCACCCGAACTAGGGCCGATGCCTGTATGTGGCTTTTCTTCCAAATCCCACCTACCTACACTTTTAAATCTAAATGTACAAGGATGATTTAATATAAATTAGTTGAGAGTTCCTTTTGAAAGCAATATGGAAAATTTGGTTTTAATAGTATTCATTTCCTACTATTTCCTACAATTGACTAACAAGTTTAGGAAAACATTATTTTTTATAGTGAAAGAACATATACTTAAGTATTAATATTTTTCGATTAAATTAATGCATAGTGTGATGAGGCAACAATTCAGCTAATGAAAGTAAAAATCTTGAACTTTCAATAATTCAAGTTGAGACCCCCACAACACATATTATTTTCTTGAAATCTATTGTTCTGTGATGAAAACTCAAAGTACTATTAATGGCCCTGCGCTAGTATCTTGGATTCTAATGAACACTCTACACAAAACTTATTTTTTTTTTATTGAAGGTGGCCCCACCTTCACATTTATCTTGGATAGTTTCATCAAGTTTATAATACTACACACCAATCAACAATTGAGCTACGAAACCATTTTCCTGACCCATACTTTCTCAGGATTATCCATCAAGTCCTTGTCTAGGATCGCCCAAAATATAGAGAATTCTCATATGGTTATCACCACATTACATCAAGCTAGAGGTGGTTTGAGTCCCACTGTCCTTAACGTCTCAAGGATAACTCTCATGGTTAGCCCCTTTGTGAGTGAATCCATCAAGTTCCTCTCGGACATCACATAAATGAGGGAGATTATTGCATTTTTCAAAACCTCTTTTATTGCATCGTGTTTGATGCGAATATGCCTCATTTTGCTATTGTATGCATAACTTTTGGCAATTCCAGTAGTAGCTTCAGAATCATAATGCAAGGAAGCGCTAATATAGATGAACCCCACAGGAGCATATCTCCACCAAGTTTCTTAATCATTTAGCTTCTTGACCTGCTAATTCAAGAACTATACATTTAAATTCATGGTAGAGCGAACAATACAAGATTTGTTTCATATAACCGTAGTTGAACTTACTTCATCATTATCAACTACCTAGTTTGCATCACACAAACCCCTCCAATACTGCAGAAAACTTATTAAAATACAAACATAAATTCATTGTACCTTTTAGGTATCTTAACAAACCATGAAGTGTACTCCAATGTTCATTATTGGTATTATGTGTATAATGACTTAATCGATTCACAACATAGGCTATATCAGGTCTAATGTAGTAATGAGAAACAAACACTGAATATTTGCATACTCAAATAGTGACACACTATTACCATTATTCTTCTTAAGACATATGCTAGGATCACAACGTGTTCTAATAGGTAATTCATCATAACAGTTAAATCTTTTTAATAGTTTTTCAGTATAGTGTGATTGACACAAGAAGAATCTATTTTTGAATTTTTAAATTTTAATGCCTAGGATTACATCATCTTCTACTAGATCTTTCATTTCAAACTATGAAGATTCAAATCTCTTGGTTTCATTAATTACCTCTAAGTTGGCTCAAAAAATTAGCATGTCATTTCAAACTGTGAAGATTAAAATCTCTAAGTTGCTAGATCTTTAAACAATGTATGATTTAAATTTACATGCATTATTCTATTGATCGGGAACTACGAACCCTTCGGGGTTGTTCCATAAATATTTCTTTTCTTAGAACACTATTTAAGAAGGTTGTTTTATTTAATGAATTATTAAGCCATGGACAGCTGATAATGCAACTAGGGTTCTAATAATTGCAATCTTTGTCATGTGAGAATATGTATCAAATTAAGTAGTCTACACCATTCTTTTAAGTATATCCTAAAACCACTAATCTTGCCTTAAATTTATCTATAGACTTGTCTGGCTTAATTTTCTTCTTAAAAATATTTTCATTTAATAGACTTACTACCTATAGGTAAATCTACTAAATCCCAAGTGTATCTTCCACGATAGAATTTAGTTTGTTTTTGATGACTTCTTTTAAAAAACTAGAGTCTATGAAAGTATGGCCTTTACGTTTGATTTTTGGTGTTCATCAACCAAAAATGTTGAAACTAAATGTTGATTTATTTTGTCAATATCTCCAGCTAAAAATATAGTAAAAAAGTATGGTCCAAAACTATTTTCAACCTTTTGTCTTTTACTCCTAACTTCAATTATATTTAGAGCAAAATCGTTGTTAGAGGATTTATCATATTGCTTGAAGAAATATTATAAGGATCATGAGTATTATTTAAAGGGAATTCCAGCTCAAAAAATTCAGCATCTCTAGGTTGAAAAATTAAGCTTTCCTTTGAACACATAAACTATAGGTAACACTATTATGAGCATAACCATAACACACAATCGCAAGTTTTAGCTCCAATATTGGATTTTTTAGATTTTGGATATGCAACCTTAGCCAAACACCCCCTCACCTTGATCAGGTAGCTCAAGTTATGTAAGGAGTTTTATTCAAGTTTTTATGTGGAACTCTATTAAGAATATGATATGCAGATAAAATTGATTTTCCGCCACATATTTTCAAGCATACCTGAACTTAGTAACATAACATTAATCATTTCTTTTAAAGTCTATTTTTTCGTTGAGCTATGCCATTTTGTTAAGCTGTGTAGGAACGCTTTTGTTCATGGATAATACCATTTTTGTTTCACAAAATTCCGTTAGAAAATTAATGCCATATTGACCACCTCTATCAAACCTAAGTTTTTTGATTTTATTGTCTAGTTGGTTTTCTACCTTGGATTTATAATTCAAACATATTTAAGCTGCTTCATATTTTGTTCTTAGTAGATAAATCTTAGTATATTTAGAATAATTATTAGCAAAAGAAATATAATATTTTTTACCACCTTTATTTAGCATGTCTTTGTAATAAGGTAGATGTGAATGAATTAATTCAATCAATTCTTTGCTTTTGAAAGTGATAGGTTTAAAAGGTTTTTTAACATATTTTACTTCTACATAGATTGTACATTTAGTATATTCATTTACATCAAGATAGTTTACATATTTTAATAAGTTTTATATTATTTAATCTTTTAATAGAATCATAGTTTACATATCCTAGTCTACCATGCCATACATTGGTAGATTCAATCATACAAGCAGGATTAGAAATAATTTTATTAGAAACAATAGAAATTGTTTTCAGCACAAATGACCCATCAAACATGTATCCTTCCCTCTAAAATCCCAATATTTAGTGATTATATATGACCTTATATGCTTCTAGTACTATTTCTAGACCCTCTTTATTTAAAAGAATATCAGTAATAAGGTTTCTACGTAGAGGACATATAACACATCATTCAATGCCAAGGTTTTTCCAAAAGTAACTTTAAGCAAAATCTTTCCTTTATCCAAAACTCCAGCGGTAGCGGAGTGGCCCATGAAGACGTATTCGCTGTTGGATGTTTCATGAAAATCTTGGAACAACTTTTTATTGGAATAGAAGAGCTTCGAGGCACGTATGTCTAATATTCAGTCTTTTTTGTTCTCCACCAAATTTGCTTCCACAACTACTGTAGCAATGATCTCCTCTTGTTCGACAAGATTAACTTGTGGGGTGGGTTGAGATGGTGGTTTCTGGTTCGTCTTCCTTTTTTTATCCTTCCTTTGGAAGCATTAGTATACCTTAAGGGTTGTTTTTTCACAACAGTAGTAGAGTTGTTTGTTCTTTGGATCTTCTTGCATCATTTCTTTTGAAAGATTTTTGTTGACCGCCCTTTTGGAATTTCTTACGTTCGTGTTGAAACCTGTATTTACTAAATGTAGAAGGTTCAATTAGGTTAGCTTTGAATGAAAGCAAAAAAGTTAGAAATTTTCTTATCTTTCAAACGCTTTGCTTCCTTTGTTCTCACGTGGTTGATTTGCTCCTGGAGAGTTGTTTTCATTTTTTTGTGCTTCAGATACTTTTGGTATTCGCTCCAAGAAGGGAAAAACTTTTCTAGAAGTTCATACAGTTGCATAATTTCACATATCTTCATACCTTTGGCCACTAAGTTCTCATACTCCTTGACTTGGTCCATTATTGACTTTGTCAACAACCATTTGAAATTGGAGTCACTTTCCAACCACGTCCTCTTTTTGTCTACATCCTCGCCTCCATATTTTGTCTCCAGTGTACTCCAAATTTCTTTTGCACTCTTTTGATTGACAAATAAATCAAACAGTGTATTGTTCATATGATTATGAAGATGACCTCTCACTAATTTGATGTATATGTAGTGATGGCAATGGGGCGGGTCTGGTACGGGTCCGCCCGGATTCAAGACCTGTCCTATTTAATTTTTGCCAGACCCATAACCCGCCCCTGCCCCGCTTGGACCCGTACCAGACCGCCCCATTTAATTTTTGTCCCCCATAACCCGCCTGCCCCGCCTGGACCCGTACCAGACCCGCCTCATTTAATTTTTGCCAGCCCCATAACCCGCCTCGCCTCGCCTCGCCATGCTAAAAATTTCGCCCCGTCCCGACCTAATTAATTTATACAAAGAATACATTAAATTAATATTTTTTTAAGAAATAATATCAGTTTAGATTTAAATATTTTAATATAATTTTAGGATTCATATATATAATAAGATCATTTTTATTTATGATATATTGTATATATTAATAATATACAATAAGAAAAGAGGAGGGGTTGGACCGGGACCGGGGCCGGGGCCGGGTCCAATGGGGCGGGAGAAAGGACCCATAACCCGCCCCGGACCCCGCCGGGTTAGGTTTTAGCTGTCCCAGACCCGCCCCGAACCCGAAAAATGGCATCCCAGACCCGCCCCATACGGGGCGGGTCTGGGATGGGTTTTTCGGGTTCGGGTTGAAATTGCCAACCCTATGTATATGCTATACTTTAGCTTGACTTTCTTTTCAAGCTTTTTGGATCTTTTCGTTGAGACTGGAGTTATGGTGAAAGGTAGAGGTTTGTGCAAGAGCTTTAGGTTTAGGCCGAACCATGAACAATACATAGTCTACATAAAGTTTTTCGAAGAAGATAAGAAGCTTTTGCGACTAACTTTTGTAATTGGTCTCGTCGAGCGGTCCCAATTCGAAAAGATTGAATAGTACTTTAGAGATAGAAACAACCATAACATTTCTTTTTGTTCTATATATGAGTGGTTTTTGCTTTTATATTGTAAGAAAAATAGAAACGTTATTGCTGTGACGTTGATGAACCACTGCCCTACAAGCAAATTTTGGTGCTATCATAGTACAATCATTAGAACTATTTGCTCTTTGAGGTTAACATAGTATTCTCCAATAAGTGCAGTCATGGTAGAGAGTTGGAACAACAATCTATATGAATCAGATGAAGAAAGCTATAGAGAAGACAGGAGGAGAGAGGAGAGGGAGAATTGATCTTCGAATTGTGTGTTTTTGAAGTGAAAACCGAGATCTATTTAAAGAAGGGAAGACATTGTTTTGTTAAGAGATTGCAGGGTAAAGATCTTACAAAAAAGGCTGTGGAACTCGGATTATCCTCAAGAAATGGAAACTTAGTGAGATTTTTTAAAAGGTAAAAAACTTTTAGATAAGTATAGGATTTTCAAGGTATTTTCAACAGAAAGATTTATAATCGCTCAGCCCATCCCGGGTCCTAGCTCGAGTGGATATGGAGTTGTGGCTTTTCTTCCAAAACCCACCACCTACACTTCTCAATCCAAATGTACAAGAATGGCTTAATATAAACAAATTGAGAGTTCCTCTTGAAAGCAATGTGGTACACACATAAGTTGGTTTTACTAGTTGTCATTCTCTATAGTATATGTAAGTCAAGACGATGCCGTTTTGAATTTTCGTGCACGATTATTTTAATCTTGCTACATCAAAATGAGGTGATTATCTCAATATTAAGGAACATAAACATCAACTTTTACTTGAACACTTTTAAATTCGCAAGAAAAGAAAATTATAATAAAATAGAGAATGCTAGTGACAAGAAGTTAAAAGGCAATATCAAATTAATACTATCACCAATTAATTATATATATAATATACACTAACATTCGACCCATGCACACTTACGACTAAAATAACATTTTAAGTTTTCTAAAGTATATGAAAGTCTATCAAAAATAAATTATAAACTTGATAGACTATAGCAAAATAACTAAGATCAACTTATTAATATTAATAAAATTGAAAGCAAATAGATTTTACATAAATTAGATGAAAGATTATTATAGAACTAAGCATTAGTGCAATAGCAAATTAATTTAATATGTTTACTATGCTACATAAAAATGAAAAGGCGGACCAAATTCCAATTTGACCGATGACAATGCAATCAACTTCTTGAAATTCAAACCTATAAATGTAAAAAATAAAACAAAAAAAGTGAATTAGATAGCTATTAATATATCAGCAAATTATTTTAATATAGTGAATTTAGAAAACAATGAAAAATATAAATTTAGAAAAATTAAACGTCTTTGAAAAAAAAAACTTTACACTTTTCATTAAATAAAATATAATACACAATTTATTTATACAGAAGACTTAATTTCATTGTAAGATGAGAACATTCTTTACACCAATAAACTGAAAAAGTAAAATTGACTGTACAAAGAACATTGAATCATGCGAAAATTTATGATACATAAACAATGAATGTATATGTGCGGCCTATGAATGAGATGATATGATTTTTAGCAACTTTCTATCATTTTTTCTAGTAATATAATGTCATGCAATATTAGTAGTACATCTAAAATATTATTTGTGTCTCAAAATAGGGTTGTTATTTACCTTTCCTTTCAAAATTTTTAGATAAGTAGCTTTGATTCTGAAATATATGTTCGGTTTGTTTGTTCAACAACTTTAAAGCGATACCATTGCTACTATCTTTCACTCTAAAATGAACTCCAAACCTGTAACTGCAAAATGATTTATTCAATATAAAATAAAATATAAATAAATAGTATGAAAAATAGTACCTGATAGTTGCATCAATAACGTCAATCCATCACGCAAACATTTGTCCTCATAAGGTTTGCAAATATCTTCATATTGCTCTGCATGTTGCGTACTATATGTTATCAACATCAATTTTCTCAACATGACCAACAATGCGAATTTTTTTCTTGTGCATTAAATTATATAATCATATTGAACTACTAAATTTATAAAATTTATTAAGTAATAACATAATTAAAATTCTTACACTATCACGAAGTCCATAATTGCATATCCAATATTTTTTACATTTGAGATTTTTAATGACCTGGATGTAGTAAATTTGATTGATCGAACTAAAAAAATCAATTTTGTGGGTCCCAATCTTCATTAAACTATAAAATTTGAACTGCATATTATAAAAAATGAGAAAGAAGTTACAACATAGTAATTTATATGTAGTTTCTCTTACCAAATCCTCCGATATTCTATAAACTTCATTCTGTACTTAATATACAATTTGCTAAACTTATGTGTTTATATAAATGGACCCTGCAACTCATAAAACAAATATCAGAAAAAATCATTATGTTTGGTACTTGTTAAATAACAATATTTACCTTCAAATTTTTTCACAACTCCACATGCCAACAAAATATTATTGTTATCAGTCATCTTCGACAACTTTTTTCCTTCATTAACGACAAAATTACCAGACAAAACCATGCGAACAATTGTCATACTATTGTATTTAAAAATAATAATTAGTTGTATATCATATTAACCATTTTTTGTAATAACAATTGAAAATACATAGTAGAAAATAGTTATGTAGTATCAAAGATCAAGATTTCATGAATAAATGAGTCATTTGGAGCTCGTTGACAATGCGTAACACAAACAACCATTTTAAAAACATATGCAGTAAATAATAAAATAATTTTTATATAGGGTTACAAGCAGACACTCGCTTAACTTTGGATCAATTTGCACTTTGTCCCCCAATTTTTTTTTTTTTTACAAGTCACCTCTCAACCTTTGATTTCTGTAGCACTTTTCCCTTTTTTTTTCACTTTTCGGTGAACCTAATTGGAATATTTCATTGTATGTGATGCACGCACCTTTGAGCGAGTTATGAATTGGGTAAATTTATAATTTCACACATCAATTTAAATAAAAGAAAGGAAATGAAAAAAACATGAAGAAGGTCTTCTTCTTTATCTTCTCATTGCCGACCACCCATTTCACCCTCTCCACTGACGCCCACCTCCAACAATTGCACCACCATCTTATCGCCACCCTCCTTGAAAACTGCCACCTTAAATTCTTCTTTGCTTTTCATTTCATCTTTTCTTATCTATTTTTTTCCTCAATAATTTCTTTATTCATGATTTTCTTCTTTTTCTGGTCGAGAGAAGGAAGAAAGAGAGGGTAGGAAGGACAATAAAAGGGAGAGAGAGCAATGGGGAATGAAGTCTGGTGAGAGGTGTGATAAAAGAGAAACACCTTTGCGATTGTACATTTGATCTAGCATGAGACTAAAATTCTTAATCGACAAGTAGGACAACTGCATGAACAAAATGAAGCTTATGTTCAATTTTCAGACTAAAATACACCAAAGATAAATAATCACATTCCCATCTAAGAACAGTTGTAAACTATCACCAATGCAAAACTTATAAATTTATACAGAAAGCAATCAACAGGTAAATCCAGAAATATCATATACATCAAAATGTTCAAGCTTTATGCCAAGAACACCGATATCTGCACCTCCAACAGGTAAATACCAAAACCCAAATTACATATAAAAGAAGCATGTAATAACAACAAGAACATTACCGTATATGCAAACCAAAGATTCAAGTGAAACCAAAAAATGGAGAAAGTAAAATTTCTCAACAAAAGTTAAAAAGAGTACCTCGAGGCCCCTTCTCCTCTTCCGCTTTACTCCCACTCCCCTTCTTCTCCATAACAACCTCCTTACCTCCTTGTTTTTCTGCGGCAGCAGCGCCTCCACCTCCTTAATCTTCTTCTCCACCTTACCACCCTCAACTTTCCCTACTTTCCTCTGCTTCTCCTCCACCTCCACTTTATCCTTCACCATTCTGCTACAACATTCACATCCGCCACTAGCGAATCGCTCTTAAACAGATCGCTCTACTTGGCAACGAACTCAAACACCTTCATGAGGAACCCCAACAGGTCCAACGGATCAAAAGCGGCGTTAAACGGCTTTTTCGCTGATGCAGTCGATGACGACGACTTCTTATGGTCATCCTCTTCGTACTCAGAGAGTATCGCCATTAGAGGCTATTCTGAGATTGAGGAGAAAATTCGAGCTTTAGAGTTTTGATCAACTTCAATTTTGAAGAAGAGGAGACATAAAGGTGGATGAAAAAGAAGACCTTCTTCGCGTTCATTTTCCTTTTTTTTATTTTTTAAAAATTTATGTGCGATATTACAAATTTATCGAGTCCATAACTCGCCCAAAGGCGCGCGCATCACATACAATGAAATATTCCAATTAGATTCGTAAAATGTGAAAAAAGGGCAAGGTGCTACAAAAATCGAAGATCGGGAGGTGACTTGTAAAAACAAAAAAATGGTTATGGGGCAAAGTGCAAAACAACCCAAACCTTGGGGGATGTTTGCTTTGAACCCTTTATATAATATAAGCGAAAATGAACAATTAATTAAAATATAAATTGAGTTATCAATAAGTTGGTAATCCAAATCCATTTGCGGTTTGTATCTTTCAATCTGACAATATGTTAAAAGTAGCGTAAATACTCATCCTGACGATCTGTAATATCATGAATCTTTACATCATAACTTAATAACAATTTATAACAATGAGGTAGTTTTCTATATTTTATTAGCTACCATCACTTGTATTTATATTGAACAATTATAGGAATGCATATTTTGCTCATTATCACTTGTTTCGCCAGAACACAAAGTGTTTGCACTATAAAATTGGTGAACTTCACAAGTTAGCTAGCATAGACAAAATTAGAATTAATTTCATAAACATCACTATTTTTTGGGCTAATGTAGCTCTTTCTTTCTAATAAGTACAATCATTGTATCTATCATTCAATTCCGAATAGATTTCATTTATCTGCCACACCAAATAATTATCACCATTTTTCATTCAAAACTACTTAGGGATTTCAATCCAGTTAGCTTCCCCAACATCACTAAATGATAAAACATATAAGTTTTCTTTCCCAATAAAAGTATTCCACTCAACAAAAATCCATAATTGATCAATTGAGTGTGACAAATCTTCTTGCTATGTAAACCGCATGTTTATCTTCAGATACATCAGTTTACATTCATTTCATAGTTTTGACCTGTGTAATGAGGCTGTAAACAATAGACTTGGGCATATCTTTAGTTACAATAGACAATATCTATTTAAAATCTCTCCTTAAGATGCACAATTTTCCACCAAAAGACTTATTAGCAGAAAAATTCTATATTCCTTTTAATAAGTCTTTGAGAGTCTTATTCACTGCTTCAAAACTATGTCGATGCATCATTGGCTCCTCATCCCAAATTAGCAATGAAGTATCTTGAATTAATTGATCTAAATCAAAGTTTTGTTGATAAGACAATGCGATGATTCATCCAAATCAAATAGAAGCTTGAGAAGCTAGTGTATTGTCTTTCCTCCTAGTAACAACAATGCTGCAATTCCAGATATGAAACTGATAAGATAATTTTTTTATGAGATATGAATTTTGCAGTTATTATATTCAACAAAATATGTCTTCCCAATTCCCCCACTACCATTTACCAAAAAAAAAAAAAAAAAGGCCACCATTTTTGCTCTCGTATGTTTCAATTATAGTATTGTAAACTCTCAATTGATCATCATTCAGACTATTAAAGTATGAGTAGATTGATTGTTATTCCACAGTGCTATCATATTGGAGCTATTCCCTTATAAGTCTATTTGTTACGTGGTCGAACAACTTGAAAGATAGTTGGGCCATAAGAAAAAAATCTGCAAGTGACTATTAGCTATACATTCGATTTCTTGAAGTGTCCAATCATTCAAATCCTTATTAGTTCGATGTATACAGGTGTCCACTAAATTTCATCTAACTATGTACTACAGATAATCCACCATTACCCTGCAATGTTGTTCTCATAAGTTATCAGAATTTGTTGTCTCTAAAAACATAAGATATGTTTTGAATGTTTAATTAAGGATGCCTAAGTTGATGCTCCAGTTAGTTAGTGCTTCATGCCATCTATTATCCATATCTAACAAACCAAGGGCTACACAGACTTGTTGGAATATAGTATTTATAATCACATTAAAGTTCTTAAATCCTCTCAATACATTTACCATGTAAAGTTGGTAAGTAGTATTTTTTTTCCATAACTGGAATGTGCATAACACAACCTCTCAATACATTTACATATATATAAGCAGCGGTAGCAGTTGCCGCATAGACACTGGGCGACGGCCCCGTGCGAGCGAAAGTGGTGACGGCGAAATCGGCCCCTGTAGAAAGGAGCTCGCCATCGCGCCTCGATCCTATCTCATCCTACAGGGGGCTTCCATCGCCAGATCTGTAGGAGACTGGATGCTGGCGGTCGGGAGCGGGGGGGAGGGAAGGTAGAGAGACTGTCGCGAAGAAGAAGGCTCTATTCTTTTTTTTTTTTTTTTTTGCAATTTTTTGTTTTATATAAATAAAATATTTTTTAAAAATTAACTAAAAATAATTGCATTTTTCAAAATTTAAAAGTAATATATTATAAAAATAAATCTGAATTTGAATAAAATATTTTTTTAAAATGAAACAACAATAATTTAACTTTTTAAAATTAAAAAGTAAATAAAATAAAAGAATTTTGTTAAAAATATATAGTAATTCTAATTTAAATGTTATTGATAAATAATACAACTCAAAATATTTGATATACTTTTTTAGTATTTTCATAATTAATTAATATATTCTATAAATAAATAAAATTTATTGAACATATGTAAATTAAATAATAATTTAATTAGTTAGTAATATGTTTAAATAAATATACTTTATTAAAATGTATAAAAATTAAATGATAAAATAAATTAATCAATAATATGTAATTCATTAAAATGATGCTCTTTACCAAATAAGAGTGGAAAAATATTTACAAACTTAAATATTTAATAAAAGGGGCAAAATGGACATTTACTAACTAAAATTTAGTAAAAATGCAAAAAATAATGCCAAATCGCATCAATGGCACGTGGTTATCACTCTCCATTAAATCTAATGGAGAGAGGATATTTTGCTGCTTTTTAAAAAACAAGGGGTATTTTTTTTATAAACATAACACAGGTGGATTTCGTACTATTTCTTTAAAATACAAGGGGTTTTTATGCAATTTATCCTTATTGTTTTGAAACATGGATGATTAAATGGTGAGTTACAGATCGATGTAAATATTATATAAATGATAAATTTAATAAAAAAATACAAAAAAATTGAAATAATGTTGTAGATTGACATAAGCATTATATATATTATTGCTTTGATAGATCGTTCTTTCACAATTGGACATGTAATTACCTATTAATATATAGAAAGATATTCACAAAAGGCTTGCCATATGTATTAAGATCATAAACTCAAAAAATTAAATTAAAATAAACTATAATACAAAATGGTGAGTTGCAAATCAATGTAAACATTACATAATGATAAAGTCATATATAATAAATAATTAATAAATAATTGAACAAAAATGTGAACTTACCAAGACGTGTAATCTTCTGCATTTTGTTTGCGACAGAGTTTGAGATCTAAACAAAAACTTCAACAATAACTATAAAATTATATTAAAAAATAGTTTAAAAATTAAAAAATAACTACAAAATCATCTACGAAGTTCTCTCTACAAGGATTATTAATAGAACAGTCAAATATAGATAAAAGTACATATAAATTAAATAAAAAATCTATAGTTAACACATAAAATCACATACATAAACTGATAAAAAAATAGTTGGTAATATATAATGTTAAAAATCAAGAAAATAAAAAATTTCCACACCTGCTTGAGTAGTTATAGGAGTTTAATCCTAATTAATTATATGTCGTTTACCTAGCATATTTTTATGAAATTATTGAAATTTTAAAATATTGATTGCTAATTTTAAGGCAATCAGTGTAGATGTAAAATTATAGGAATCTAAAACCCTAATTAAATATATTGCGTCTACCTAGAATATTGTTATGAAAAGTTTGTAATCTTAAAATAGTGATTGCTTAAGAAATTCAAATTAATTAATTATATTCATTGCTAATCCTCATCGAATTTTTATTGCAATCAATAATTAATATAGAATGAGAAATTAAATATGATAACATAATCGATAACTAACATTGATGGTCTAAATCAATGTAAATTATGTATTAAAAAATAAGTTATCAAATTTTCAATTTTAAAGGAACCAATAGAAATATTTATTATTATAAAAAATTCAAAATTTTAAAAATTAGTATTGAGTCAAAATCGCTCAATTTCGATCAAAAGACCCTCTTTAAATGTATCCATACTAATAGATGTGTGTTTGTGTTATTACACAAAATAAATAATTTTATTTATGTTTTAGAGGAGTAGAATACAATTCTCAAATTTTTTAAACGAGCTAGAGCTCTTTCAATTTCTATTTCTCTTTTAAAATCCAACCCTTTCAAATAAACTGAGGAGGATATAAACTATATGGTAAATAAGAAAAGTTATCCTCTATGTTCGTGTTGTCTGAATATTTATTGGTTGGAGCTAAATTTGGTAGCATCTCAAAAGCTGCTTTAGAATCTCGCTTTGTAGCCATCAAATTATCACGATTCTTGGTTGTGTAAGAACTCTGAACCAAAAAAAGAGAAAGAGAAGAGAAGATAGTTGCTTAACAAGAACTGGGGTTTGGAATGAAACATAGAGTCTGTAATTTCATCTCATAAACCTTCCAAATGTTTCCTTACAAGTATTTATACTTCTTGAACCCTAGAACAATGTTGATTCAGCTTTTGGAAAAGTAAATCAAACTAACTCTAGCTAACAACGGTCCTTGATCTACTACTTCCTCTGCAACTAAAAGTGCCCGTGTACTTGCATTTGCAGGTAAGCTCTCAACCCTTGGATACTGTTGATCGCTGCCATTCATTTTGTGTGGTCCCAAGTGAGTTTTCATTGAAACACCATCGAATTGGGTAAGATAGGAATGCGTTTTAAGATTCGCATTTCTTTAGACGACGCCGTCCGCAATCGTGCGCCCAAATTGGATGCCGTTCATCGTGCAGTTTGATTTTGCTCCTTCACTTCTAATCCGACGATCCATCTTTAATCTGGAGATTTCTGCTGTTGTGAACGTGACATTCTTCCTTTCTTTTTGAGATCCTTGATCTCGAGGACTCAATTCAAAGTCAGGAAATTGCTTCTGGATTTGGTAGTAATCTTCCCAAGTGGCCTGGTCCTCTTCAAAGCCTTCCCATTGTATCAGAATCTGCGCTACTGGTGCGTTGTTCCTTGGCATCATCATTCGAGCCAGAATCTTGATTGGGTGTGTCCTGCAAGAGTTAGATTAATCCAAAATAGGTATTTAAAGTGTGGGTAGTTAATGTGTTTCTATATTCTTTTTGAGTAAGGATACACAGAAAAGTGGGTGAATATTTGAGTGATGGGGTAGTTCTAATTAATAGGCAACTGTTCCTATCTTCTCAATCACTTTGAATGGCCTACAGTACTTAGGAGCAAGCTTCAGATTCTTCCTCACTTGCACGGGCGTCTGCCTGTATGGTTGCAATTTCAAGTATACCATATCCCTGACCATGAATTCCCTTTCTTTTTTTTCTTTTTGCATCTACATACTATTTCATACGATTTTGTGCTTGCTGTAGATTATCCTTTAGCAATTGGATAACTCTCCTTCTTTGAATCATAAGTTTAAGTACATTCGTTTGCATGATTTAAGTATATGACCCCAGCAACAAAGGTGTTGGTTGATACCCATACAAAGCCTGAAAAGGGGACAATTTGATGCTGCTGGATAGTTGGTGTTGTACCAATACTCAGCCAAGGAGATCACTTGGTCCATTGCCTCCGTCCCTATTAAGTCATATATCTTAGGTATGTTTCTAGACAGTGATTGACCTTTTTCGTTTGCTAGTCAGTTTATGGATAGTATGCAGTAGAATAGCTCAGTTTAGTTCCTAAGGTTTTGAACAATTCCTTCCAAAAGACACTGGTAAAAATCTTGTCTCTGTCTGAAACTATGTTAAGGGGCAATCCATGTAACTTGTAGACATTATCTAGAAATACCTTAGCAACTTGCTCTGCTGAAAAATGGTGAGTTCAAGGTAGAAAGTGTGCATATTTGATATGCCTATCCACCACCACTAATTGGCAATTTTTTCCTTCAGAACAAGGTAACACTTCTATGAAATCCATAGTGATGTGAGACCATGCTTGTAGAGGAATTTGTAGGGGCTGCAACAATCTGGGGTATGGCGTATTTTCATTATTAGCTCTCTGAAAAATGTCACATTGTGATACCGACTCCATAACATCCTTTTTTAGTCCAGCCCAATAAAAAAGAAATTTAACCCTTTGATAAGTACCCTGAATACCAGAATATCCTCCCCCCGTGGAATTGTGCAAAAGCTTGTATTATGTGCTTCCTCAAATCTTCTTGTTTCCACACACATACTCTTGTTCCCTTCCTTATTATGCCATTAAGAATAGAGTATTCAGGATAAGTGTCCTTATCAATCACCTTTGCTTGAAAAATATTCTGGAACTTTGCATCACTAGTGTAGCTCCTTTGTATTTGTCCTATCCATCTCGGTATAATCACTATTACTTATGCACATTGACCCTCAAGGTGTTCCCTCGTGGAGAGTGCATCTGCAACCCTGTTATCTGTCACCTGTTTATACTGAACCTCATAATCCAGCCCAAGTAACTTAGAAGTCCACATTTGCTACAGAATGGTCTCAATTTTCTGCTCTAGGATATATTTCAAACTCTGGTGATTTGTTCTGATGATAAAATGTTGTCCTTGTATGTATTACTTCCATTTGCTAACTACTAGCATCAAGGCTAAGAACTACTTCTCATATACTAACAATCCTAAATTCTTGACTCCTAAAGCCTTGCTGAGGCAGGATATAGGTCTCGCTTCTTGCATCAAAACCGCCCCAATACCCTTTTCCCATTCATCTGTTTCAATAACAAAGGTCGTAGTAAAATCTGGTAATGCTAAGACTGGGGTTGTTACTATGACTTGTTTCAATTTTTCAAAGGTTGCAGTAGCTTTAGCAGTTCACTTAAACCCATCTTTTTTTAGCAACTCAGTGAGTATATTACTAATAATGCCATAGCATTTGATAAATTTTCTTTAATATCCAATTAGCCCCAGAAATCCCCTCAATCCCTTAACATCCTTCGGTGTTCGCCAAGTAAGCATACCTTCAAATTTTGAAGGGTCGGTGGCTATCCCTTTTGCTGATATCACATGCCCAAAATACTCCACACTTCTCTTTCCAAAAGAGCACTTGCTTCTCTTAGCATACAACTTGTTCTGTCTTAGTAAGTTCAAGGCTATTCTCAGGTGTGTATGATGTTCTTCCAGTGCCTTACTATATATAAGTATATAATCAAAGAAAACTAGTACGAACTTCTTTAAATATTCAGAAAACACTTGATTCATGAGAGACTGAAAAGTGGCAGGAACATTGCAAAGACCAAAGGGCATTACCAGGAATTTGTAATGCCCTTGATGGGTAAAAAAATTTGTTTTGTAGACATCCTGTTGCTTCATTCTGATTTGGAAATATTCAGACCGCAGATCAATTTTAGAAAAATAGCATGAACCATGCAACTCATCAAGTAGTTCATCTATAACAGGAATAGGGAAATCATGCTTGACAGTCAGTTTGTTGAGGTACCTGTAATCCACACACATCCTCCAAGTCCCATCCTTCTTTTTATCAAGTAAAACCAGAGATGAAAATGAACTTTGGCTAGGTCTGATGATTCTAGCCTCCAACATCTCTTTGACCAAGGTTTTTATTTCAGCCTTTTGTGCATGCGTATATCTATAAGGGGTAGAGGTCAATCTAATGCTCTATCATCCTCTTGGGTGGGTAGAGGTCAATTTGATGCTCTATCATCCTCTTGGGTGGTAACTCAGTTGGCTCCTGAAATACATAATTGAATTCTTCCAATATTTCCTCTATAACAGTATTTGTTCTGATTTGTTTCTCCCTTCCAATGTTCACTACACTCAACTACTCCATTAATTTGTAAGTTCTTCCTAATATCAACCTCTCCATGGACTTGGTAGAAATCATTTGCAACTCAGCATGGTGAGTAGTAGCCTTAGTCAGGGCCTTAAGTATTAACCTTTTTCCATCTCTAGCCACTGTGACCTTCATATATTCGTAGTCATATCAACCGACCCGTGTTTCCTTAACCAATCCCCTCCTAGCCCAACATTGCATCCACCAAACTTAATTACTCGGAGTGATAATTAAATTTATGGTCCTACATCTTCCAAGTAAATTCAGGACAATACATATCACTTACTATTCTTGCTCCATTAGCTAGACTAACTTGCATTAGGGTTGTGTATTCGAGCTTCCACCTTAACCCATAGGTAGTGCCCTAATCTAAGAAACAGTTGGTGCTTCCCCCATCAACCAATACTTGGATGTCCCATACATATGTTTTACACTGCTATTTATTACATTCACATAAACTGGCACATCAAGTCCAGGCTCATCCTCATCACCATTTGTCGTTTCTTCTCCAATCTCCCTCAAATATTCTTGCTTCTCTTCTTCAGACATGGTCATTATATGCTGGACCTATTTATACCTGAGCCCATAGTTGTACAGTTCATCACAATTATAAGATAGGTTGTTATCCCTCCTAGCCTTCATCTCTGCAGTAGTAATGGCTCTTCTCTATGGTTTTTCAAGTGATTGGAATTTGGTTTGGTTTTTGTATTTATTTTGGGGTGGTTTGGATGGAGAATATGATTGGTTTTCGAAGGGTAGTTTGGGTTAGGGGTAAGGTTTATGAGGGTTTTGGGCTTTCTTGACAATAGCATCCATCGAAGCTTCATATTTTTTTTTCTAAGAAAATGACTTGCAAAAGGGTTGTTAGTTTCATTGTTCTTACATTGGATTTGATTTCCGATTTTAATCCACTTATGAAAATAACAACAACTTATGGCTCAGGGAATTGACTATAGAACAGATTTATTTAAGTTTTGAGTTTTTCAAATTTTTCTAAATACTCTCTCACATAACCTATTTGTTGTAGTTTGTTAAACTCGCCTACCATGCATTCAGGGTCAATGTCATCAAACCTCCCAAGTATTGCTTCCACAAAATTATTTCAATTAGCCACCTCTTTCCTCTCCATTAGTCCTTCATACCATGTTTCAGCTCTCCCCTCCCGTTGTACCGAAGCTACTTGCACCTTTTGGTCATCAATAATGGTATTTGCTATGTTGAAATACCTATTACACCTTCTAACCCATTGCCTTGGTTCTTCACCATTGAATTTGGGAAACTTAAGTTGTTTTGAGTAAGTAGAATATGTTCCATTTTGAGGATCCCCATTCCCAGATTGAGGAGGTTGCACCATCCTTGATGATGCTATGTCAGTATTTGTTGTTATTCCTTCTCTAAGCATTGATTTGTTTCTGTTGTAGGACTGCATTTGTTCAACCATACTTTATATTTGTATCTGTATGGTTTTATGAAATTGCTCCATACTATTTTGCATGCTAGCTTGCGTAGCTAACACATTTTCCAGGTGAGTGGTGAAGTGATGCTCACTTACCTTTCTTTCCGCCATTTCTTCGGTCAACAGAGTTTCTTATTTCTTTTCTGCCTCTTGTATGTCTTTCATCCTTGTACCATCAGCTATAGTTCACAGCCAACGAAGGATAGCTCTGAATATGACTGTATGAACTCTGAATCAAAAAAAGAGAAAGCGAAGAGAAGATAGTTGCCTAAGAAGAACTGGGATTGAGAATGAAACAGAGAGTTTGTAATTTCATCTCATAAACCTTCCAAATATTTGCTTACAAGTATTTATACTTCTTGAACCCTAGGACAATGTTGATTCAGGTTTTGGAAAAGTAAATCAAACTAACTCTAGCTAACAGTGGTCCTTGATCTACTACTTCTCTCTGCAACTAAAAGTGTCTGTGTATGCGCATTTGCAGGTAAGCTCTCAACCTTTGGATGTTGCTGATCGCTGCCGTTCATTTTGCGTGGTCCCAAGTGAGCTTTCATCAAAATGTTGTCGCATTGGGTAAGTGAGGAACACGTTTTAAGAGTCGCATTTCTCTGGATGATGCCGTCCGCAATCATGCAGCCAAATTGGATGCCTTCATTGTGCGGTTTGATTTCGCTCATTCACTTCTGATCCAAATACCCATCTTCAATCTGGAGATTTATGCTGTTGCGAACGTGACAGATTGTCGCTCCTTATTAATATTGATTATGAGTATCATGCTCCATGATTATTGGAGATCAGATGATTATTGTAATTTAGTTGTTTTTTATAACATAATTTTGCCAATTTAAATCTTGCCAAATCAACAGCCCCCAATGCTTAGGAACAAAATACTTGGTAGTTGACTTAAGCCCACGAGCTTGATAAGTCCACCAATCCTTTTCATTCTAGAGCATCTCTCAATCGTCACATTTATAATAGAAAAGGTACGTAAATCCAATATATCGAGAATTTCATAAATTATAAATAAAATATTAAATAATATCCGTACACTTTTTTCCATCAATATTTTAATATTTTATTTATATCAAAATACAATTTTTTTGTTTTTCTCTAAATAACTAAATATTCTAAGCTTTTCAGGTATATATATATAATTTCAACCAGTAATTTGTTTATGATTAATTTAGATTTTCTTAATAATTATCAATTTGCCCTATAATTATGTACAAAAAATTATGGATGTCACAATTCTCCCCTTTGAATAAAAATTTCTTTGATCACTTTATCCACATGAGGAACAAATATAGGTACTTATCTTTTATATTTCCCTCAACCCTTCTAGTGGCTTTCTTTGGATAGTTTCTTTAGTTTCACCATGAGTATCTCTTTATTTCTCCAATTTTTTTATGCTCCTATCCAAATCTCTATCGTCTCCCAATTTTGGAATTGTTTTTCGTCTCTGATTCATTAACAACATGACTAAGGTCAAGTCATTATCATCGTAGCATAGAAATATTGAATACATCGTATCTTCTAGTAATGCTAATGGATATGATAGTGGTCTAATTCTCTCAATAATTTCATATGTGTCAGTATACCTTGGAGTTGACTTTTCTTACTCACCAAATCTCAAGCTTCTTATCCCTTGAGATACCTGCAAATGCCTTTCTCGCTTACCTCATACTTTATTTCTTCTGATGTTTACAATGTATCTTTAATAGTCCATTTTGTTGCTTTCAAACATTTCGTGAGTATTTGCATCTCTTTTCTTTTCTTTTTTTTTTTTTTTATCTTTTCTTGCACTAATTGAAGACTTTCAAATGGTTGTAATCCATCAACTTTCCAATGTGCTAGACATGGGTATCTCATAGAAAGGCTTTCTATAGGGTCATATTGATGCTAGAATGGAAACTATCGTTATATGTAAATTCTATTAGTTGTAGGTAATTGACCCAATTTCTCTTTAAACTTAATTATTCAAGCTCTCATCATATTGTCCAATATCTACTTATTCTTATGAGTTTCTACTTGTTTGAGGGTAAAATGTTGCAAAATAAGAATCACCTGTTTTAGATTCTATTGCATTCTAACTTATTGTCACCTGTTTCCCAATATTGTCCCATGGTAAAACTTTTCCCAAAAATGCAAAAAAATCAAGGATTTCTATTAGATAGAATAAAAAATAGGTACACCACACAGTCCCATAGTTTCTAAAACATACAACTCAACTAATTTATCCAAAAGAATCACCTTATCGAATAGATAAGAAATAAGTTTATTTAGTTAGTCTACTCACACTTGTCCAAATAATATCATGTTTTATGAATGTACTTGGTATTCAATGATAGAGTCCATAGTAATCTTCTCCTATTTCCATTTAGGTACAAATAAAGGTTGAAGCTTACCAACTTGTGCTTGATGTTCTAGTCATAACCATGAATATTGCACCTATCTCATAAGTCTATTTGCCCATTTCAAACACGCAATGTCTCTAAAGTATCTTATCGGATTGACAACAAATATTTAACTTAAAATTTTAACCTTATCACAACATTAGAGGGACCTTTTACACATAATCAAGGATAATTTTTAGAGTCAGTACTTTGATTGTAGTAAATCACATACTAGTCGATTGCCTAATAATGATATATAACAACTTTAGTACTGAATAAACCCAAATGTTCCAAAATAACTTTATCTTCTGAATCTCTACTTTAATTCAATATGCCTTTACTTGGTGATAAGTTAAGCATTTTAGTTAAGAATTCTACCACATCCTTTTTCATAATCTACCACTAATAGTAGGGTCTCAAATATCGATACATTTCCACAATACTAAGATACATCGCATAAGTTGTATGCATAATATCCTCATATAATCTCTCATATCAGTAGGGTTATGCAAAAATCGGTATACCAGCCAAAAACCAATAGAGTTGAATTTTCGATTTGTATCGAGACCTGAATTGAAAATTCAATTCATTTTTCGGTTAATTTTTCTAAAAAATTGATTGTGTCGGTTGCTACAGCTAATCGTGTTCGATTAACCGTACCGAATCAATAATCCATTTATTTTAATTAATTATATTATAATATATTATAACATTATTAATTACTAAATAATATTATATATTTATCGTAATATTTCTTTTTCTTTACCGAAATCCCCAATTCTCTTCATTTTTACCCAACCCAATTCTTCACTTTATTTTTCATTCATTTATGTCACTTTATGATTCTCTGAACGCAATAACCGACGGCGAGATGACGAGGGAGGGGAGGGAGTACAAATTGCGAAGCGGGCGAACTGTGAGTGTATGTATCATGACTTCTATGAGGATTTTGATTTTTGCATTTGCAAATTAAATTTAGTTTTGATTTAGTAGCTCTTAAGTCTAATAACACACTCCACTCCTAAACCAAGTGGAACTGGTATAATAGATGTGTGTTGTCAATCCATCCTTGCCGGTTAAGAAAAAAAGAGAAGCATGTGAATTTGTGCTTCTCGATTGATCAATATTGACTTTGTTGGTATTTTACTTTACCAATGCTAGGTCACGCTAGTGTGAAGATAATATGCTTGTTAATCAGATTAAAATGATCTGTAATTTGACTATAGCTACTTGGATGTACAGCTTCCACTCTCAATATCATGTACACCAGTTTGAATTTGCCACAACAACTTACTAATTGGAAGCCAAATGGTGGTGATCCTTGTGGCGAGTCGTGAAAAGGAGTTACCTGCTCGGGCTCAAAAGTTACTGAAATGTAATATGATATCAGCCTTTTAATTTTTCTCGGTCTCTGCAGCATTTAATTGTTAGCAGTATTCTGACGTCAAAATTTCCACAATATTCTCAGAAAGATACCAGGATTAGGACTGACTCGGAAAAGTCAGCATGACCTCTTTTAAATAATTTAGAGGCTTGACGGCTATCTCCACTATAAGAATGGAGATGGTGAGCTATCAACATCTTCTTCTCTTCTTGTAGAATTCTGTCCAACGTGTCGGCAACCCCACCCTGTCCCTCGCCCTGTTGCAGGTATAGAAAAACATTAAACTGAAACTAGTATGTACATTTTGAACATGACATTCACGAAAAGTTACACTTTTAGAACAATAAAGTACCTCAACGACAATGTTCTTGCTTGAAAACATTTGAAAGAATGCCCTGCATGAACCACATCAATGTAAAATTATCAACTAAACTTTAACAGAGGCAAAATGATAATAAACTATTTTTGAGAAAAAGAACCGTTCTTGACTTCCCAACCGGCTGTCCCATTGCAGATGCAAGAGCACCCAATTGTAGACATTGTTGCTATAATCAAATTTTTGTGATGTCATGTAAATGACTTTTAAGAGTTCCAAATAGCTCTCCTGGAAGCATGAAAATGAATTAACGCATTACACAGAATCCCAATAGATTTCAACGCAGAACAAGATATTATACCAGTTCCACTTGGTTGTATACGCTTGTTGGCCTCTTCCAGAATCTTTTTCACTTTCAGTAGACTCCAAGTGAATCTGGACAAAAATAAAGAAAAGTCAGCATTACCTCTTTAAATAAGTTAGAGACTTGATGTCTATCTCCACTATAAGAATGGAGATGGTGAGCTATCAACATCTTCTTCTCTTCTCCTTTCTTTCCCTTCTTGTAGAATTCTGTCTAACCTGTCGGCAACCCCACCCTGTCCCTCGCCCTGTTGCAGGTATAGAAAAACATTAAACTGAAACTAGTATGCACATTTTGAACATGGCATACACGAAAAGTTACACTTTTAGAACAATAAAGTACCTCAACCACAATGCTCTTTGCTTCAGAACAAATAGAAATGCATACCTCCATGAAACGTCTCCTATAATAGCAAGGGGATGAAATTCCATTAAAACATCAAAAACCAAAATCAAGCACCACGAAGAAACGTACACCAAGAAACTAGCCAAACATTAGAACATCAATCTGACAAAATCAACCAAAAAAGAAAATAAAATCAAGCACTACAACCCCACAGTCACAAAAACAATCAGAACACATAAAGCACAAACACATAAACAATTAGAATAAAAACCAAAATCACAGAACAATCACAAAAGACCCACTGTCACCAACAATCATAAGACAAACTCATGATCACAAAAAGAATCATACACTTCCTGTCAAAAAAGAAAAAAGAATGAGGACACAAACCACAAACAACAATTACAGAAAGAATCACAAACAACCTATAATCACATAAACTAATTAGAAGACAAAGGATCACATCCAAGAAACAAGTTCTAACAATTAAGCCAAATTGCACCATAACCCACAATAAACCAAGAAACAAAAACAAAACCAACACACAAACACCAGGAAACTAACCAAACATTAGAACATCAATCTGACAAGATTAACCAAAAAAGAAAATAAAATCAAGCACTACAACCACAAAGAAAGGTCCAAGATATTGATTTAAATACCACACCACTTGTGCCATAAACCCACAATCACCAAACTAATTCCAAGACAAATTAAAATAAAATTCAAGAATCATGACAGACAAGAAACAATAAGAATCACGAACACACCCCACAATCACAAACTAATTAGAAATAAAAGATCAAATTCAAGAACAAATGAGCAAGTCAAACCAAAACCCACAATAAATCAGAGATACAGTCAAGATTTGAACCAAATAAACTCAAACCCTACAGTCAAATCAACCAAAAACCCCAGACATATCAAGCATCAACAATAACCAAACAAAAATCAGAGAGCAATTAAACAAAACCACTCACGAAGTATAAGACACCAAATCAGAAGATAAACCAACATCACGAAAATAATCAAAGTCAAATTACACTACAAACACACCATCAAATCTTGCCACCCAGTAGTAATTAGCTTTATACAGACTCTCTTCAACAAACCTATATCCATTCAACAAGTATCTAGATTTCAAACTAAACTCATAAATTGTCCCTTCTTGAAAGTTTGAATTTGATCTTTAAATTGTAGGACTCTTTCAAAAGTCACAAACTCAAATCTTTTTTGTTAGACCATTGTCATAACAAATTAGACTATACAAGATTACAAGCCAATCATGCCTGAAACTGGCTATAGTTTAAAATGTAGCAGTGGCTCGAAATGCCACTTTGTTTAATTCTTTATTGCAACTCGTTGCTGTTATTCTGTTGTTGGATTTAGGAGTTCTATAATAAATGTATATATTTTGTTGCTATATTTTGGATAGAAAAAAGTACACTGAGTATGGTAGTTCTGTTTGGATTTTTGACTCTTTGTTGTTATTGCAAGCCAATTATTATTTAGTAATGACTGACTTAACTTAGCCTGCACTTTATTTGTAGTGTATTCTAAATGGAGAGGGAAACAATGGATTTTTCTGAGCTGAACAAACAAGACGAAATGAGATTGGAGTCTGAAGGGATTTCAGACACACCTCCACAAGAATCATAAATACCAAAGGGAAAGACACGTGTAGAAGAGTGAAGACTTGGGACCACTTCATTGCCTATAATGATAGCAATTGAAAGGCAAGAGCAGATGTAAGTATTGCATATGAGGTTATGCTACTAATCCATCTAAGAATGGCACTTCTAAATTGAATAATCATATGAAGCATTCAAAAACATCATGATAACGCTTTCATTGCTGATAATCAAATAATAACTAGTTTCTGCAAGAGTGTAAAAGAGGATTTGAGATAAGGTTGTTCTCATTCAAAATTTAATCAAGAATTCCTTAGAAAACCTTAAGCTTGCATGGTCAATATAGATGAACCGCCATTTAAGTTTGCAAAAATGAAGGATTTAGTAATTAATATCTGCTGCATGTCCATATTTATTGTTCCATCAAGAACCACTATAACTAGGGAATGTTGTACGTTGTTCTTTGATGAAAAAAATAAGTTGATAAAATATTTCAAGACTTTTGGACAAAGAATTTAATGATAACGGACACTTGGATTTCTAATCAGACACTTATTTATATTTGTTTGACTGCGCATTACATGATTTTAACAAAAAAAAGCATAAGATCATTCTTATTTCATTCCATGTCCTACTTAATTGAGGGACTTCTATTGATGGGAAATATGTGCATATGAGATGTGTGGTTTATATTATTAACCTTATTGCCAAGGATGGTTTGAAGGAATTGAATAATCCATTGAGTGTGTCCGAATAGTTGTTAGATATCTTCGTCAATCACCTACTAGAACAAAAAAAAAATTAATGATTATGCTATGAGGATAAGATTCACAACAAAAGATCATTGTGCTTTAGATGTTCCTACAAGATGGAATTCAGTTTATACTATGCTAAAGACTGTTGTAATTAGCATGTTTGAAAGATATGAAATATATAATGTTGATTTCATGATGATTTATTGTCTAATGGACACTATGTTAAAATTGGGTTGCCTACGAAATATGATCAGCTTATGGTAGAAAATTTTGTGAAGGTATTGTGATACTTTTATGATCTAACCAATCAAGTCTCTAGGTCTTTGTATGTGACATCTAACATTTTTTTGGATGATATAAGTGATGTTGATGACTTATTGAACGAGTGTTTTAGGAGTGATCATGATTATTTGGTAGGCATGGGACGAAAATAAAGTAAAATTGATAAGTATTGGAAAAATATTGAGAAGATGAACTTGATGTTATATGTTGCTGTTATACTTGATCCTTGTCATAAGTTCTCCTTTCTCTAATTTGTTTTCAAGAATATGTATGGGCCACAAGTAGGAGAAAAAAATGACAAATTTGGCCAAAGGTGCTTTCTATGATGTTTTTGAATAATACAAACAAGTGTATTCTTCTACAATGTCACGCCCTTCTACATTTCATCGGTGAATTAGGGAAAGATCAAGATGATGATAGTGAAGGTATGTTAGAGACAAGAGAAGAAATGAAAATAAATGGTATAATTAGTATGAGATGTATAAATACAATATAATTTTATTGAAGTACTAAGAATGTTGCGTACTATATACATTAAGCTACTCAAACCAAAAGTTCTTTTGGGGATTCGGGATGTCTTTGTAGGAAGAGCATAGGTGCATGTAGTGGCTCGAAACTACTTCACCAATGTCGGAATTAAAGGCCCGATCGTGTCTATCATTGTTTATGAGATTTGAATTAGTAATTTAATATATTTAATTTAAGATACATATTTTTAGAAAAAATAAAAAAATGATAAACAACTTACTGTATGTTATCACCACTAACAAGGAGTTGCTGAAGAAGGAGCCGGAGGTGGCACAATTGGTTGTGTTGATGCTTCCGGAGCACCGGAGACATCACGGGCGGGTGGTCGAACTACCTGCCCACACCCACGTCCTGGTCTCACGAGGCGCCTTCTGCAATGCGGAATAAGGGGCACCGTGTGGCTAGCAGTCCGTAGTAAACGATTACTTATGCCCGACAACACAACAACCGAATACCCGCCGACACTAGCACAACGTGCCTACAGGAATAGCAATACAGTATGCAACAGCATCAATAGATTTAAGCAAGGTGTAGTAGGAAAGCAGTAAATTGCGCACGGATTCGAAATGTGGATTTCATTGATTAGATGAATGGATATACATTGTACAAATGATGCTAGCGCAAGGGGACCGCCTTGACGGGGACACTAGCACGTAGACTATACCAAACTTCGAGAACTCATTTCCCCCTATAATAGGCTTAAAAAGATTTTTCCTAATGACAGCAGTAGACATTAAAAGGCTGTACAACACACCTCAGGAGGCATAACGGCACCCATGAGTAAATAAAGATCCTTACAATATGTACAAGACAAAAGACCAATGCCTAAAATGCTAAGACTACAGAAGTCCAGCGTCTGTCGGCGAAGGTTGTTGGTCGGTCGAGTTGAGCGGTTGTGTGGCGGAATGTGCGTCAAGGGTGCCGAGAGCGCGGGCGGCCCTTGAATTCTCGCCCACCTGAGATGGCAACGTCCTCGGCGTATATGGAAGCATGGTAAGCTTCGACAAGCGGTAGAAAGGCCTTGAGGTTCGTCACCCACTCCCAAGTGTTTACCTCGCTGCTGCATCCCTTCCATTTCACCAAGTACTCGTTATGATTGCGCTTTGCCGTGCTCATAACTCGGTGATTCAGAATTGCTTCAGCCACCTTCTCCTTCATCTTCGTCAATTCAAGTTGTGGGTGGCTGGGTTGATTGCAGGCGTAGTCCTCCTTGTTTGCTGAATATTTCTGTTGCTGGCTCACATGGAAGATGTTGTGAATTTTCCACCAGGAAGGCAACTCAATATTGTAGGCTACCGTTCCAATACGCTTTATAATAGGTAAATGACCGACATACTTCTGTATCAAACGAGGATTTCTCCCCTTGATGACTTTGATAATCTTGGGTCCAGGACCTTCACCATCACAAGGTCTCCCACATTGAAACTCGATAAACCGGTGGTTGTTAACTGCATATTTCTTCATCCTTTTGAGCTTTCTCTAGGCAACTTCTGGCGATGTCAACGTTCTTTTTCCACTCCTGGGAGAAACATCAAGCGAGAGTGAATCTCACACCTTGTGGGGAGTCGAGAGTGTGAGGGAGGAGCGGTTGTTGCCTAGTGACAATTTCAAAAGCGCTCTTGTTGGTGCAAGAGCTCTTTTGGCTATTGAAACATAACTGAGGTTGAGCACATCCAAATGCGCTTTTAACGCGTGCAAAGTCCGTTGGCCTGACTACCGGGCGATCAAAGTGTCGAGAGATTCTTCGCGGGCCACAATAGCAAACTTGCAACCGCGTTCATTTGTAAACAGTTGATCCTGATCAGATCTGGGGTGATGGCTCAAAGCCTTAAATCAATGGAAAGATATTGGATCGATTAAGTGGAATAGCTCGTTATCCACAATAAAACGGCCCAGTAGGAAGATGAGTAATGGCCGATCACCATAACGATGAGTGGAGCAGATTGGCCCATATTTGAACTACTTGGTGAATATACTGAGACCTTGACAGACAGGATGAGTCGCATCTTCTGTCGGTATACATTGTTTTTGGTGGCGACGTTAGTGTATTAAAAGTCGCAATATTTTTGATAAAACCGTCTAGACACAGTACTGATAGATTCGGATGACCGATAAGTCTCTCTACACATAAGAGTTCTGGCTTCAGGTACAGAATATTCGTTAAGTCCACTGTCGAGTACGACATCTTTCTATCTATGAATCTCAGTCCAGGTCTCTCGTGGGATGTGGGTTCTTATAGCAGCTTTGGGTTGTAATAGCAAACCTAATCTCCGTTCGTAATTACACTGGTGGGATTATATCTTGTTCGCTTCAGAGAATTGTTGTCCTCGAGAGAGCAAATCAAAACGAGTGACGTGACATAGAGCTCTAGGTACGCTCAGCTATCAGCGCGTGGCTGATCGACAGAGCAAGAAGAGGTAGAGACCAAAACACCAGAGCAGTCTGATGCTGCACTCTTCAGTTCCACTGCTATCAAGAGCGCATGATGGTAGTGTCTTCCTCCTATCTTATTGCCATCGCCTGTCACAAATCGCATGGAAGAGTGTCTGTGAATTGTTTCGAATAGCAGATGATTAAGCCTATGCAGATCACGACAGGAAATGCCTTTCGGGAGTAAAAAAGCGTGTTTTCTTAGATCATGAGTGTAACGTCAACGCTAAGAGTTTGCAATCATCAATATCGAGGCACAAAATTGCCATCTTTTTGTGTTTGTATTACGCGAAACAATGCAAGCTTTTGTCTCTGCTGAGCGTGCGAGGTGGATTTTGCTGGTGGATGTCCTTAAAATTTACCTACGAGCAGAACTAATTAAGACTATTGATTGAGCGTCTTGTTTGAATCCTTTCGCATAATTTAATGTCACTCGATCTGAAGCTATAGCGCAGAACAGTTATAATACTGATATCTATATATATACCTTAAGCAGGAAAACGGATGAGCAATCAGATGCGCCGTTATACGAGGCACGTAGGACGCTGTCTTTCTTGTTAGCCAATTGCATATGGGTCACTTTTGTATGGACTAAGGTCTGGATCAAAACTTAACTAGATACCACAGCCAAAGTGCGCGATAATCTAGACCCTGTCGAGCTCTCAAAGGCTCGGCCACATTGTAATTGCTTGCCCGCTGTTTGATTAGGAGATGCTCTTGTCCAAGTCGTTCCCTATCTGAGACAACAGAATGACAATGCGCAACAGGACTTACAACTGAGAGTGATTGGGCTGGTATCACTACATCTCATATTAACAGCCTCCCTTTCTCATGTTGGTGGAGAGTTCATAAAAATATATATTTTCCGGAACAAGATAAGTTCTTGCACCAGGGACACGTGATCCGGACCTTTTTAATGCAATACATGTAGTTTAGCTATCACTAGAAAATGCCGCACATCATAACTTTTAGTACCTATCCAAATAATAGTTGACAGCCACTGCAAAGGAGAGCTCTTCAACAAACCTTAATTTGTGCCCCACGCCCTAACAATTTCTTAATCCTATATAGGCCAATAGAACTCACCGCTACGTAACCTCCTTGTCGTGCACTGATTAATACACTGCAGAAATTTTTAAATCCCTGCTCGTGAGCTTACTTTAAGCACTTACACACTCGTTGTGTTCAAGAGCACAACCTACGGCTGGCTATTCCGATTCTTGCATTGAGGAGAACCTTTAACCTCCTCAATCGAGTAAGATTTGAAGCATTCAGTACTCTCACACCGCGATATGGTCTTTATCAACAGTATATAGAAGCCAACACAGGACTAATCAAATGAGTGCATTATGCACTTTCCTTTCAAGTATGCTTGCGAGGCCAGGCTATATGAATTCTGAGCGTAAGACTATCACCAAGTCTCGTCTCTTCAAAGCTTACTGTCATAGGCTCTTAAGCTATTACAATTGGATGAATAACTTGTCGAGCGCAAAACGTTGATTATAATATATCATTACCAGCGCCAATAGAACAATATATATATCCGCAAGAATCAGGAGCACTATAATCAATGAACATCTGTTCCAGCTCTCGATTCGGACTCGAAAGGGGCTTTCACTGTCTTCGCCTACTTGCATATCTCTTTTCCTCCGCTTGGTCCCACGTATCATGACTAAGAGATAGAATCTCTCAACATGTTGCACAGAAAAAGACGGATCTACCAAATTGAGTAAATGCTCAACATATATCCCAGGTTACACCAATAATAGTACACGATAATGCCTTATGTTCGAAATCACACTTGTTCACATAGCATATTAGCTGATGTTGCCTCAGGACGAAGTAGATATCTGTCTGCACACAGATTGCTCGCACAACACTTCAGTGCAACAACCGATGGACACGACAGAATGCAACGAGAGAGAATACTGTCTCATAGACAGCAATTGAACTACGTCAAGAACATGAACTATAAATACAACCACCACAAATTCGGTCGAGAAACCGTGGAGTATATTGTCATTCATAGTGCTGAAGGTTGCGGGAGCGTTCATCAGGCCGAAGGGCATGGCAAGAACCTCGAAAGCTCCATACCTCGTGACTACTGTCGTCTTCGTCTCATCGCCCTCCTTGATTCGGATCTGCCAGTAGCCCGATCTCAAGTCTATCTTCGTAAAATATTTCGCCCGGCTTAGACGGTCGAAGCAGTCCGCCACCAGTGGTATGGGATACTTATTCTTCACAGTAATTTTATTCAGAGTCCGATAGTAGCAGCAAATACGTAAGGAGCCGTTGGCCTTCTTTTGAAACAACACCGGCGCCCCATACGGCGACTTAGCGGGTTTTATTATGCCGCTCTCCAACATTTCCTTCATCTGCTTCCTAAGCTCCACAAGCTTAGGTTGCGACATTCTGTAAGGTGCCTTGGCGGGAGGCTTTGTGCCAGGCACCAACTCGATTTCGTGATCCACTGCCCTCTTCGGTGGTAGCTTCCGAGGCAGCTCGTCAGGCATCACGTCCTCGAACACCTTCAGCAACTTTTTTATTACGCCAGGGATGGGCTCCGACACCTATTCAATTTTTCAAAACGAGAAGTACACAAGTAGGATGGTTCATTCCACTTGCACCCCTTCTTAAACTGCATGGCTGATAGATTTTTCTCTCCAGTCCGCCTGGCCAGTATGGGGATGATACAAGGTTTGACCCCCAGCATCATCAGTGAATCAACATGCGGTAAAACCGCGGTACGTGTGTCTTGCAAAAATTCAAGCCCGAGGATGAGCTTGAAGTCGTCCGTCACCACGACAGAAAGGTTGGTCTTGCCCTCGAAAGGACCCACCTTAATCAGCACAGATTTGGCCACACCAGCAATAGGTTGTGCGGCCGAGTTAATCGCCTTCACTTGCCCAACTTCCTTCTCCAGCACGAGCCCAAATCCCTCTACTTCGGCGCTCGCAAGGTAGATGTGAGTAGCTCCAGTATCGATCATGGCACGAATGGGCTTGCCATGAATCTTCACATCGACAAACATCAACCCTTTCTTGCTAGGATTTCAGGTTCGTGCTTCTTCCTCAGTGTGGCTCCCAGTTAGAGCCGGGGCAGTCTTTCCCGCCCGGGGTGGCACCGTCTTCTTTGTCGCCACCTGATGGGACAACGTGTTGCACCATTGAGAGATGGCACCCAGGTTGTCCTCGTCCTCCTTCGAATCATTCTCGCCACTCGCAGTTGGTCGTGGCTCCACAGGTTTGTAGTGGCTCAAAACTACTTCACCGATGCAAGAGTTAAAGGCCCGATCGTGTTTGTCATTGTTTATGAGATTTGAATTAGTAATTTAATATATTAATTTAAGATATATATTTTTAGAAAAAATAAAAAATGAGAAACAACTTACGGTATGTTATCACCACCAATGTAAGTACGAGCACAAGGAGCTGCTGAAGAAGAAGCGGGAGTGGCACAATTGGTTGTGTTGATGAGTTAAGAATAATAGAAGGATTGTTGTACAGATGAGTTAAGAATTATTTAGAAGCTTAATTTGATGCATGGTGGTTGCATTTTAGGAAGAAAAAAGTATTAAATAAGAGTCCATAAATTGCATTCATGACCTACCATTATAATTGCACATGTTCCAATATCAAGATTTCTGTAAGTATTAAGTAAATTGACAGCAAAAAGATAAATTCCAAAGAGGAGAGTAAACACTTTAAGAAACAACAAAATAGCTGTCGAGATTAACCATAAAACATAGAACTTTTTGATGCTTCATTGATGGACTAGGTGCACGTATTTGGTCCATAGGAAATTGAGTGTATAATATTAAATTATATCAAACACTAAAATATTTTTCATACAAAAATATATATAAAACTAATATATGTGCAAAATGATATCGCAACCTTCCAAAAAATTCCAGACAAATGAAGAAATTGAAAATTTAGCATAATATTTGCTTAGAAATTAACGCTATTGAACATAAGAAGAAAGGAACACAAGGATTTAACGAGGTTTGACAATGTGCCTATGTCTTCGGGAGCAGTGCGTCTATTGAATTTTATTTCTCAGAGAAAAATCCTTCTCATAACATTTTCTAGGTTACAAATACATCCTATATATATGTAATCTAACCTATGGTACATATACCAAATTACCCCTTGTTGCTCCACTCGAGCATCCTTTTCTGATATATGAGCCATACCTAACAATATTTATCAGATGATCAACTCAGCATATATACTACAGAAACTGCAAGACAAAGTCAATGAGGATGTGTTACTGTGGGAGTCCACAAATAACTGAACAAACTAAAATCCTTTAGAAATAGATCAATAGGAAAAATTAGAGTATTAGACTAACAACAAACTATATGAACATAAAGCATCTTGAAAGCAATTTAATATTTAAAACTACACAAAATACATTTTTTCATCTAAGTTTTCTGCTTCCAAGTCTAAAATACAGCTAGTCAAAATATCAAACACCTTATATGCATGAAATAAATGTCATTTCCACCTAATAAGCGATCTAGAGATCAAAAACTACGAAAAATCCTGTCATCAAACAATCTTATGAAATTGGATCGTTGCTCTTATAAGGCCACTAACAAATTCATTGAACTTCATTTATTCTTCTTCTACAAAAAATTCCAAAATCAATCTGAACTATATAATATGTGTGCTAGCCTTTAATACTTTAGATGTAGCTAACTTCAACACTGGCCAACACCATCTCTTTCAATCATAACTAAGGTACAGAGTGTGGCTGTTATGAATGTAGACAATGTTAGAGCCAAATTACAAACTAAGTAAATGTAAATAATGTGGTAAGGTCTTGTAGGCATAAATTGCATTTATTTTGTAACAGAAGTTATGGCAGTTCTAAAAACAATAAATCAAGTAGAAATCTAAGGATACAAAAAAGATGCATAAGCATTTCATATATAGTCATCCACTAAGCATAATCACACCAAGCATCATTCAATTTTTATAAATCGCAAGATCTCAAAACACATCCTAAAAAATTCAATCATACACGCATTTTATCAAGCAATACGTGAGCAAAATACAGAATTACAGCAAAATTACAAAACCACAATAGCAAAACGATGTCTGTTGAAGAACAGGCACCTCAAACCCCCCGCCCCCACCCCCGCAAAAAAAAACTATTGTTTCTTTTATTCAAATCTCCACCTTGGCGAATATCAAGCCCCTTCGGAGACAAACAACCATGGGGAGTTTGTCACACACCAAAGTGGGTTAGGTCACCATGCTCTTCTAGCAACTATAAGCATTCAACAGTATTTTCACTTGTATGAACCTTCTGTAATATAATCTCTCCAGATGCAATCAACTCTCTAATCTTGTGATATCTCACATCAATATGTTTGGTTAGCATGATACACCTAGTTCTTAGCCAAATAAATTGCACTTTGACTGTCAAAGTGCAACTGAACTCCACCTTGCTCAACATCCAATTCCTTTGCTAACCCGTTAAGCCAGAAAGTTTCTTTAGCAACTTTAGCTACTGCCATGTGCTTTGCTTCAATTGTAGATAATGCCACAATAGACTGAAATGTTGATTTCCAGCAGATAGGCCCTCCACCTAGAGTAAAAAACATACCTAGTTGTAGATCTTCTATCATCCAAATCACCAGCGTAGTCAAAATCCATATATCCAACAACAAAATGATCATTCTGTTGACTGCCAAAAACAACTCCTTGCCCAACAGTACCCTTCAGATATCTGAAAATCCACTTGATTGCTTCCCAATGGTATCTACCTAGTTTAGACATGTATTTGCAGACTTAACTAACAGCATGAGCCAGGTCAGGGCGAGTGCACACCATTGCATACATCAGACAGCTGACTGCACTGGCATATGACACGTGTGTCATATCTTCAATCTCACGATCTGTCATAGGACACTGTTCTGAAGAGAGCTTGAAGTAGCTTGCTAATGGAGTGCTCACCGGCTTTGTTTTGCTCATCCTGAGCCTGTCTAACACTTTCTCAACATAGCCTCGTTGAGATAGCCACAGTTTCCATGAGCCTCTGTCTCTGTGAATCTCCATTCTAAGAATTTTTGTTGCAGCACCTATGTCTTTCATATCAAATTCCTAGCTCAACAAGGCTTTCAAAGCAAGAACATCATACATATTCTTTGCAGCAATGAGCATATCATCAACGTACGGTAACAGAAAAATAGAAGAACCATCATCAAGGCTCTAACATAAACACAACAATAAAAGTGTAGCTGATCTGAAGCATGTAGAAGTGGAACCTCTTGTACCATTGTCTTGGAAACTATTTCAATCCGCACAAGGATTTTTTTAACTTAAAAACCAGATGCTCATGTCCAGGTTGAGTGAACCCGACTGGCTGCTCTATGTAAATCTGTTCCTCCAAATCACCATGCAAAAATGTTGTTTTAACATTCATCTGCTCTAAATGCAGATCCCAACTGGCTACTAATGCAAGTACTGCTCTGATTGAAGTATGTCGAACCACAGGAGAGAAAATTTCATCATAGTCTATCCCCTTCTGCTGTGAATATCCTTTTGCTACCAACTGAGCCTTGAACTTTTTCTATTCTTTTTCTAATACTATCGGTTTCTTTCTGTGCACCCGCTTGCACCCAATGGCCTTCTCTCCCCTAAGAAGCTGAACTAGCTCCCAAGTATAGTTCTTTTACAAAAACTCCATCTCCTCTACCATAGCATCCATCCATTCCTTCTTCTCCTGGCTAGTGATAGCTCCATGGAAAGTGGTTCGTTCGTCACCACTAATAAGGAGAGCAAAAGAGACCATGTCCTCATAACCCAACCTGCTTGGAGGCTTTACCTTAGTGCGTTTATGCCTATCTCTAGCTAAGTTATAAGCCTATAGTTCATTTGTAGTAGAACCACCAGATGTTGGATGTGAACTTCCACAGCTCTCAACTGCTACTGGATCACCAAATGTTGGGTGTGAACCGCCACGGTTCTCAGTTGCTACTGGATGTGGTTCCAACTCCATCTTCAATGTATTTGAGCTGGAACCAATTTTTGGCATCTTGTCTTGGTGTTGCTGCAGCATGGACTGCTCATCAAACACTGCAGCAAAACGGTGTCTGTTGAAGAACAGACACCTCAACCCCCTCCCCCCCCCCAAATTAACTATTGTTTCTCTTATTTAAACTCCTTCTCTCATAAGTATCTACTCCCCTTTAATCTCCTCTTTCACACTGCTTCAGGTGTAGGAAAATTGTAGAAGTCAAACATACGTATCTAACTTTTTAATGCAACAAAAGTAGAGAAAAATGACTTGAAGCCTAGTTGTGCTGTGAATGTCAAAGGTGGAGGGCGAGAGAGAGAGAGAGAGAGGAGAGAGAGACAGCGACGTACCTTGAAGACAGAGAGAGAGAGAGAGCAACAAGCGGCGGGCGTGCGATGGCGGTGTTGGTAGAGTGAGAGACGGCAGTGAGAGAAGAGACATGGGGTGAAAAAGAAACGAGAGATTAGGGATTTTGGGCTGAATGCCAAATATATATTTATATTTTGGGAAGAGATTAGTAGTTCCAGTTGTCATCCAAAAGATTGTAACTTAACTCAACTATATCGCATTTAAAAATATTCGTCCCAAATATAATGAAGTATTCCCAAATTCCGTCCCAAAATAACTTAACTCAACTATGTCGTATTTAAAATTATTTATCATTTTCAAAAAATTAAAAAATATTATAAAAAAAATACATCCATGACACCATACTGTGTAAATAAATAATTAACATTTTCATTACAACTCAATTGAATTGCATAAAAATTAAAAAAATTATATCATATGTCGCTAAGGAGGAATACAATAATTCAATTTTCATACTCATGAGACTTTTTTGTAATGAACTATCATTACAGTAAATCATTCGACGGAAGTAGTCGGTTTTAGATTCGACCGTTAGATATGATCACATTGATGTTATATTACTTTACTTTAAATTTCAAGCTAATCCAATTATGGATATCGATATATCATATTTAGAAAATTAATATTATTCAAGGACGAAACGGGACGCCGCGTGGGGACATATTTTGGGACGAGAGAGGAACAATTGTCCTAATGTCGTCCCAAATGTAGTCCCAAGTTTTACAAAATTTTGAAATTTTAACTCACCAGAATTCAAATTTGGAACACACTTTAGGACAATGTTGCGACGGCATTTGGGACGAAAATTGAATTTAATTTGTAATCAAGTTTATCGTAGTTTTTATATTGGTGCAGGAATTTGAATACTATTGTGACGATCTTTGAGATGACATTTGGGAGAACATTCTGTTAGAAAATTGGACACCTTCAGGTCGTCCCAAAAATGTCGTCCCTAATGGCTTCCTATATATGGGACGGCTTTGTCGTTGTCACAAATATCATCCCAAACTATTACCCACCAAAATCTTGGAACAACATTTGGGACGGTTTAAGACGGTTGCTATTTTTTGTCCATTTTTGGGACGGACGTTGGGACGACCTTGTTATTTTGGGACGGTGAGTACTAGAACGAGACGTTGCGTCCCAATTTCGTCCGAAGTCACCCCAAAATCTTCCTAAGTTGGACAATTTTTGGAACAAATTTGAACCATTCCAAAAATCCGTCCCAATAAGGCATTTTTTCTTGTAGTGGTTGTAGCAATATGGTTGGGGGAAGTCCGTAAAATCGAGGATTTGGAATACCCAAGAACAAGGCAGTCAAAAATGTATGAATTTATGGAGACTTAATTTTATGTCAGAAGCATGGTCAGCCTTCTTGAAAGAGCATTATGATGAAATATTAGGCTTTATCAAAAAACGAGCAAAAGAGTCATTAATTGAACCAAAGGACTGAATCTACGTAAAATGGAAAGATAAAGGACTAAAACTAATATTGTCAAAGTTAAAGGATCAAAATGAATTTGAAACATAGATAGAGGTCTGAACTTTTATTTTTCCCTATATTTAAATCTAATTAATTGTACTAACCTCAAATCTCACAACGATTTAGTCTGTAGAATGGAGTGTTCAGTCGTATACTTTACCCTTATATCCTATAATGAACTGTAATACGTAAAATCAATTTTTCGAGAAATTTGCAAATGCTAACTAATATACTAGAATAATATTCAGACTTTTTCCTAATAATATTTTAATATTTTATTTATATCAAAATTCAAATTTCCATTCCATTTTTCTAAATAACTAAATATACTAAACTTTTCAGGTATATATGTAATTTGCCAATTAATTCATATGAATTTATTTTATCAAATGTTTCCTATTTTTTATAGATACCATTTGGATAACATTTTTGAATTAAATTATTACAGAAATCTTATATTTCTAAAATTAAACATATATTTTTCAAATATAGTTTTTTAATATTTTTCAAATATAATTTTTTATTATTCTTTTAATTTTTTATCAACTTTTCATTATTATAGCGATTAATTAAATACCCACACATATGATAAAATTTTGATTCCTGGTCTGATTAAGTTGAACAAATGAATTATAAATAATAACTAAGTATAATAAATTAAACAAGTTACTTAACACCCTTAATTCAAAATTGAATATTTAACTCATTACTAATTTATAATAAAAAATTCACCGAATTTAAAGTTTTTTTTTAATTACGTCCCCTAATTTTTTTTATGTATATAAATCTGTCCCAAGTAATCTATAAAGCTTCAACCCCTTCAATTAATAGGTTCTAAGTTTAACCTGCAATTTATTTATAATTAATTTAATTTCTGTAATAATTATTAATTTGTCCATAATTATGTAAAAAAGAATATTGTGAATGTCGATTGCTCAACACTGTAGTCCTATAGCAAACCACCACACAAAAATGTTCAATGTCAATCAAGAATCAGTCATGTTAACTTATTCATAACATAAAAGTAAAAGTATCTACTAATATTTGCATTCTTGGGAAGAACTGTAACTAAAACGACGCAATGAACCTCTTCACCTCTATAGAACACATTCCACCAGCACTATAAAAGGAAATGGGATATGGAGCGGATAAAATAATCGTTTTAATCATTGCTTCAATTCAGAACAGTTATTGGAACTCTTGATAAATGGAATCAAGTCACTGATGTCACAATTCTCTTGTATTTCATTCTTTATTTTTGTAACGACAAGACCATTACCAGAACGGTTGCAATTATTGTGTTACAAGTTTGTTCCTATTACCGTACATTTTGAAAACGGAATAATAAAACATTATAACATAGTTTAAAATGCTTTTATAACCATTGGAATGACTGCCAATGCAGGTGGGTATCATTCCAAAATACGGTCTTTGAAATATGGGACAGTGGAAAAATTGTTCCAAATTGAGGTACAATTTGAGACGGTTTCAGTCTTTAAAAATTCTTGTATTACAATACTCGTTTCTAAGAATGGTATTTGTGGGATGTAGTTTGTGTGTTTCCTACTACCGTTTCAAATCAAGATACGATTTGACACGGGTTCAGTAGATAAAAGATGTTGTATTACAAGTCCTATATTTTAACGGCTATTTTTACAATTCTAAACCATGGTCTAGACCCTATTCCTAAATGTAGTGCAATAGCTATACTCTAACAGCTATTTGTGGAGTTCCAAACACCATTCCAATGCCCGTTTCAAAAAATCTTTCCAAATTGAATGATATCTTTGTAAAATTGCAGTAGGATAGGTTATTTCAATTTCACCCTTCGGAACCCAGTTCCACAATAATTTAGTATGGCTCCTTGTAAAGTAGGTGGAAAATATAAAACTTGGAATCACTACTTTTCAGTTTGGCCTTTCCAAACCCTATTCCAACATAATTTATGTGGTGCCTTCTGAAAAATAGGTGAATATTTTTAAACATGGAATGACTACTTTCAATTTGCCTTCCAAACCTAGTTCCAACATAATTTAGTATGACGCCTTTATGACAAATAAGTGCAAAATTTAAAACTTGAAACTGTTAAATTATCCTCAACAGTTACAAAATTGAAATTAGCAACAAAAAAATATGTTGATGATTAATTGAAATTCAATATTATAATTAATATCAATAATGAATATATATGATGTTGAATAATTAGATTTTTTAATATTTAAATATTAAAATAAGAAAATTTCCAACGAATTTATTCCTTGTTGTACAGAGGACGAAAACATTTCTTGTTGATTTGCAACGAATATTTTGATTAGTGAATTTTATAGCAAAATCAGTAACAAAATAAGCTATCGAGTTAATTAGCAAAAATAAATATTTATTTTGTTAACTTTATTACTAATATAATTAGTTAATAATATATATATTTTACTATTTTACAAGAAATTCACGTGGTTGCATGGAATCGATCATCGTGAATTATCTTAGATTCTCAATAGAAGAGAAAGGAATCATAATACCATCTTGAAATCAAGATTTTGAGTAATTAATTAATGACTTTTAGCACACAAGAAGAAATTTATTATTGGTTACAATTTTATTAACTACGAACAAAAAACATGGTAAATAATTATTTTTAATCATGATTAAATCAAAATCAATGTAAAAACTTAGATCATCCATCATGAACATTATTTTTTTCATGACCGTAAGCCATAGCAAATATTCTTTTCATGGCTTTTAACCACAACAAATGAATTAGTCACAGTAGCAAAAATCACATCCAACAATCGCTGCATGGTCATGATTAATAACTATCTATTATGATTATTTATTTTTAATCATGGCAATTACCCATAATTAAAAACTACATTTTAACAACTTAGTAGTTAATTTATAATTATTTTTTTCCCAAAAAAATTAATATATATATATATATATATATATATAATTATATATATATATTATATATATTTTAAAGTGGATCTTAGTTATGTAGTTTATGTTACTAACATATGATGAGCTTTACAATCTTATCATTGGAACACATACTCTAAATATAGGAACTCAATATTAATCTTAAATAAACTTAACCGGATTAATGAAAATTAAAACAAATGGACTTAATTAAACTCTCCTCCACCCAGAAAAAAATAATTAAGAAAAAAGAATCCAAAAAACCAATATTAAAGAAGAATCCACGTTTTCCTCCTCATTGTTCTCCTTCTAACAAAACAATTTTTTTTCAAGTTTCTACGATGCTTTCCCCCATATTGTCTCCATTTTTCTTCTCCCCTCTCCATTACCATGGAGGATCAAGTGTCAGCATCCCCTGATAAATCCACCAGCAACAAACCCCGGATCACCTGGTCGGATTCCTACTCCAAAGCCCACGTCGCCATCGAGGCCCTCGCCTCCATCTTGCCCGGTCTTCCGCTGGCCCTCTCCTCCTCGGAAACCCCCGCTGCCTCCCTCCTCCAAGACCGCGAAGTCGCCGCTCAAATATCCCAACTCTTCCGCCGGCCCGATTCCGGCACCGTCAACGACAACCTCTGTGCGTGGCTCTACGACACCTTCCGCTCCTCCGAGCCCGACCTCCAACTCGTCGTTCTTCGCTTTCTTCCGACCCTCGCTGGCGTCTACCTCTCCCGTGCCGGACTCCACAAGCCCCTCCCCGGATTCGAGTCCGTCCTCCTCGCGATCTACGCCCACGAAACCGCCGCCCGCAATGGCCAGGCCATCACCGTCAGCATCCCCGACCTCGCCCACTCCAGCATCTACCACGAAACCAAACAAACAGCCAAAAACAGCTCCACAGAGCTCCATCTCGGCGTGGTCTCTCCTAGCCTGGAGCCTTACGGCACAGTTCGGTCGACCAGGCGGGCGAGAATCGTCGGCGTCGCCCTGGAATTATACTACAGCAAGATCTCCCAAATCCCCATTGGGTCCAAGATCGAGTTCTGCGAATTCTGCAAGATTTGGTCCGGGCAAGAGGACGAAAACAAGGGGGATGGGGCTTCTACAACCGAAGATTCCCAGAAAGTCGAGAAGAAAGAGGGGAGAGGAGGGAGAATAATTCTGCCATGGGAGATTCTTCAGCCAATACTGAGGATTCTGGGGCACTGTTTGATGGCCCCACAGAAGAATAAGGAGCTTTTCCAGGCGGCGTTTTCTGCCTGTAGGTGTTTGCATGCTAGGGCTCTGCATGATATAAATGCAAAGACAATTCTGGCAACAGGGAGTCTTGTGAAGCTTGCGGAAATGGCTACTGATCCAAGTGCTGCTGTTGATTATACGGAGATAACAATGAGTAATGTAATAACAATCTGATTTTAGGGTTCTTAATTTTTTTCTACTTCTTGTAAGATCTTCTTTTTTGATTGAAATATATGCTTTGTTGATTTATGAATTCTTGGTGGGTTCAGGAATCAAAAAATCGGGAAGTACATAATGATGAGATAGAGATACTGCTGCGGGTTTCTTATCAAACTGTGGTTTCTTCTTTGTTCTTTTTCCCAGTATTTGATTTGATCTTCCGTTTTTCAGTATATTTACAGTTGATTAATGAAAGAAAATTGAGAATGGTAATGAGGAAAAATATTAGAAACTGAATATAATCGTATTTTAATTGTTTTTTTAACAAGATTTTGGTCACTGTTTTAGATGATTTTGTTAAATGATCGCCTGATCATCTAAAATATTAATTTTTTAGTCAAGAATTTTTAATATTAACAGCTTAATTTAGTATGGCCCATTAGTTAGAGTTGAGAATCATATTATATTAAGGTTTAATTGTATTATTAGTCATGTAATTACACTAAAAAACTATGTGGATTCGGAGCAGATAAAATGATTGGTCCAAACACCGCTCTGATTTGGAAGGGTAATTAGAACTCTCGAAAAACAAAATTAGATCGCTGATATCATTGTCCTCTTATATTCCATCATTTATTTTTGAAATGGTAGGATCGTTACCAGAACTGTTTCAATTATTATGTTACAACTTGTGTTTCTATTACCGTTCTAAAAGCAGAATGCTAAATATTGTAACACTATTTGTAACAATTTATAACTATCGGAACAACCTGCCATGGAAAATGAGTACTGTTCCAAAATGTAGTCCAAAAACCGTTGAAATATGGGAGAATAGAAAAAACCAAACAAAAAATAAGGTACATTTTGAGATGGTTTTAGTCCTTTGAAATATTTGCAATACAATACCCATTCCTACGTATGATATTTGTGGGATGAAGTTTGTGTTCCATGTACCATTCCAAAGCGCGAGGTATAATTTGACACGACTTCAATAGATAGAAAATTTTGTATTACAAGACCCATTTCCAACGATTAAATTTTAACGGTTACTTTTTCATTCCAAATTGTGGTCCAATCCTCATTCCTAAAGGTGGTGCATTCCAAAGTAACCGTTCCTCATTGTATTCATCAACCGTTCTAATTCTTGAATTATCTTGAACCGTTCCAAATGTTACTCATAGTTGTTCCAAAATGTGTTTAAAATATATCTAGTTTATGTTCCAATTTTGATAACTCAACATCCACGAGGCGGATTAATTTCAAACTTAAATATATAGAAGATATATTCTGTCTGTTTTTTTTAATATATCTAATGGTCTGATTTAAAATCACATGGCTTGATTGAAGGTTGAACCATTTTGAAATCTCACTTATTACGGTCCAGAACAATATCTGGATATCCATATTTCAAAATAGTCCAAAATTTCATTGAATATACTTTGTCTATTCAATCATATCTATCGGTCTAATCAAAATTTTGACGGTTTGATTACGTGATGCAGAACAACAATGTAAGATGTTAGTTACATCTATATAATATTAACAAATATGAATATAAAATATACTTTATATTGTTAACATTTATCAATCTCATGATAAATAATTTATATTTTTAATTGTCTTAATCCACACATTGTATACTTTTCTTCGCTTATTAACGTGTTTAGTATGAGTTTTTCTTAATTTTTATTTATTTCTTGAAAAATGAATAATTGTTTGGAAATTTATTTGAAATTTTTTGAATAAATAGAAGTGGTTTTGGCATACAATGTCAAAAATGATGTTGTTTAGGTATTAAAACTCTATTAAGATGGGGCTTAGGAATACGTCACTACAAAAAAGTGTGGAATTTAGGTGAATAACGCGAATGTTCCAAAATTAATTCCTAATTGGGACGGTCATTGGAACTCTTGAGGAATGGAGTGAGGTCATTAACGTCACAATTCTCTTATATTTTATCTTTTATTTTTGGAATGGCAGGACCGTTACAAGAGTCGTTTCAAAAATTGAGTTACAAGATTTGTTCCTAGTACCATGGCAAGAGTCAAATAGTAAAATATTGTGACGCAGTTTGGAACTCTTTTATAAACATTGTAACGGCCCGTCCATGATTGATGGGTATCGTACCAAAATGAGGTCCAAAGACCGTTGAAAAATAGGGCAGTAAAAAAACACGTTCCAAAATGAGTTACATTAATTTGAGACGATTTAGTCCTTAGAAATGCTTGTATTACAATACCCGTTTCTAAGTGTGGTATTTGTGGGATGTATTTTTTTGTTCCAAGTACCGTTTCAAAGTGAGATACAATTTGGCATGGCTTCAATAGATAGAAAATATTGTATTACTAGACCCGTTCCGAAATCTAAACTTTAACGGTCATTTTTGCATTCCAAATCGTGGTCTAGACCCCATTCCTAAATGTGGTGCAATGGCTATATTTTAAAATCTTTATGTGGAGTTTCAAATACCATTCCTACTACAAAAAAAAAATAATAATAATTTAATGTAATTGTTTTGGTAAAGATTTCTAAAAATTATTGGAACGACTTTTATATTTGTAACGGCTTTGCCTACCGCGGCTTTTGCTGTCGTTACAAATAATTTGTAACAGCCAGAGAAAAAAACGTTACAACTTGTAACGGTCTCTGTAATTCCTTCCCTACGACCGTTACAAATTCAGTCGATTTACAAAAAATAATTTGTAATTGCTTTTGTAACGACTGATTGAAAATTATATTTATAACTGCCTTGAGACTTGTTCACGAACATCTAGTGTAGCAAAGAGAAGGAGTAAACATGTCTCGAAATTGATTAATGACATGTGATTTTTTATTTTTTTTGACATGTGACTGAACTTGAAAATATATCTCAAGCTGCCTACGTACCTCGTTGGAGGATCAAGTCAAAACATAGTTCACTTGAATTTATATTGATAGTTTATTCTCATATCAAGGAGTTTTTTAATTTGAATTTGTAGATAGTTTATACTCGTATCAAGGAGTTCTTCAACTTAAATTTGTAGATAGTTTATATTCATATCAAGGAGTTTTTCAATTTAAATTTGTAGATAATTTTTACACTCATATCAAGGAGTATTGAGATTTATTTGTCAATGAGGGTAAAATACATATTACTCCCCTGTGATATCCCAAATGTTCAAATAAGCCCCTGTGATAAAAAAAAAATATCATATAACCCCCTATAAAATTTAAAAAAGTGCATATTACTCCCCTGTAAAATTCATGTTCCCAAAATTGCGACTAAATATGTATATTTTGCCCTTGTCAATGACATTGACAGTTTATGCTCATATCTAGGAGCATTGAGAATTTTTTTTTCTTTTTGGAGGCATTAGATAGTTTATGCTCGTATCTAGAAGCATTGATTTTTTTTTTTTTTTTGGAGACTTTAGATAGTTTACGCTCATATCCAGGAGCACTGAAAATTATTTTTTCAAAGATATTAGATAGTTTATGCTCGTATCCAGGAGCATTGAGAATTTTTTTTTCCTTTTTGTTTTGAGACATTAGATAGTTTATGCTCGTATACAGGAGCACTGAAAATTATTTTCAAATTTTATGGTGTTGCATCACCATCATCATCATTGGGATCAACTGAATATTCATCTTCTTTACAATTGAAGCTCATTTCAATTCCATGTGCTCGAGTGGCTAGCTCTTCAAAAGTGTTTGGTTTTATTGCTTGAAGAACGTAACATAGTTCCCAATGCATGCCTTGAATACACATCTCAATGGCGGAAGCTTCAGATGATCTATCTTTGCAATTAAAGCTCAAATTCCTCCACCTATTGATGTAATCAACGACTGGTTCTTCTTTCCATTGACGAGAATTTATAAACTCGACCATGCTGACAATCGGTTGTGTGTTATAAAAGCGATTGAGAAATTCTTGCTCTAGTTGTTTCCATCCATTAATCGAGCCAGCTTCCAAGTCAGTGTACCAATCAAATGCATTGCCTTTCAATGATCGAACAAACTGCTTGACTAGATGATCACCATATGTCCCTGCATTGTTGCATGTTTCAACGAAGTGAGCCACATGCTGCTTAGGATTGCCCTTGCCATCAAATTGCTGAAACTTTGGTGGTTGATAACCCATTGGCATTTTCAAGCTATCAATCCTTGGAGTGTAAGGTTTGGAGTAAGTAAAGGATGACCTTGAGCTTCCCTCGATCTTGCTTCTGATGGTTCCTTCAATGAATTCTTTCAGTTGGTCCACAGGAATCAACCCGTTAGAGGAAATTTGAAGCTCTTTTGCAAACTTATCCTTTTCAGTATAATGTTGGTTTATGGGCATTTCTACTTCATCATGAGCCTCAACTTGTTTCCTCATGACATGACTTGCATCAATATTATCTGTCTTGTTGATCAATCTAGCAATTTGTGCATTTTGCTCTTAGACGTGTTTCATAAGTCCCTCAATGGCTCTCGTCAGATCCGCAAGTTGTTCCTCTATAGTTGTAGCATTTATCACCATAACCGGAGCCATATTTGTTGTGAAGGAGTAGCTATACACAAAACAAGGAGAGGACGGGGAGATTTATTTGCATCACTTTTGCTTGCATAGCTAGGTGAGCATAAGTTCTTCTCGACGTACTCAGCGAGAGGAGACATTTGGGAAGATTCTTTGAGATTTTTTGACATGTTCCTCGTAGCAACGCCAACACTCTTGGTACTTGAGCTTGAACACTTTGATATGGCGAGTTTGGAATTCACCGGCTTCACAGCTTTTCCTTGAGTATCCATGTAATGTGTTTCTTCTTTGATGAAGGGAAGAGATGAAGGGTAGAGCTATCCCACTGGGCGTGCCAAAATTTGTGAGCGCTAATTTTATCGTGTCTGAAAAATCAAAACACAAATAAATTATCACAAATAAAAATATTTGGATTAAAATGTTAATGTGAGTACAATCTCTATTCTATCCCTTGATTATTCCCTCCAAAATATATATTTGACAAATTTGACTAATTCAAAGAGTAATCTCCACGTAAATCTCCTTTAGACTTGAATTTGAATTTCTATAACATTAATTCGAGGGCTTTCACCAATAATACCAAATTGAACGTTATAGTCTTGACTGGAATTTGATGATTGAAAGTGGGAATTTTGCAATCTTCCCTTGCTTGGCTCTTCCTTCTTGAGCTCTGTCACTTGAGGAATTGCGTAGAGGGAATTTTGCAATCTTTCCTTGCTTGGCTCTTCTTCTCGAGCTCTGTGTGTTTTGAATGAGGTCTGAAGACCCCTTTATATAGGTGTCAAAAGAGGTAGAGTTGTGATACAATTGAACACTTTTTGTATTATCTCTTTATAATTTAATTAAAAGAGATAAACATATCATATATTTGGAATGATATGATTGGTCAATTTGATATTATCTCTTCAATATTTGTATTTTTTAAAGAGATAAATATCAGAAATATTTGTCATGATTTGATTAGAGCATACATGCAATTGCTCCACGTGGCGTAGTCGGATTGGCTAGAATCTTTGATTGCGAAATATGATTTGATTGGCAGAAACACTTCATTTTGCCACTTGTCGGTCATTAATTTTGATGACAAAATATATATTAAAATACCAATTACATTGACTATTCATACTTGGAATTAATTTAGTAAATTCCAAATATAAATAAAAATTGATAAATAATATATTATTTTACACTTGTCATCATTCAATTGGACATGAAATTTTACATGTCTACAACTACCTTTGTAACACCTTTAGGTACGGGGTTTTCCTATTAATTTGTCACGGCTTTTGTAACAGTTTTTGGAACGTGATGGAATATTGTGGTAACTTGTTTTGGCACATTCTTTGTGGTCGTAGTAACGGTCTTTGTAATTGCTTTCAATACTTGTGTTGTAACGGTCCATGTAACTGCTGTTGTAACAGCCATATAGAGCATTGTAACTTTTTTTAGCACAGTATTTGTAACGGCCTTTAAAAATTCTCAAATTTTTTGTGTTACAAAAGCCATTACAAAGACAATGACAAAAAATTAATTTTTTTTTTTTTGTAATGTAATTTAATATTGAATTTATTTAATTTATTATTTATTACAATTATTTTTAATACTTAATGTTTTTAATTTATTTAATTTAATATTTTTTTTCAACATAATATTTAAAAAACACATAATATTTTAAGAAAATACTAATAAATGCATTATAAATAAAAATATTTTTTTAAATTTATGTTTTTTACAAAATTAAAAAAGAAAACCCTAATCTAAATCATGGCCATCTGCAGGCGCACGCTCGTCGTTGGGTGCGATAGCGCTAGTTGGAGGCTGGGGCACTATACGATCAGGTCAGTCCGGATCGTGGCTTTTGATGTACCGCTCGATCATCTGGACCCGATCACGCAAGTCACTCTGTGGCTGTAGCGGCGTGGGCGTAAGAGCAGTGGAGTTGTTGGGCTGTGATGGTCCACCAATCGTGTGGTGAGCCTCGGAGCCGAGACCGAATACTCAGCTCCTTTTCCAATCGCCTGTTGCTAACATCCACAGCTGTTGCTCGTAAGGGGTCAGGGAGGCTTTAGACGAGGGTGTCTGTTCCTCATTGTTGTTCTCTTCTGCCTGGCGATTCCTCAACAGCTGTTTATATTGGAAAAAGGGTATTGTAAATAGCTGTTTATTTTGCAAACAGCTATCCAGTCTGCTTTGTTCCTCTCGTACTTGGGTACTCCGTGAAATATATTTGTACTGCTTGTGCGAGTATAAATGAATCATCCTTCTGGTACAACTTTTTGAAGTTTACATCAACGAGGTGATAGTGGGGTGCACCTTCATGCCTCAAACAGGATCAATCCAACGACACTTGAACACCACGATGTGCAAGTTAGAAATAAGTGGGTATGTCAATGATTCCATAGAAATCAGTTTCCTCCTCTGTATACGGTGAACTTTTGACACATACCCCGCAATTCATGGTTGACTTGCTGGTGTTGTGTTTTTCAGTCTAAAAGTTGTACCCGTTGACAAAGTAGGCATTGAACGATGTTACTTCTGCATTGGACCCAATAATGACACTTCAGTAGCTCTGTCCGTATAATTTAGCTCAGGATGTACCTACAAGTTCATATATGATAAGTTATTTTTCTTTAAATTATACGTTGCAACGACGTACTTTCCAAAATTTAAAATGAAAGGTTATGTTTAACTTACATGTCGTTTGAACTAATCCTTCAATTCAGTCGATACAAGTTGATCAATAATTGGGTCGGGGATGCCGGTGCTGGTACAGCTCGTTCAAGTAAGACCTGGTCTTGTATCAATAATATATATAAATGCATACACTTAATACGTATATTAAACAAGGCAAATTTACATTAGAATTAACAACTTACTCATAATATAGTGTGACTACTTCACAGTTGATCAAAATGTACGTCTCGATGATGTACCGTTCTGGTCCACTGAACCATCTTTTCTTCATGGCAACACTAGCTCTGCCAGTATAGTTGAAAATAGACACCTGGAATCCATCATTGCTGCTCGTGCACTCATTATTTCTTCGTGCCATGATCCGTTTGGATTGCACGTCAACCTCAAAGTAATGTGACGTAAGCAGGCCGATTTCCTCGACAATGTATGTCTCCACAATAGAAGTTTCAACATGTGCTTTGTTTTTCACATTCTTCTTCAACTCACGTAGAAACCATTCAAAGGGGTACATCCACCTGTATTTCACTGGTCCCCCTACGTGTGCTTCATACGGAAGGTGAATAATGAGGTGTTCCATTGAGTCAAAAAAAGTTGGAGGAAATATCTTCTTAAGATTGCACATGATGATGGAAACACTGTTTCCAACTCATGAAGCTTGTGAACATCCAGCGTGGTCGAGCATATGCTTTGAAATAATAGACTGACCTCAGTTAATGCGCTTCATACATACTCGGGAAGCATTTCACGAAAGGCAATCAGGATCAATTTCTACATGAATACGTGACAATCGTGGCTCTTCATGCCATGCATCTGTAATTCCATCATGTCAACACAGTGTGCAAGGTTAGACGCGTATCCATCAGGAAACCTTAGACCACGAATCCATTGACATAATCTCCTCTTCTGCTCCTTCCCTAGTATATATACCGCTTTAGGCATAACGTTCAGTCTACATTCATCCAACTCCAACTCAGGATGATTACATATGATCTTCAAATTCCTTCGTGCGTTCATATTATCCTTCGTCTTTCCCTTGATGTCTATTACCATGTTGAATATATTGTCAAGCACATTTTTCTCAATGTGCATGGCATCAAGGTTGTATCGGATAAGAAGTGTTGACCAGTACAGGAGATTCCAAAAGATGCTTTTCTTCGTCCACCTGTGATTGCTACCATAGCTATCAGGTAATAACAATGGTATTTCAATTGTAGGACTAATATTTACAACCCGATCGAGGATCTGGTCTCTTGTTAGCCTCGCACGTTCAACCTTATTCTCGACACGATTCTTCATGAAGGCTTTCTTATTCTTTAGGTATGGATGGCGCGTAGGGAGAAACTGTCAGTGGCAGTCAAAGTAGCACGCCTTCCTACCGTGTTGCAGAAGAAATGCCCTTATATCATCCATACAGACCGGACATCCCATGGTACTCCACTGCCGCCTGTATCATGAAAGCCCGATCCGTGGCATGGTCGTATGTTCTCACACCCACATGCCACAACTACAACAACTCTTCGATCATCGATTCCAAGTACACATCGATCAGATGCTCGGATTAGAAGGGCCAGGGATTACCATTGTCAGAAATATATACTCGAAACTCATGCACATACCAGGGGGAAGATTGTACGGTGTAATGATAACCGGCCAACATGAATAAGTACGACCGTACAGACCATGCGTTGTAAAACCATCTGTGCAAAAACCGAGCCGAACATTACGTAGCTCTTTTGCAAAATCAGGATACATCCGGTCAAAATACTTTCACGCCTCGGCATCAGATGGATGACACATCAACCCCTCCGCTCTGATGTGTGGCATGTCACGTTATGTGCTCGGCAGTCGCCCTCGAAGAATTCAACCTCTGCAGGGGAGGAGTTAGCTGCAGTTACCTAAGGACTACATACAGGGACTTCTTCCAGTATGGGTCTCACCCTCGGGCAGGCTTGTACCTACTGTCCCTACAGAATTTGCATTACTCCAAATCAATATCGTCCTTCCAGTATAATATGCAACCATTTTACACTCATGAATCTTCTCAACGGGTAAACCCAAATTCTTTACTAACTTCTTCGTGTTGTAGTAATCTCCTGGCAGAGTTATCGAAGGGCAATATCCTATTAGTCAATTGGGATATTCTATCATATATTCACTCAGAAATATGAATGTCTGCCTTGATATCCACCAACTCAGCAACAACACCCAATTGAGATTTATTGCAACCGTCCCACAAAGGTTGGTCTGCAACATCATTACATTGAAAAAACGATCTGCCAATCCTCACTCATCATAATCATACGGGCCACCGCCGTCGTAAACGTATGAAATAGTACCGTTATCCACAGGGACGGACCTCGTACCATCATCAGGGGTACCTTCATGATAAGAAGTAAAATAACTCGGCCCGGCTGCATAAAAAATCATCCTCTGCCGCCAATCAATACGTTGTTCATCACCCCACTGTGGATAATTACCCTCAACATGGCTAGCAGAAGTTGGCTCCTCCGACACTTGAGGGACACTAGGAGCCTCATAATAATCATGCACAATATCCTCGCCATATGAAGTCTAATTATAATACTCAGTCATAAATCCTCGCATACACAAATGATAACTAACTTCATCGGGTGTTCCAAACTTTCTGTTCTTGCACTTTTGGCAAGGGCACCTAATTTTGTCTCCATCCATATATCTACGTTGACCCTTAGCCCATTTTATGAAAGCCTTAACCCCATCCTCAAATCGGGTGTAAGACCTGCCCTCCCCGAAAGGTTCTTATTATACATCCATCTCCTCAATTCTCGTAACATGATGATATTATATATATGTATATATATAACTGTAAATTTACACGTATGCAACATATAATTAAGCTATAATTTTCAGCTAATTTGATCACGACTTATAAATTTAAAAATATTAATTACATGCATTATACTACTTAATTAGGTGAATACATGCATATTAACAATATATCAACTAACATATATATATAATTAAAATTTAAAAATTGATCATAAAACTAGCTATGTACTTAGCAAAATATGATTAATTCAATTAAATGTAATACAATACTAAATTAGTCATATGTTGTTACCTGGTCTACCAACTCAAAAGACGATCACCACTAGCTAGCTGATCGACGGTCCAAGAATTCGAGCGATATTATATAAAATTAATTGAATAATAATCCAAAGTCACTCAAGTAAATATGCAAGAAAATTTGAGTATTGAGAGTGTTTGTGGTTAGTATGATTTTCTAAAACATGAATTGTAATGAAATGAAAACATCTCATGAATTGTAATGAAATGAAAACATCTTGACATATATAAAAGATAATTTATAGCTGCTTTTGTAACAGCTTTTGTAACTCCTAATATAGCTATTGAAAAGTAGTCGTTGAAAATTAGCCGTTATAATAAGACATTATTTTATAACGGCTATTGTAACGGCCAGTTTTTGGTGATGACATTTAGAACGGTCATTGTAACAGCCGTGGTAACGGCTTCTATTTCATTTGCAAAATTCGTTACAATGCCTGTACCGTTACAAAAATCGATACAATATTGTAATGATCGAAATACTGTAACGGTTTTACGCACACCACACTGGTTGTAACGGCCATACGCATGGTTTTTGGCCGTTAAAAATAAGAAAATATTTTTTTTCTATATGACATCAACCCTCTCGAACCGTTACAAAATAGTACAATGATCGTTACAATTATAACGGCTTTTGGCTGTTACAAAAGAGCCGTTACAATTCCCGCATTTTTTAGTAGTGTCCAAGGCCCGTTCCAAACTGAATGATATATTTGTGATAATTTTAGTAGGAAAGGTTCTTTCAATTTGATCTTTCTATACCCAGTTTCATAATAATTTAGTATGACATCTTCTGAAAATAGGTGAAAATTTTAAAATTTATAATAGTATGTCGCCACTTAAATCTCTGGGACTGGACGGAATGTCTTCCCTGTTTTTCCAGAAATTTTGGTGCATAGTTGGATCTGATGTTACAAAGCCAGTCTTGAGCATTCTGAATGATCATACTCTGTTTGAAAAAATGAACTTTAGTCATATTTTGCTCATTCCGAAATGTAGTAACCCTCAATTTGTAACTTAGTTGAGATCGATTAGCTTATGTAAGGTTATCATTAAAGTTGCATCCAAATGCATAGCTAATCGTCTGAAAGGTATTATGAATTCTATTGTCTCTCCTGATCAATCTGCTTTTATTCTTACTCTATTAATCAGTGACGTGTTTCTTGCTTTCGAGCTTAATCACTATTTAAAAGTGTCATCTTGATCAACAGATGGGTTCGTCACTTTACAATTAGATATGAGCAAATTCTATGATAGGATAGATAGGGGTGCAAGATGAGCCGAGCCAGCTTGTGAGAAAATAATTAGGGATAATTACACTCCCCTCCCCCGAGATTTAGTGTAATTACACATAAATCCCCTGTAGTTTGGGAAATTACATATAGAATCCATAAGGTTTGCTTTCATATAACAAATAAGTCCCTCCGTTAGTCAAAATTCACCGAATTGACTGATATTATCAAAAAAATAAAAAATAAATCTATATTAACCCTTAATTGACTTATTATTGATTTATTTGGGGTCAAATAAATCTTTTTATGATCAAATTACCCTCATACGTTTTCACTCGTTAATGTATGTAAGAACGTGTATCTTCATCGTTATAAGAGTAACTTAGTCTGAAAATTTTAATTAACATACAATAAGTTAGTGATAAGTCAATCAAGGGTTAAAAGATTTTTTCTGATTTTTTTGTTAATATCAGTCAATTCGATGAATTTTGACAAATGGAGGAACTTATTTATTAGATGTGAGCAAACCTCAGGAATGCAACGTGTAATTTCCCAAACCACAAAGGGTTTACATATAATTATACCAAACCTCATGAAAGGGGAGTGTAATTATCCCAAATAATTACTACCAACCTAGCCCAACCCATTCGCAATCAGACCCATTTTAAAGCCTATGAAATAGACTATTTTGAACTCAATCTATTAAAACCAACACAAAAATCGATAGGTTTATAGAGGGTTGGGCCATAATCGGTTTTCATATAAAAAATAGATCAACCCACTTGTCTGTCACTCCTATTTGCAACCAATGAGTAATGATTTATGCAAATTCGGAGACAGATTAGTACTGTTTGCTCTATTAGTTTACAGAGGTTCATAAGATGAATTGAAATTAAATTTTTAATGCTTTCAACTTTATCCAATTGAAAGAAATTATGAAACTTATGGACATCATAACAAGTTATTTGCTAACTCCATAAACAGGCAAAGCTTACAGCTATTAATGGATCAAACCATATATATTTAAGCGCTTTATACCTTTTTAACCTGCTTATAAATATTTTTGATTATGTAATTTTGATATTTTTTCTTTTATATTTTCGAATGTTAATAGAGTCCTATAATTTTTACTATCCCAAAAATCATGGTAAATTTGTACTAGCTAAAACATTTTAACGGTCATAATTATTTAAACATTTGGAACGACTTTTGGCATATTGTTTGGATTGTTTACCTTTCGAAGAAAGATCAGCCTCCCCAATTTTAGAAGCAATTTCAAAAACCGTTACAACTAGCGACAGACATTTTTTTATAGCGATTTTACAGATACACATGTGTAGGAACGACTTTTGTAACTTTTCTCACCGCTACAAGAAAATGAAATTCTTATGGCATCTGAAATGACGCAAGCAACCGTTCTCCATTCCAAACTTGCTACAAAGACCATTCATAATGAGGCCATTCCAAAAAAATCGTTACAAATTCCTCATTTTTATATAGCGTTAGCTGTACCCAAAACCATGCAAATGTCGATAACTACAATCAAAATTAAGTTCTCGCCGTGGCTTGTTAAATTGTGCTAAATTATATTGAATATTGATGGTTTTTAAGTAATAGTAATTAAATTAAAACATGGGCAGTAATCCAGTACTTTTTAGGCTAAATCCAAACCACCTTTTTATGAAAATTGAAATAGGTATAGTACTCCCCTAAATTAAAAAAAAAAAAAAAAAAAGGTTAGAAAGTCACTTTAATATTTTTAAAAGGGTAAATTACAATCACCACCCCCGAGGTTTGGTGTAATTATAAATATCCCCTCGTTATTTAAAAAATTACAAATACCCCTAAATATTTGATGAAATTATGTAATTCTTGGATGGAGGTATAAAAATGTCTACTTTGCCCTCACTATATTTTTTTTGTTCTCTTAAAAAAAATTAAAATCTTATAAAAATATTTAACGGAATGGATGATTTTTTTTTTAAATTATAAAAAAAATTATCCACTTAGTCTATAAAAAATATTTTTTTAAAAAATAAATAAAAAATAATTTTTAATTCATAATGGTATATTAATCAGTTTACCATAAAAATAGATGGATTGGGCTAATTGTTAGACGACCGTTAAAATCAGGGGTATTTGTAATTTTACAAATAACAAGAAAATATTGATAATTATGTCAAATCTAAAAAAAATCGTTATAATTTACCTTTTTTAAAAAGAGTATTTGCCACCCACCGAGCTACTGTAGTATTTTCCACTCGTGCAAGTTGTAACTGACTCTTATGTCTTAGCATGTATATTATTTAATTTATCCTCATTTACTAATCATGAACCCACAAATACTAATCCAATACTTAATTTTGTTTTCTCAATCCTAACAAGCCAAAAACTTAGCTGTATTAAGGCCAGACGAATATAAAATTAAGTATTAGCTTAATGTTTAGACTCTTATAACTTGTACATTAGGGCAAAACAAACCATATCCGTATCAAGACATGAAAATCGATCGCAACTTGTGCGAATGATTATAAATGAACGCAACAAGACGAAGGATGTTAGATGATTCTTTTTAAAATGTTAAGATGCCTTTAAACTTTTCTTTTTTTAATTTAAGGGGTGTTTATGCCTATTTTAATTTTCATAAAGGGATAATTTGTGTTCAACAATTTTTCCTTTGTAGTGTAGCATTGGGCGATAAGTTCTTGCTCAGTGCATTTTTCAGTTTCAACTCTATTCTTCAGGCCTAATTGTATTTATTATCTTGTGTATCTAAAAGGGTGGCAAACAAGGATTTTATATATATGGGTGGCAATAGTATCGTACAATTTTTTATTTTTTTTTTTAACAATTGTAGGATTCCAGCTATTAAATAAAAAATGTACCATATATTTTTTTTTTTCACGTCATTACTTATGTGGCAGGGTTTTTTTTTCTACGTAAGGACTTATGTGGTGGAAAAAAATAAACAAAATGCTTAGTAATTAGCAATGACAATCACTTTTAAAATTTTGATAGCTAAAATCCTACAATTACCAAAAATTAATGAACTGTATGTTACTATTTGCCACCCCTATAAAGGGACAACAAAAGCAAATAAGCCCTATTTGGAGTTTCTTTATTGACTGGATTTTTTCTTTTATCAGAGCTTAAATGAAAAAAAAAAAAAAAAAAAAGAAGGCAAAGTTGCATAAAACCAAATTTTGAATTTATATTATATACCAGTTTGTAAGGCGTCCTTGAGTGCATATAATAGATATATTTACACGTTTCAAAATATGTCAATAATTAGAAAAAAAAAAACATATAACCCAACACATCATTTTTTTTAAAAAATTAAAAAAATCAATTTGAGGGTATTATCAACACAACAAAAAAAATATAAATACATCAAAATACAAAAACTGAAAGTATTATTTTATGTATAGTTAAAATTATAAAAAATAGAGTTATTATTTTATAATACAAATTTAATTAAAAAAAAAAAACCCAAATCAACAAAAACCCAAACTAAAAAGTTATAATTTTGTCCACCCCATCAAATTTCGACCATTTTGAAATTTTGATGGTCAAAATCCTACAATTGTAAAAAATTAATTAATTATACGGTATTTTTTTTTAGAGAAAAGTCGTTAATTATACGATATTTTTACACCCCTATATTTAGAGTTTTTATTTGCCTTTCGAAACGTAAAGGGCCAGTAAAAGCAAATAAGCCATGTTCTTGACTTTAAGCCTACAAATTCTTTTGGATAGGTATCTTGGATACCTCCAACGGAAAAAAAAAAAAAAAAAAAAAAAAAAAAAAAAGTGTACTATTTCTGGATGCGGCTCAAATAGTATAAAATTTATATATAAATTATATCAAATTTTAAGAGAGAGAAGTGTATATATCCAATAATAATAAGTCTTAGATAAAGCCAAACAAATCATCATTAATTAGATCGCACGCACCTTCCAACGTTGTTTATTTATTGATTCCATGGAAGCTACACGCTCGCAACAGTCCGCATTGCTTTTTCCAAGTGACAAGCATCGATTATTTTTTGTTGACAATTGACATAATTAATTTTCACGATAACTACATAATACTTATATTATTTTTATTATAGAGATGTTTTTGTCTGACTCGCATTCGGTAAGGTAAACAAAATATTTGTAACAACAAATATAGAAAGTAATTTTATTAAAAGAATACTTCATTTAAAAATTTAAATTTTTATACACAAAAATTCTTTCCAACTATGTAAGCCTTTACGTGAAAAAAATTCCCTACCATATAAGCAATGACATGGAAAAAAAGGATGAGCCGTTTACTGAATGAACATTTATGTTATGTGTTAAATGCAATTTACTCCATGTGCTATGTGAAATGAATAAATACCCCCTGTAAAAAAAAGAATCAGTAATAGAGGGTAATTTGCTTCATTTTTCAAAACACAGGGGTGTAATTTGTTATTTTATTTTGCACATAATTTTTTTTTTTCCAATTCTCATATAACAGCGAGGTAAATTGCATTTTTTCCTTTCTTTTATTGGAGCTTACATGAATATAAAAGGGCCAAATTGCATAAAAATAAATTTTGAATTTCTTACACATTTGAAAATATATCATTAATTTAAAAAATATATATATATATATAACACAATACATCATTTTTCAAAAGAATTAAAAAAATCAATTTGAGGGTATTATCAACACAAAAAAGTAAAAAAATACATAAATTATAAAAGTTAAAATTATTTTATAAATAATTAAAAATATAAAAAATAAAGTTTGATGTGCATAAAAATAGAATGGCCCAAAGAAGCCAAGTAATCCAAAAAGAAGAAAGAAACGAAAGGTTGTACCACCTTGGAAGGCCCAAGGGTAAGCGGACCTAGGAGGCGTTCCCTAGAAAACAGATTGGAAAAGACAAAAGGTATAGGACATCCCCCTACTCGGACTATAGGACAACCTCCTACTCAAACCATGATCAAAGCCCAATAAAATATTGGGTCCAAAAGGCATAGACACTCTCCCACGTGGCATTTAATCAATCCTGAGGTTAGCAACCACATTGGACCACTCAGTCCTGAGAGGACTCCCCCTGGCGGTTGGGCCTCCTTGTAGGCTAGGAAGGTCCCCTCAAAGTCCTAGACTCCTGCAGTAGAAAAGACTCCCTGTTGACTAAAAAGTCCTCACTGATGAAGAATGCCCCAACTTGGAGATAAGCTTCAACAACACATCTAACAGAAGATAAGATCGGATTATGGCTTATCCTAACAACTTTTATCCACTCAGATTAGTAGGAATCTGCAGAATTCAGCCGAAAGGGGGTATACCCATATAAATACAGGTTCATTCCTTCCTACGATGACACATTCAAGTGATCTTCTCACACACCTCCAAGGAGGCTCCCTAACACATTCTTAACACTTTTCTCACTCTCTAGACATCTTCCTCGCGACTCTCACACCCATCTCATTCTTTAAATCATCTCTCTCACTCTAAACACTCCACAAATACATTATTGCGTGTTCATACACTTCTACACCTATATTATTTACTACATCTCGAGCTATATCGCATTTATCTACTTTTCTATCTTCATATTTTTGAAGATCCAATACTAATTTGAGCGTCAGAGTATTAACGCCTTTTTTGCAGGTTCTCCTTCAAGATTTGCATTCGATTCAACTCAAGTCTCGAACGACTGTTCCAAATTCATTGAACTCATGTGTTTTTTGAATGCGTCAAAAGTATTATTTTATAATACAAATTTAATTAAAATAATTAACCCCCTACCCCACCACCAGACGTTTCCCCATTCGTCTTCTTTCATCCCCACCCCCAATTTGGGCGGCAGCCTCTATGTGGGGTGGGGAGTATGGGGGTGGAGTTGGTGGCGGTGGGCGTCCGGGTTAGTGTTTTAGTTTAGTATATATTATATATAATAAAAATTTTATTTTTATAATTTATAATTATATACATAATATAAACTCTATACTAATTTTATACAATTTGATTTTTTTTTCTTGTAAGCGCTTATGTGGCTGTCAAAAGATAAAAAAAAATAGCTACTCAACAAAAACCCAAACCAGAAAATTCTACTTTTGTCCACCTCATCAAATTTTGACTATTTTTAAAATTTTGATGATTAAAATCTTACAATTTTAAAAAATTAATTAATTGTAAGTTATTATTTACCGTCCTATATTTAGAATTTTTTATTGGCTAGTCGTTTTTAACGGAAAAAAATGCAAGCAACCCCCATGTGATACTGTAAATAAGCAAAATGCTCTCTTATGAAAGAAAAATAGCAATTTACTTTTTATGTATTCTAAAATACAATAATTTATTATTCTATATTTTTTAAAATGAAATAATTTAACTCCCAGTCTAAAAAGATAAATTGCTTTATTTTTTTTAAAAAGCATAGGATATAAATTACTTTTTCGTTATAGAAGGATAATTTGTTTCTTTACAAAATCGAATGGAAAATTGCTATTCAAAAGGGACAGGAAAAACAAATAAGCCCTTTTGTTGACTTAAAGCCTACAAATTCTTAGATGATCTAAACATTTAGTAGAGAATTCCGAGTTTGTTTATTTATTGATTCCATTAACTGTCCGCATTGCTTTTGTCCTCAAGCGACGAACATTGAATATTTGTTAAAAATTGAGATAATTAATGTTCACCATAAGTACATAATACTTATATTATTTTTATTATAGAGATATAGTCTGACTCGCAATTGGTAATGTGAACAAAACATATGTAACAACAAAGAAGAAAAGTGTCGCTAAGTGTAGTTGAGGCCCCATGATATTGAAGATTATGGGTTCGAACATCACTTTATGTGTGAGATGTTATTTTTACTAAATATTAGGTGTTATTTCTACTGTAATAGTATGCGTGAGTTAGATTTAGTGTATTTGATATTATCGATCAGAGTATGATGGTTGTAATGATTTGTAAGATATTGATATCCAACGAGGATGATTGTAGTTAATTTATTTCAAATAATATTAATTCATCGCTTTTATTTCAAAAAACAACAAAGATAATGTAATTTTATTAAAAGACTATCTCATTTACAAATTTAAATTGTTATAAAAAATATTTAATATTAATATTTTAATCGTAAAGGTCAATACCAATGGAAAAATGATTGAGATCACAAAAATTGAAAAAATACAAAATCAAAATACTATTTTAAAGAGTTAAAAAATGAAAATTCTAAAAGACTAAGTTACGGACAAAGTGACAGCACAAATTCTGGTGAAGATGGTTCAATAATATTGCAGTTCTTTTATATAATATCTTGGCCTAGCAAAATTATGTGTTGATGACGTCTTGTGGGAGTGTTTATGAAAATTTTTACTTTTAGAAAAGTGATTTTTTTAAAAAGAAAAAGTTTAAAATTATAGCAGAATAAAAAATAGGTAGTGTTCGTCAAAAATAGTAAAAAATATATTAAAGCTAAATTGGATTGTTGGGGAGGAAAAAAAAGGCACTACTAAAATAAGTTTAACCGATTAAAGACCATTTTTCCTCATGTATTAAAGGGTAAATTACAATGACTTCCCCTGAGATTTGTTTTAATTACGAATACAAATACCTTCCTAATGTTTGCTGAAATTATATAAAGGCAAAATTACATTTTTGGTCCTGTAACTTTAGGTCGTTAGCACTTTTAGTCCTGTAACTTACTTCATTTACACATTTAGTCCTTTTTTTGACGAATTTAGTCCTGAGCATCTCACATTTGGTCCTTTTTTGACAAATTTAGTCCTGTGTTGACAATTTTGGTCCTATTCAAACTATAATAAATCTCATTTTTGATCCTGTAACTATGAGTCGTTAGGACAAAAATTGTCAATAATTTTTGAATGGAGGTATGAAGTTGTCAACTTTTTCCTTACTGTAATTTTTATTTTTCTAATATATAAAAACTTATAAAATAATCAAACAGGATGGATGAAAAAAAAAATTATCCACATAAAAAAATTAAAAATAAATTAAAAATAAATAAAATGTAATTTTTAATCTAAAAGAGCATTTTGACGAGCTCACCATAAAAAATGGATAAAAATCAAACGAATTGAGCTAATTTATTTTTTATATTATGATTTCACATATGGATTCAAGTTTTAATCGAAACATAGAGTTGTATTGAGTACGAATTATTTGATATTATGTATTTTACACTCCAATTACTTTTTTTATTACAAGATATGGTTTGTACTAAATATGAATCATGAGGAGCTATTTTGTTATATTTTAAATGTTAGGAGTATAAATGCATTTTATAAATAGTTCACGGTGCAAAAATATATTTAACCATTCGAGTAAAATAGATATTGAAAACTACATAATTAATTAGCTTCTAACATAAACAACCTATTTATGGGTGTGTCTGGTTGGACAAGGATGAACTTCTAACCAAACTTTTAATATACAAATTAAAATAACACACATTTTGCATTCTCCAAATTAAAAAGAAGGGTATAATTGACACTTCTTAGGAAAATAGAGAAAAAAAAAAAAAAAACCAACTTTTTATTGAGATAAGACAAAGATTGGAGAACTATACTTCTAGTCCCTTGCCAAATAATACCACTTATTCAACTTCATATTCCTAAACAATCACCATTTGCACTTTTGTATCTATATATTTTTGTTTATTTATTTAAATCAAATGGAACAACAAAATTACCTGTCGAGCACGTGAGGGTGGGAAAGGAGGCAAGAAAAAAAAAATTTCATTTGATTTAACATTCAATTAACATAGATAACAAAATCATAAAAGAAAAAATTGTCAATTTACGGATCAAAAATATAAATGGTGATTATTTAAAGGTTGAAATCGAACAAATGAATTATATAGGGAGAAAAAGTATAATTATCCGGATAGGTTTTTGGACAAAACCAAAATACAAATGAAGACTTTCGTTATGGAATGAAAGAAATGTCATATTTATTTGTAACATGTTCAATATTGTGTTGGATGATAAAAATTGTAAACATGCGTTAATTACTACCCCAACATAAGTAGAATATGAAATTACACATACAGATTCGTACTAGACAACCTAGGACTAGGGATAGCAACCAACGGATTCTTTTCCTCAACACAAATTCAAATCTATCCTCTATGTCCACTTTTTCACCCTTTGGAAGCTGCCAGTCAAATGAATGCAGAAGTGAAGCCAACAAATACCTCAATAGTCTCTCTGCTAGTGGTAGCCCAGCACAAATCCTTCTCCCTGAGCCGAACGGAATATAATTAAAATTGTTCCCACTGAAATTCCATTTTTCATAATTGCCTAAAAACCTCTCTGGTACGAATTCTAAAGGATTATCCCAAGAAACAGGGTCCTTATGAATAGAGTGGACATTTATAAAGACCATCGAACCTTTTGGGATAGAGTACCCTCCCACAGTGCAGGATTGGCTGGGAGTTCTTGGGGATAAGAAGGGTCCTACTGGGTGTATACGTAGCGTTTCCTTTATGACAACGTCCAAATAGACAAGTTTTGGGATATGGAATTCTTCCACTACATTATCCAATCCTACGACTTCATTTAGTTCCTTGTGTACCTTTTCCATCACTTCCGGATTGCGCATGAACTCAACCATTACCCACTCGATCGTGGTTGATGAAGTGGCCGCCCCGCCTATTATGATATCCTATTAAGAGAAATTTGATCATCTGACATAGCACATATAATATATTATTATAACATATATATATTTGTATATATATATATATATATACATATGATAAAGATGGGGTGCACAAGATAATCCCCAAGACTCCTAATATTTTTCTTCTTTTATTAATGATTGATGTTACTTTTTTTAATAAATCAGCCTAAAATAATCTATTAGTAACTTTAATGGCTATAATTATAAACAAGCATGCATACAGCACTATTTCAAAGGGTGAATGATTAGTTGAAGTGATATTGACTATCTTATAAATATATATATATATATATATATATATATATATATATATATGTGTGTGTGTGTGTGTCTGTGTACAAAGAAGAAAATATAAAATTCTGCTAATTAGTTGTTCCTTCTATAGTTAATTTATATTTTTTATAAATCACAGAAAAATAAGGGTAGTGTAAAGCTGAAATTTTTAATTTATTTTCCTATTGTTATATATGTAAAATTAGTTAGAAAATGCATATATAGTCCAAATATCACTGGAAAAAACTAAGTTGATCGAAAATAATATATCACATATCTTGCATGTGACTTAATTCATTTTGGAGCTTTTAACTCTTCCACCCATTTTTTCAAACGGGCCTTGAGGAACGTAAGAAAAAATTGCAATTTTGATCCTGTAACTATAGGGGGTGCACATTTCATCCAAATTAATATCACTAGAGCAAAAATATTATATAACAAAATTGATTGGCATCTCCAAATTGAAAGAGTACTCATGTGCCAAGCGTGTGTTGCTTTCCAAGGAATTTACCATTTTCCGATAACACTTGGCTTAATTGTTCTATTTTTTTTTTAAAAATTTGATCTGGAAAATTCAATAGAGAGAGAATCAAAATTGTCCCCCAATAGTAATAGGACTAAAATTGCACTTTTTTCTTACTAACATCATCATGATAAATATTAAGGTGCAAAATTGGAGTAACATAAAATAATCTAATGTATCAATATGAAATATTAGATAAAAGATTGGAAAACTTGTTACATACTATAGGAAATTCTGAGCAATTATTTTTGGATAGGCATGGAATACTTGTTAACTCTTTCATACATATATTATATTTTATATATAAATATATATGCACATGTCACATGTCATACATATAAAATATATTTCTAATGAAATAAAAAATTGATTTAAACTTTATACACCTGACAGGCCAAAATTGGAGTTTTATATATTACTATTTTGCAAAAAAAATTGGAATTGATCATATGGGAAATAATAGAACTTACCATAATCATGGCTTTGATTTGTGTCTTGCCAAATTCCGTGTTAACATCTTGTTTCTCGCTCAACTCCATGAGCATTTGCAGAAAATCCAATCTCCCACCGTTCTTGTTGCCTCCTCCTCCGAACTTGCCTGAAGAAATCTTCGTGCGCTCGTTAATGATATCTTCGAAAATCTCGTCGACCCTTTGCATAATACTGCTCAGTTCTTTCTCCACTCCTTGAATATCAAACCTGGCAAGAACCGGAAAATAATCGGACACGTTTGGCTTTCCCAACAAATCAAAAGATCTTGCCACAGCGACGAGACTGCTGCCCCAATCTTGTCCTTCCTCTCCCCTTCAATGGTGTTTCCCCACACCATGCTCATTATAGCATTCAGACTAATACCAGAAGCTAGTTCCCAGACTTTAACAGGGGTATTGATCTTGGTATAGATGTTTCTAATCACTTTCCTGACCTCATCTTTCCGAAGATCAAAAGTAGCATCGAGGCTCCTATTGCTTAGCATATCGTGTACAAAGAGTTTTCTCCTCGTGCGCCAACTAGAGCCATAAGGACAGAAGGCTATGTCATTTCCGTTGTAGCTGCCAATGCGTCCAGCAACAGTGCTGCCACGGTTGGCGAAATTGGTGTCATGATCGCGAACGATTTCTTTTGTGAGGGACGGCGAGCTGATCACGATGCAGAGTTTGGTCCCCAGCCAGAGCTTGTAAACTGGACCGTATTGGCGGGCTAGTTCAGTGAACTGAATATGCATATCAGGTCGAAGGAAGGGTAAGAAGCCCACAATTGGCAAGCCCCGTGGTCCCGGCGGCATGGGGGGTGTTTTGTTGCAGGACTTGGTAAAGAGCATAAACAGGCACCAGAAGATGGGCAGTGAAATTAGTATAAGCGGTGCTGAAAGAGGTAAAGAATCACTTAGAGAAATCATGTTTCTTGAGTAGACACCAATTTAATTGATGTAACCAAATTAACTCATATATATAATGGGAATCCAAAATTTTTAATTATATTTCTGATCAATTATTTTTGGATAGGCATGGAATACTTGTTAACTCTTTCATACATAAAATATGTTTTAGGGGAAATAACATTTTTTACCCCATAAATTAGGTCCGTTTTACTTTTGGTCTCATTTATTACCTAATTAGTATTTTTAGTCCCATAACTTACAAAAATTTGCAATTTTGATTTTCATCCACTTTTTTTGTCTATAATTTAAACATGTAGCACACGTGCCTAACGTGTGATCATTAAGTATTTTTGGCTGGAGAGAAAGTTGACTCGTTTTCAACTTGGGATCATTTTTGGGGAAAAATAAAACTACATTTGAGAGAAAAAAATAAATCTTGAAGAAAATTAGGATAAAAATAGAGCGATTTATCTCCTCTCACAAAAATTGAATCCTATCATTCCCATATTTCTATAAATTGAAGCCAAGTAGAAGCAATACAAAGAATCGTATCTCCGACAAGTGAATCAAGTAGGTCAAAATAACTACTCATCCTACTATTAGAAAAAATGGCAATTTAATGACAACATGCTAGATACGTGTTCTAAATCATTAAATTGTAGATGAAAAAGTGCATGAGGACCAAAAGTGTTATTTTTATTAAATTATACGACTAAAAATGCTAATTCCCTAATGAATGGAACAAAAAATGACATGAGCCTAACTTATAGGACTAACATCCAAAAACACGCAACCAAGGCTCAGTCACACAGACCCACTCAGAACACACCGCCAAAGCTCTGGCACACAGACCCACTCAGGTTTTCACTAAGGAAATCGTTCACTAGAACCTGTAAAGATTTCTAGTTCGGTCCTTAGCTCACCAGGAGCCACCAGAGGTCTATATAGTGGTAGAAAATTGATATCAGAGAAGGAGGCATTGATATCGGAGAGAGAAGATGGCGGTGGAGAAAATGGGAAGAGATGGAGGGAGAGATAAAGAGTCGAGAGTGAAATTGGGTATTAGCTATATCATTTGTAATTGGGTAAAATACATTTTGCCCAATGAATTATTCGTCATGCAATAATTATCCGACTAAACTAACAAATGAACCCACAATTAAATATTTAGATAATGTTGCCCTTATATTATATGTATATATATATAGTTAAAAGAATGTCCTTTCTTTTAGTAATTTTACATTTTAAGTTTAATTAAAATTTTCTTAATTGAAAATATAATGTTTACTTATAATAAAGTAAAATATAATTAATGAGTTAAATAGTTCGAATTTAATTTTTTTTACAGACTCGGAGTTAACTAATAAAGAAGTACAATAAATACAAAAAAATATTTTCATGAAATTTTTTTATTAAAATGGTCATGAAATGGGACGAAGGACCAAAATCTTAAACATTTGAAAATTATAGACCAAAATTGCCACCTCCAAAGTTAAACGACCAAAATTGCCAATCCCTTATAAATACGGGACCAAAATCGCAATAAGCCAACAAATTCAAGTACTTCTTGTACCATGATTAAGCATATTTCGCAACATGTATCTTAGGAGTTGCTATTTTCTTGATGTTATCAATTTCTTTCGAATGAAGATGTATATGTATATACTATAGACAAATGCACAGGATTGTAATGTGGGCTTTATGTAATTTCAGGGTGAGCACTAGTAATGACCATCTTTGCCATGTTTTCTTGTATAGATTTTTTAAGGATAATTACACTTTTTTTTTTCTAATTTTTGGTATAATTATACGTGAATTTTTTGTTATTTGAGAAATTACATTTAATATTTCTGAGATTTATTTTCGTCTAACAAAATAAATTCTCAATTAATCAAAATTTGTCAAATTTTGATATTAACAAAAAAAAATAAGAAAATTAATTTATATTTATCTACGATTGATTTATTACTGATTTATTGCAGGTCAAATAAATTTTTATGATCAAATTACCCTCATACATCTTCACGCTTTAATAGTTTAGTCTGAAAAAAATTGTTTGACCTGCAACAAATCAGTATTAAGTCAATCGGGAGTAAATATCAAATTTCATTCAACTTTTTAATTAATATTAGCAAATTTAGTTAATTTTGACTAACAGAATGACTTATTTGTTAGATATAAGCAAATCTCAGGGTGTTTGGTGTAATTTTTCAAACCACAAGGAATTTACGTATACTTATACCAAATTTCAAAAAGTAGATGTAATTATCCCATTTTTTTAATTGATTCTGCTTAAATGATGCTACAACTATAACGCAATCATGCCGCCAATGGGAAAGCATCAAGTAGAAACTTGAGCTGCTCTTTTTCGCAATGAAGAACAACACTTACTTGGCAAATCACCTAATATGACTAATTTATGTTCTTTGTGCACCAGAATTGTGGAAAGTGGAAGCCATGTCCCCTGCGGCAATGCAAAGTGAGATGAAAGCAGTTAGTATGGGCACAAAAAGAAAAGCTCAACTTTTGAAAACTTATGTAAATTAATGCTCATGCGTCAAGATAACTATTTTTTACTTGTTTTACATGTAAATTAATGCTCAACTAGCAATGAAATTCTCTATTAACTGGGAAATTAGATTACCCTTCTCAGCTTTCTCAGTCAGGGTTACAAAATGAGAACGTGTGCTAGGACCCTCTTAATTAGGGTTAAAAATTGAGAAAAAATAAATGAAAATCTATATCTATCGTCGATTGACTTACTACTGAATTATTGCAGGTCAAATAGATCTTTTTTCTGATCAAAGTACCTCATACGTCTTCACGTGTTAATACATATGAGGAGGTATATTTCACCATTATAAGGGTAGTTTAATCCACAAAAAAATTGTTTGACTTACAATAAGTCAGCAATAAGTTAATCAATGGTATATATCGATTTTTATTTAGTTTTTTTGTTAATATCAACAAATTTAGTTAGTTTTAACTCACAGGTGAACTAATTTGTTAGACGAAAGCAAACTTCAAGGGTGCTAGATATAATTACCCAAACCAGAAGAAGTTTACGTGTAATTACAACAAACTCAGGGGAGAGGAGTGTAATTATCCCAAAGAAAAACTAAGAATATAAGTTACGAGCATCTTAGTCAAGGTTAAAGACTAAGATTATAAGTTTGTGGTTTTGTCAATCAGAGTTAAAGATTGTGGCCATAAATAAATTTAATGTCTATTTTGTTGCTAGAGAATAAGAGCATGCTTCGAAAGCCTCACTCCTTAACTACTCTTTAAAATAAGTTTTGTTCGATTATAGGGAAAAATATATTGCATATTTCTTTTAATATTTTGAGATCACTTTATATATATATATATATATATATATATATATATATTCATGTTTTGATTCAAAATCTAAGGGCCAAATTCTCCTAACTATAGTGTAAAAAAACTTTTTGAATTAGTCAATGTTTTTATGGAATTTTCACGATAAATGACCACCTTTACACCTATAATGTGACATGTTCATATTTATTTAGAAATAACACCGCTTATAAATGATTAGTCGCTCATACCACTTACAATATTTTGCAGACGAGATGAATGAAGAGTTGAGAAGGATTATATGTCCTCTTTTGTATTTCGTATCCATAAGTTCGAACTGTTTCAATTATGATATTTCTAGGAGTTGAAATTGACGGAAATCCTCTCAAGATAAATTTAATCCACTGCAATTATTTGAATTTATTAACTTATAATTGCTTAATGTATATTTTAGAATTATGTATTCATATTGTGACTATTAATATCCACATTTTTAGAATGTCATGGAAGTTCATCGTTAAATTGTTCGTTTTATTACTCTATTATTACATGTTATTGAGTCGTTAAACTCAATGGGATGATTGAGTCATGACCCGTTATGAAGAGTGGTATATCTATAATGACAATACAAATGTAATTGTCTTTACATTTATTGTCATTTACATTGTACCTATATATGTATCATTATTACTTGTCTATAATTATAATTTCATTTATATATTCTCACTATCGAAAATATAATTTTTTTCATTATGTGAAATTTAAATCTAAACACAACAAAAGAAATTAATATTACTTTTTATTATGGTTAATCACCATAGTGTAAACTACAAAAGTTGTGGCAAAAATAAACTAATCACGAGCTATTAGTCGTAATTTTTGCAAGCAAGGTCAAGACATTAATTATAGTTAAAAATTATGGAAAATTTTGATCATAAATCAAACCATAGTGACATTGATTAACCACGATAAATATTAAATGTTGGCATCAATTTTGTTTGACAGTTCCATATAATTTTAATTTATCATAATTTTTAAATTATAATAATTTTTATTGTGGGGAATAAACTATTTGTAGTAATATGAGAAAATAATTAATACCAACGGCCCAACCCATTTGCAATCAGGCCCATCTTTAAGCCATTGAATTAGATTAATATGAACTCAATCTATTCAAACCAATACAAAACTGATCAACCCACCCACTTGTCAGTCCAACCAATGAATAAATGAGTTATGCAATTTGGTAGATAGTTTTTTATTAGGAAAAAATTTAAGGACCCTCTGATATTGAAAATATTAAAAAAAAAATTGAGAAAAATAAAGTATTAATTACATTCCCTGTTATATGAAAAAAATTATTAAATTTTTTATTTTTTTATATCATAGGGGTTAAAATGAATTTGTCTCGATTTTTATTGTTTGCCCTGTTAGTTCACAACGTAAGATGAATTGAATTTTCAACACTAGCACTAAGCAGGAATTTCCGGGGAATACACATGCTTTCAACTATATACAATTAGTATTTGTGGCACACACTATGTAAATTTTATAATATTATTTAAAATAAAATATTTTTAGAATATTTTTTATTTAATAAATATATATAAATTAATATTAAATTTATAATAAATAATGTTATGAAGAAATGCATGTAAAAAAAAGAACGAAGTAAATATAAAAGATAGTAGGAGAGTGGAAAATTATAAAATGAATAATTAAAAAAAATATAAAACGGATTAAAAAAAAAAGACACCAAAAAGGCAGTTTTCCTTAATAATAAGTATAGATTAAAACAAATTATGAAACTTATACACATTATACAAGTTATTTGCCAAGTCTCGGGCCTGCCTCAATATATTGAACTCCACTCAAAGTTAACTCATAAACTGATAATCTTACAGCTGTTAATGGATCCAACTATATTTCAGCGCTTTAGGTCTTTGATCGGATTAAATGTATTTTTGATTCTATAATTATATATTTGAAATTTTTATTTTTTATCTGTTTAAAATTGTAAAACAATTTTATTAATTTTTTTATATTTTGCAGTTTTGGTCCAATGTCGGTCTTGCGCATCATGTAGTTTATTTAAATTGAGCTTTCGTTCTGATTGGTTCATTTTTGTCGATATGGATAAAAAAAAATGAAAATAGGTGACGTGGCATATATTTTCTTTCGGCAATTTTTGCAAAATTCGGCACTGGAAAGATCAAAATTGCGAAATGTCAAAAAGTCACAGGATTTTTTTGCAACCACTAAAATGATGAAGGATAGAATGCGCGGCACATGATTTATTTTGGCATTTTTTGCAAAATCTGGCACCCAGAAAGACCAAAATCGCAAAATATAAAGAAGTTAAAAGGCTATTCTGCAACCCCGAAAAAATAAGAATAAATATTTTAAAGTGCAAAAAAACAGGACCAAACATATATTTTAGCCTTTTGACTCGATCACTGTTTTCACTACAAAAAGAAAATATTATTGCCTACTTATAATGATAATGGATTAAAAATTATAGTAAATTACTATTATTAATCATAGTTAGATAAAATTGATGCAAAAATTTAGCTTATCAACTATGGAAAATATTTTTTCCCATGGTTATGAGTCATGACAAATAATTTAACCACACTCTCAATAACCATAACCGACTATCATTGTATGACCATAATAAATAATTATTTATTACAACTATTTATTTTTAACTATAATAATTAATCATGAACAAATATAATATTTCTTCTACTGTCAAGAGATTCAAATTCCACATCATATCCAATTCAGTCATCTTATTTTTTAATTTTTTAGTAGGCCCAAATCCATGAATACATGTTAAGTTAATCGAATAGGATATCAACTAATGTACATTTTTTTAAGTGGGGAAAAAAGAAAACAAAAAAGCTCCAATAATATTTTCAAGGATTTCACAATTGCTTTCGAAAGCTGAATGCAGTTCTTTTCAGCTAGTGCAGAAAGCATGAGAGGCGTTTCTCGAATTTTTGACATATTTGGTCATTTTTCTAAAGTTTCATTCAGAGATTTGAAGAATTTATAGATGTCGAAAACTAACTACATTGGACTGGATCGCTGATAAATAGCTTCGCAGCCGAAAATGCCAATGGGTTGGGATTTGGGGCGGGTGTAGTCCGACCTTAAACTTGGAGGAGGAGGAGGGTTGGGGCGGGTGTAGTCGGACCTTAAGCTTGAAACCTGGTCCGGATAAACTTAATTGGATCTTGAACCCAACCAGTCCCACCTATCCCGTCCCATCTCATCCGGACACTAAGGGTGTTGGGATCCCCGCAATGATGAGCCAAAAATTGAAGGATTCTATCAACTATTACAATAGATTGCGGATCTCACAAATCCCTTAAATTACAAATCGATTTCAGAATAAAGAACAAATATACAGAAAATGTTCTAACGGATCTAATTAAACAAGAACGGAACAAAGAATAATTTTTGTTTAGAGGCTAGATCAGGCACCGGCAAAATCCATGGCCACCACGAGGCCGGCAACCACACCAAGTTGCAAGCCCAAGCAACCACTAAGGCTCAAGCCACAAAGAACCCGCCACCAAAGGCGTTACTCAAAATCCGCCACCGAGGCTTGGTCACAAAGACCCAAACTCAAATCATTAAGTCACATATTCACAAAGAATTACACTCAAAATACCAGAGTTCCACTTAGGATCAGATAGTTCACAAAGAACTAAAAACTTGAGAATAAGAAGGAGAAGGAATTTTTCGATTCTTGATCTATGTCTACTTGAAGCCATGGAAGCCCTTTTATAGGGGGGGAAGAATTGAAGGCGTTGGAGGAGATAGGCATTAAAAGAGATTTTCGAAACCATCGAAAATTACAAGGGGAAGAAACCAAATGGGGCTTTTGGGAGAGGGTGACTGAGAAAGAGAGAGGGAGAAAAGTCAACTGTTGTGAAGATGGAGAGAGAGAGAGAGAGAGACAGAGTTATATAGGGTTAGGGTTATAAGATCAAATCGGTCGGGTCTTGGTGGGGGGGGTCATGGGCATGGATCGAGTAGATGGGCCTTAGGCAAGTGGATGCCATCCATGGTGGGGGTGGCCATGGGTTTTGGGCCTACCAAATTAATTGGTCCTGGGCCAATATAATTCTAACAAAGGGCATGTTTACTTCTAGTGATTGGAGGGTGATATCCTGAATAATCACTGGTAGTATTGTGTTTACTTGTATTTTTGTAGCCCGATGCTAACTGTGATGGCCCGATACTATTTCTCAAATTCCTGATAAGTGAATCACATAAAAAGTGGGCTGATTTGTTTGTCACTCACATGTGACTGATTTATCTTTTTCAAAAAAATTCATTTTTGCCCTTACTATTTTGCCCCAAAATGTCATAATTGCCCACTCAAGTTAGTAAAATAACCACACTCCTCACCAGCCATTATTGCATATGACAAGTACATTTACTTGTTCAACTTCTCCCACTTCAGCTTCGGTTCGTCACTAGACTCGGAACAGAGGTAAGTAATTTTCCGCATTTTCGCATATGAAATTTCAAGTAATTTGATCTCCCTCTCGCTTGTGGAAATATACTATACTCGATGAAGAAATTTACCCAAATCTAACCATTCGACTGATTGAGTTTTTGTATTTTTTTGCTCGAATTTTTTCAATTTGTTGGCCGCGAACTGAAGTTTTGAGGAAATAGGTCACCTTGTGATTTGGTGATGGCGATGGTGAAGACAAGAACAAAAAATCTTCGGCAACAAGAAAATCCGCATGGAGAAGGGGAAGAAGGAGAGAGCCTTTGACTGAAAATGTGACTCCCCAATTTGTCTTTTTCAAGTGTTAGAATGTAATTGCAAACACAATCAAAAAAATAATAACCAAGTAAACAAAGGAATATATCATCACTTACATTATCCTAAGGTTAGTAAACACATTAATTATTAATTAATCAATTGTAAACAAATCCTAAAGATAATCACAAATTCACTATTTGATCACATAATTCCATATGGAGAAGTAAGCATGCCCTTACTGAATCTGAAGTCCACCCTACCCAACCTCAAACTTGTCTTGAACTTGGATTTGCGGATCTAGCTCGTAAAACTCGATTATTTTATTTTTTGAATTAATTTTTTTTAAAAAAAAGCTATGGCAAAAATTATCATTTATATATATATATATATATATATATAATTAAAATTAGTTTATTTCATAAATAATATGCATCAAATATAACTTAAATGTTTTGAATAAATTGAGAGGGTATTGGATAAGTTCATAAGCTAGCTGTTACAAAAATTGAGATAATTTCTTTAGGAAAAGATGTCAAAAGGTCTAAAAATAAGATATTAGGAATTTATAATTTTTTTTTTTGAAAGGAGGCATTACAAATTATTTATAACATATTAACAAATTTCTTCAAATTTATGAATGATGCATTTAAAAATCGCACACAGGTTTAACAGAAATGGATTCTTATTCAAAGTTTGGGCTGAAGCGCATGCGGATTTTGAAAGGGGGACTTGCAAAAAAGGCATCATCACTCTAACGCCCAAGTTAGTATTGGATTTTAAAATTAAATAATGCCAGAAAGTAAATAATTTGATAGAAAATTGAGATATGATGAATAAGAATGATAAGGAGAGCAAAAACAAGTGATAATATGCTTGTAGAGTGCTTAGAGAGTGAGAGAGGTATGAGGGACATGAGAAGGGTGTCACCCGTATGGAGTACTAAACCTGTATTTATAGAGGGAGTGCCCCATATGTTCGGGTGTATCCCACTCTCGAGAATCTTGTGAAAATTGTTTAGTATGGTTGGGAAGGTTGGAATAAGGGATAAATAATCCTTATCCGTAGCTAGGAGTATTTTAATAGGAGTTATCTTTAGTCTATGGAGACCCCTAATTTGCAAGGAATCCTAGCTGCCAGGGAGTCCCTCCTTGCTCATGCAACGCCTTTTGTCTTGGGAGATCCCTCGCCTGTGAGGAGTCCCAGCCGCTAGGGAGGTCCTCCTAGAAATGATGTGGTCTAAGATGGCTGCTGATACCTGGGTTGATGAGGTGCCACGTGGAAGAAAAGGTTGTCACGTGTATGGGCCTTTTGGGCTGAATGTTTTATTAGGCTTTGATCATGGTCCGAGTCGGGGGGATGTTTTAGGCGTCCTCCCTTCCTCCTAGGTTTCTTGGGTTATTCGGGCCTTCGGTTTCTTTCTTTTTTAGGCTGCTTGGGCCTCTTTGGGTCAGCCTATTTTTGTGCACATCAATGACAAATTTGGTATTACTAACATCTTATATACTACATATAATTTGGTCTAAGATGACTGCTGATACTTGGGTTGATGAGGTGCCACGTGGAAGAAAAGGTTGTCATGTGTATGGGCCTTTTGGGCTGAATGTTTTGTTAGGCTTGATCATGGTCTGAGTCGGGGGGATGTTTTAGGCCTCCTCCCTTCCTCATAGGTTTCTTGGGTTATCTGGGCCTTCGATTTCTTTCTTTTTTGGGTTGCTTGGGCCTCTTTGGGTCAGCCTATTTTTGTGCACATCAATGACAAATTTGGTATTACTAACATCTTATATACTACATATAATTTGGTCTAAGATTGCTGCTGATACCTGGGTTGATGAGGTGTCACTTGGAAGAAAAGGTTGTCATGTGTATGGGCCTTTTAGGCTGAATGTTTTGTTAGACTTGATCATGGTCTGAGTCGGGGGGATGTTTTTGGCCTCCTCCCTTCCTCCTAGGTTTCTTGGGTTATCCGGGCCTTCGATTTCTTTCTTTTTGGGCTGCTTGGGCATCTTTGGGTCAGCCTATTTTTGTGCACATCAATGACAAATTTGGTATTACTAACATCTTATATACTACATATAATTTGGTCTAAGATTGCTGCTGATACATGAGTTGATGAGGTGTCACTTGGAAGAAAAGGTTGTCATGTGTATGGGCCTTTTGGGCTGAATGTTTTGTTAGGCTTGATCATGGTCTGAGTCGGGGGGATGTTTTTAGGCCTCCTCCCTTCCTCCTAGGTTTCTTGGGTTATCCGGGCCGTCGATTTCTTTCTTTTTTGGGCTGCTTGGGCCTCTTTGGGTCAGCCAATTTTTGTACACATCAATGACAAATTTGGTGTTACTAACATCTTATATACTACAAATAATCTTATTTTATCCAAACACTTTATGATTTTTTTAAAAGATAAGATCTAATATTTTATAAGCTTTAAAAATATCTTATAAAAGGTATAAGTTTATAATATCTTTAAATAAAATTAGCCAAACTCCCACTAAATATATTTAGGAATAATTGTATTTACACCCCCTTACCTATTGTCATTTCACACAATCATCCCTGTCTTTTAAAAAATTACAGAAAACACCCCTGACTGCCTTTAAACCCCCATGCCTCTGTTGAATTGATCAAACTTTAATTTAATTTTTCAATTACAGATACGCACTCAAGCGTGTTATGTAATTACCAAACGGTAGAGGTGTGTCAAAGTAATATTTATGGGGATAAATAATATGACCCCTTATATATTTTATTATTATTTATACTAATTTTTAATTTAAATTTATTTATTGACTTTTTTTATTGAATATGTATATAAATTTAAACATCTTAATAATTAAAATATTAAATTATTTAATTAATATATTAATAAAAATTAGTTACTAACTTATAAATTCAAATTAAAAAATTATCACACTTGTATAAATTAATTTTAAATTTTAAAAATTAAAATTTTTTATCCTATATTTTATTTATAATTAAATTTTATTAAAATTCATAATTACAATTCAAAATAAATTAGGCAGTTTATATAAATTATATTAAAATTAGTAAAATAAACAATTTATTTATTAAAAATATTTTAAATTATTAAATTAATTTTTTAAAAAATTATTCCTTCTTTCGAATCCTATTGTCATGCTCACCCTCAACTCCTGCTTGTGCCCTCGTTCCCACTGCCCGATTGAGGCCTACGGCTCACCCCACTTGCGCCCATCCTTTCATCCTCCTTCCCCATCGTTGGTCATCAAAATATGTATATAATTTATTAATTTTAATAAAAAAGTATAAACATAAATAAAAAACTAAATCTTTTAATTTTAAGAATTTAAAATAATTTATACAAGGGTGATAATTTTTTAATTTGAATTTATAAATTAGTAATTAATTTTATTAATATATTAATATTATTAAGAGGTGTAAATTTATATACAGATTCAATAAAAAAAGTTAATAAAAAATATATGGGATCATATTGTTCTCCCCTATAAACATTACTTTTGACACCCCTCTATTATGAAATTTTTTTATTTGTGTGTATGAGTTTTTTGAAATTTTAGAGAAGTTTGGTTAATTAGTGTTGATAATAATAATATTTATTGGATTTAGTACATATCTTAGGGAAATTATTAGATTTAGTACCTAATAGGAAACTATTGGATTTAGTAAGAAAATTAGAAAAAATGTTGGCTTTTAGTACATATTTTAGGAAAATTATTGGGTTTTAGCTAAATAATATAATAGTTACAAATTTAATATTTACATAATTAGATTATTGATATAATAGTTAAAATAACTACAAAATTAGGATAATTTACATAATAATTATAATATATTTTTCCTGAAATTAAAATATGTAAAGTATGAACTACAATATCTTTCTGTAAATTCGGTGTAATTTCTGTAATTTTTCTGAAATTTATTGTATATTTGTATATTTTTTTGCAATTAGTGTGTTGTATCACATTGTGTAATTATTTGTGAAACTTATCAATTAGTTGTGTAATTTATGCAATTTTTAGAGATAATGTCTACTGGCGCTCTGCTTCCCCCTGGACGAGGATGTCGGGGCCAGGGCTGTGGTCGCGGCCGCGGTCGTTCCCTCCCGGCCCTCCCCGGGCTGAGCTATCGGATCCTGCATCGGCCAACCCTTCATGAGAGGTTTGTGTCCCACCCCCCCCCCCCCCCCGATTCCTGCTAGCTCCGCCGCAGTGGGGTCAGATATGGCGGGAGCCAGCAATTCACAGGTCCTGGCCCGTCCTTGGGATGCACCACCACCACTAGCGCCACTACTTCCCCCACAAGCCCAGAGGCATTACATCAGCTTCTAGGATGCGAGTTACGACCACATTTTTTATATAACTTGTAATATTTAATTTTTTTATTAATTTCAATATTTTCAATGTTATTTTTAGGCCCTACCCCAATTTTCACACTGCCATCAATAATGTGGTCAAAGGGCATTATCCACATCCCTGGGCCAACATCTTGCAGATCCCACAGGAGCACCAGCTATTCTGGTTCCAGAAGCTGAATGTAAGTAATTATAATTTATTTATTTGTAATTAAAATTTATGTTTATTTTTTTATTCAAACTACTTTATTTTTTTCTATGGTCAATTTTGTAGGTTTCTTATTGGTGGGACTGCGACGACGAGAGCATCTTTAAGGTCATCAAGTCGTAGGCCAGAAAGTTCCTGCAGAAATGATTTGCCGACGCCCGCAACAAGTTTGCCAGACCACTATGGCTGGCCGAGCAGATCTGACACTAGCTTCTGGAGTTTTGGGCGACCCCGAATTCCAGGCACAGTAGGCCAAGAATCCGGGCGTCCAACCCAGAAGCAGCGGCGACCGGCTACCGCGGCAGGATGTCATCCATTGGGGCGCACAAGGGCAAGCTGGTAAATTGCATTAATTTTTATAAATAATTAAATTTTATTTTTTTGATTTCTAATCAATTTTAACAATGATTTTTTGAATAGGAGACACAACTCGGACGCCCAGACAATCAGATGGAGGTGTTTGAGAAAGTGTACAAGAAGAAAAATGACGGCCAATGGAGCAGTCCAAGGGCGGAGGAAGTCACAATATGTATTAAATTTTTTCAACTTTTAAACATAGAATTATTTTTTTAATCTAATTATTTAACATGTTTGCAGGAGGTGCTCTAGAGGCTGTAGAGGGAACGCTAGGGAAAAGAGAACAACAGCGAGGAAGCAGCACCCTCGTCTCAAGCCTCCGTGACCCTGAACGAGTAGTAGTTGTGGATGTCAGTAGCTGACGGTCGAAAAAGGGACTGAGTTTTCTGTCTCAGCTCCGAGGCCTACCACACGATTTTTGGACCATCACAGCCCAGCAGCTCCGCTGCTCCTACGCCCTCGTAGAGTGACGACCTGCTTGATCAGGTGCAGATGATCGAGCGCTACATCAGAAGCCGCGATCCAGACTGGCTCGATCATGTAGTGCCCCAGCCTCCAGCTGACGCCCCTGCACCCGACGACGACGACGACGACGAGCATGTGCCCACAAATAGCCATGATTTAGATTAGGATTTTTTTTCTAATTTTGTAAAAAATACAATTTTAAAATAATATTTCTACCTTGATAATGATTGTATTATTATTTTTTAATATTATGTGTTTTTTAAATATTATGTTGTAAAAAATATTAAATTAAATAAATTAAATATTAAAAATAATTATAATACATAGTAAGATTAAATAGAATCAATATTAAATTATATTACAAAATAAAAAAATTTAACTTTTTTGTAATTGCCTATGTAACGCCTTTTGTAACATAGAAAACTTGCTGAGTTTTAAAAGCCGTTACAAATACTGTGGCAAAAGTAGTTACAATGCTCTATATTGTTGTTATAAAAACAACTACAAGAGCCGTTACAACACAAGTAACGAAAGCAATTACAAAGTCCGTTACACAGACCGTTATAAATAATGTGCCAAAACAAGTTACCAGAATATTCCAAAACGTTACAAAAACTATTACAAAAGCCATGCCAACTTATAAGAATAATCATACCTAAATGTGTTATAAAGGCAGTTACAAATAGAATTTCATGCAGCCGTTACAAAAGCAATTGCAAACTTTTCTTTCATAAATCAACTGAATTTTTAACGGTTGCGAAAAGAAATTACAACAGCCGTTACAATTTTTAACACCTTTTCATTTGGCCGTTACAAATTGTTTGTAACGACGGCAAAAGCCGCGGTAGGCCAAACCGTTACAACAACTGTTACAACTGGAAAAATTATTCCAACAAACTAAAAAAGCCGTTACAAAAGCCGATACAATAAATTATTTTTTTTTAATAGTGTAAGTTTATAAATTTCTTTTAATTTAAAAGTACTAACATTGACCTTATCAAATTATGATTAATATCATATTAATTTATTAACATCATAAATGAGCAAAAATTAAAGTCAAATCGATTGATATGTTTAACTATAGAGGGCATTAAGTAAATATATCATATTATTAATAGTCAAGGGTATTTTTATCTATTTTTTATTTAATTTAAAATTATCAAAATGATAGAGGGGTCATTGAAAGTTTCTGTAGTTTAGGAGATAAATGATGAGGGTGGCATAGTTTAAGAATGCAAAATGTATTTAACCCTTTATATAATTATGTCTAATCTCAGACTCCGTTGATATCTAAGTGAAGAATTTTTTCTTAAAATAGTATTAGGTACCCTGATCATGTGTACAATTCAAGAACCAAACATAATGTTAGTATCCTGAATCCAAAAGTTGCAAAATTATTGAAGCAATTATTTTTTAAATTGGTAATTTTTTCTTTGAACAAATATTTTAATATTCCTCATTATTCAAAAGGGTTCAAGTTCTTTTCTCTTTTAATTGTTCTTGCTTTTCGTTGATGAATTAAACGACGAATAATACAGTAATCTACATCTTCCTTGAAATGAAATAACCCTCAAATTCGTTCTACATGATCTGATATAATTCTGAAAAACATTGGGATAATTACATTCCCCACCTTTGAGGTTTGGTGTAATTACATGTAGACCATATATTATTTAGAAAATTATATCTAAAATACCTTTGAGGTTTGCTTTCATCTAACAAATAAGTCCATTTATTAGTTAAAATTCACCAAATTTACTGATATTAACAAAAAAGTTAAAAAAAAAAGACTATATTTATCCTCGATTCACTTAATACTGGCTTATTGGATGTCTAATAAAACTTTTTGTGATCAAATTACCTTATACATCTTCAAATGTTAATGCGTGTGAAGAGGTATATCTTCACCATTATAAGATTAGTTTAGTATAAAAAATATTTAACCTACAATAATAAGTAATAAGTCAACTAAGGGTAAACATCAGTTTTCATTTAATTTTTATGTTAATATCAACAAATTTAGTGAACTTTGACCAAAATGAGGACTTATTTGTTAGACGAAAAAAAACTTTATAGGGTATTAAATATAATTTTTTGAATTATAAAAATTTATATATAATTATACCAAATCTCAACGACGTAGAGTGCAATTATATATTCCAAAAATTTATACATGCACTTAGATGTCCAATTACTTTCAATTGACTTTCTAGTCAGTTATCAGTCGCTGAGTGCTGCTGACACCCACATCATAACTATTGGTAAGAAAAAAGACAAACATCAAGAAATGAATTTGTTTTTTATAATTAATTTGCCTATTTTAAGTTTAACTTGTTTAGTTCTGCAGGTTAAAAAAGCTAAGTTGTCTGCCTATTGTCCATAATTGTAGAAGCAAAGGGACATGAAACAGAAACACCACTCGGATGGATCCCAAATATTTATATATATACAGATGAGTACATGACATAGTACGGACAAAAGAGGATATATATAATATATTAAAATTTGGTCAGGGGTGTTCGATTCACTTTTGTTGTCTAGGTAGCTGCTTGCACAACAAACTCTGAGGAAGAGAGATAAAGAAATGAGTGTCGTTTGATTTGGTATGGATTGAGTTTTGAATTATATATATTGCACAAAAACTGCTTTGGATGAATGAACCCTTAACACTTTAAGGAATTAAAAGAATATATTTAGAAAATAAATAACAAGTCTTATTAATTGTGGGATGTTCGGGAAAACATTAGGCCAAGATTATTGAATAATAATTGTTATATCATCATTATGTATTGATATATATATATATATATATGTATATATAAATATAAAAAATTTAGGCTTAAATATATTTCTGTTTTGTAATTTTGGCACTTTGGTATTTTTATCCTTTATCTTCCTCGGGTTGCAAAGTAGTCTTATAACTTTTTTATTTTGGCGATTTAAGTCCTTCCAGTGCCGAATTTTGTAAAACTTGTCGAAATAAATCATGTTCACCTAGCGATTTTGGTATTTTTATCCTCTATCATTCTGGGGTTTGCAAATGAGTTCTGTAACTTTTTAATGTTTTGCAATTTTCGTTCTTCCTATGTTGGATTTTGCGAAAATTGCCGGAATAAATTACTCATGCGCCACTTCATTTTTTTTAAAAATTATAGTCCATGTTGGCAAAAGTGACCTAATAAGAATAAAAGCCCCAATTTAAATGAATTACGTGAGGCACGCATGATTTATTCGCAATTTTTTCAAAATGGGGCACTAGAAAAATCAAAATTACGAAATGTCAAAATGTTACACGAGTTTTTTGTAATCCTAATAATAAAGGATAAAAATACTAAAGGGTCAAAATTACATGACTAAAAATATATTTAAACCTAAAGGTTTATGATGTGAAGGATTGAGAGAGAGAGAGTGTTAGGACATGTGAAGGATTCCTTCTTATCAAGAGTTGGAGAAATCAGTTTCGAGGAAGCAGCTCTTCCTCAAATGTCGACGTTCGAACAACTATGCTGTATTCATGTACCCGTGCGTGCGTGCGTCCGTCCGATTATATATATTATACTACTCTTTTTTTATGAAGTTTGAAGATCTCCGCATGCATGGTGAAGGGAAGACAAAATTGGTCCTTGCGAACCCAACTGTCCGCTTGTTTCTTACACTTCCAACATCCTACACATTTACCCTGAAAACTGTCGTTTTGATTTGTACGTGGTTGTGAATATTTACACGACATTTGATTTCATCATAGTCAAAAACAAACACAAAGAGACAAGGGGCAGTGTTGAATCAATTAAATTCGAATTTGATTAGGTACATTCTCTCTTTCTAGGTGAACGGGCCGGAATATCCATATCAACTGTTACATTATATGATTTAAGCTCATAATATCAAAGAAATGTTAATAGAATATGTTATCAGGTAGGTCCTGTTTACGTTTTATTATTAGGTAAGATAAGAAATCGAAACACCTTCATAAGGTATTTATTTGTAGGGTAAATTATAATCTACCTATCTCTGTTAGGAAAATAGACAAACAACTCCCTTGTAAAAAATAAAGTAGCAATTCACTCTCTTATATTTTTTCAAAATGTAGCGATTTACTTCTCTATGTTTTTAAAATTGAAACAATTTACCTCCTTAGGCATGGAGGTAAATTGCTTCATTTTCTAAAATACGAGGGGAATTGTTAATTTTTCATAGGGGTAATTTACTCATTTTCAATATCACATAGGAGTAAATTGTTAGTCACCCTTTATTTGTATTATGGGGGTCTGATTTTTGTCTTTAAATTGGATTTAAATAACTTTTCTGTTTGAATAGCTCAACCATCTAATTAAATGAGTTAAATTATTCAACCAAAATAATCCAAGTAAATATAATATAAGTAAAATAAAGTTTTTTATTATTCCATTACCAAAATAACCCAATATCAAAAAGTAAATGAGGGGTTTAGTAACTAATATCTGAATTGATGTAAGCCGAATGCAAACCGTCTTGATGATTAAACTTGTTTTTGCATAGGAATTAATCAATAAGTTATTTTTGATGTTGCTATTACCAGCATCAATAAAAAACAAAACGGTTTAATGCTTTGAATGCAAAAAAGGAATTGGAAAAGTTTATGAAAGACAATTGTTTAGCATAAATATATTCCTTTCGAGATATAGAAGAAATGTATAGCAATGTGGTTGTTGTTTTGATTAATAGATGGGACGAGAATTTTTTCCTCGACAGAATAATGTACCAGGTGAATAGTCAAATCTAGAGAGAGAATTTTGGGAAGAGAGAGGCTATGAGTCGTCAAAATAAATGAATAGTAACTTGCTATAAAAAATAATTTTGGGTATTTATAGTAGTGTTGGAAATTATGTGGTACCTGGTAGGGTGTATGCATTTAGTGTGTGGCTCATATATATAAAAATTACTTTTTTGCCCTCGTTAATAAATGTGTATTATCAACATATACATCATATAGCCCCCCATTTTGGATAAAATATCTAATATCTGGTGTAGTATTTTGTTTGAGAGTAAGCACTTTCTTGATAAAAGAAAAAAACATGAGTTGAGTTTAATATATGGAAGTGGGTGGGTGGGGAGTCGTTTATTGCTCTCAAGTCGTTGGGGTGCGCGAGTTTGCGTGTGGCCCTAAGGCTAGCTATGGCCAGCTGAGGCGCTGACCATAACCAAGGTGCCTTGAACTCGAGTTAGAGTCCGCCGCTTGGCCTCAAGCTCGTGGACCCTGGGCTCGAGCTAGCGCCTCGAGTTTGAGCTGGAGCACCGCCAATTGGGCGATTGGGGGCTTGCGTCCCGCCCAACTGGGCTCAAGGTGGCACCTCAAGTTAAACTAGCTCGAGGCCCAGTTGCGAGCTGGAACCTCGAGCTCACCAACTCTGGTCCTCTACATGTCCAGCTCGAGGCAGCGGGGTGCTCGAGTCCAGCGCCTCGAGCTTGCGACCGCAGCCTCGAGCTCGAGGGTGATTTTGAACCCTAAAGAGGGTGGAATATGGAGACCTCCACCACTCCACCATCAAGTATTTTTTTTTTATTAATTTTTATTCTCACCCTCTTTTTGTTGAGGTTATTCATGGTTATTCAATAACTTTACGCTGAATTCTTTTATGTGTTTTGAGGGATTTTGACGTCATCTTCAAGAGAAGATACTCCCCATTACACTAAAAAGTTTTCTTGCATTGTGGAATGTGCGATCGATCGCTATGTTATCTTCCTGTATCACTTGTGGAAGGTACCTTTTTATTTCTATCCCTACTTGGGGTGTAAAATTTTTTTAGAGGGGTTCACCTCTTCTCGGCTTCTTGGTGGGTGGTGAAAAGTTGACAACTCTTACTTGTGGCGATGAAACCCCCTAAAGGCTTAGCAACATTTATCACTTGGTGGTATTTCACACATTGATAAATCTGCTTATGTGCTTCACCTCCCATGGATGTCATTATGGAAAATCAAAGCCCCACCTAGGGTGCTATTTCACATTTGAATTATTGGTCATTATTCTCTCCCAACCGCAAAATTTCTCCATGATCGACATAGACTCCATTCGACAATCTGCTCACTTTGCAATTCAGAAATTGATTCCATTGAGCACATATTTACATAATGTAAGTACTTCATTGTCTTCTCGATGTATTATGTTCCAGCCTTGAAATTTCTTTCTAATTCCAATATGTTTTGTTTGTTACAACTTAGTGATAAATGTTAAATTACATACTAAGAAGTAAGAGTTGGTATTCCGCACATTGATACATCTACTTATGTGCTTCACCTCCCGTGGATGTCGTTATGGAAAATCAAAGCCCCACCTAGGGTGCTATTTCACACTTGAATTATTGGTCATTATTCTCTCCCAATAGTAAAACCATGATTGACATAGACTCCATTCAACAATCTGCTCACTTTGCAATTCAGAAATTGATTCCACTGAACACATATTTACATAATGTAAGTACTTCATTGTCTTCTCGATGTATTATGTTCCAACCTTGAAATTTCTTTCTAATTCCAATCTGTTTTGTTTGTTACATCAATGGAAAAAATCATCCCTCAAACAAAAATAGATATTACTTACATTATGATTTATATGGAAACATCGGAATTTTGTTATCTTTGATAATCAAACTTTAAATACTTCAAACATTTGGCGATCGATAAGGCTAGCTCTTCATTCAGAACCAGGTAAGGTGGTTAAACAGAAAAGTAAAATCTATCTAAAATGGACTTCCCCATCCCCATTTTGGATTAAACTAAATATTGATGGATGTTCATTAGCGAATTCGGGTAAATCTGGTGCCGGAGGAATTTTCAGGAATCAAGATGGATGTTTTCTTTATGCTTTTTCAAGATTTACTAGAACTAATACAAATACAACTGCAGAACTATGGCCACTCCAGAGTGGTTTAGCAATGGCACAAGAAAAAGGTTTGAAGAGTTTAATTATTGAAACAGATTCTACTGCTTCTGACTCACATGGTCGGATATTTTGGCATGTAACTCAGCAACACTTTGTATTTATGAATGTAGTCCTCGTACTTAATGAGTTCTTCTTTCATTCTTTTATGATTTATCATATACATGTAGTATTTGGGTGACTTTCTTCCGACTCACATGATCGGATATTTTAGCGTTAAACTACATGCTCCGATATTTTGGCATTAAACTCGTTGCGGTGTTTTATACTTGGGATGCATTTTTCCGACTTACATGGTCAGAATTCGATATGCTAAATCGAAAATATCCATATTTATAAATGTAGTCACTGCACTTATTCAATTGTTGTTTCGTTCTTTTACAACTTATTTTCGTTGGACTTTGCCTCAAGAGATATTTTACCAACTTCAGAAGGGCGGGTTTTGTTAAATAATATTGGCCAACAACTCATGATTGACATGCGGCAACTCGTGCACTGCCTCCACAAAATTTTGAATATAACCTCTTAACGACTCATTTTCTCTCTGGCGAATGGTGAACAAATATGGAGAGTGATGCAAAAAATATTGAGTGGATCTTTTAGTTCATGGAGAAGTCACTTTTTTGTCACATTCTTATATGTTTTGCAGTTGTGGATCTTGATCCACAACTGCAAAACATATAAGAATGGGGTCGAAAGAAGAATTGGCCTAGATTTACTATAGGAAGTTTGGGTGAGTGCAAAGTTGAGGATAGAACACTAGAAAAAAATTACTATTAACTATAATATTAGTTGCTATAGCTAAAAATCATGGTAAATGACTACTATTGACTATGATTAAGTAAAATTGATGCAAAAAATTAGCTTTTTCACTATGAAAAAATAATTTGCCACGATAGAAATATTTGTATTGTCTTTAGTGATGATAAATATTTTATCCACCCTCACAAAAACTACGACAAAAAACCATTACTTGATCGTAGTTAATAATTATATGCTGACTATTTGTTATTACTCATGACAATTAATTGTAGTTAAATGTTATAATTCTTTTAGTAGAATGGCAAAAACTTACAACTCCCATGTACGCCCCGAAAATTTTCATGTTGTTGACCTGGTTATGAGAAGATCTGATGTTATAAAAGTTATGAGCAAGTTGGATACAAAATGGGGTAGAATGCTTTTTTTGACCCTTAAGATTAGGGCAAGCACCTCACCCCTCTACTTGGGGACTGCATAACTCTGTGGATAGATTTCAAGAAGTGCAACTTGGTTTTTGCTATAGGGAAGTGAATCGAGCAACGGACTCTCTTACTAAATATACAGCAACCCATCCTTTTTGTAACTATCAATTTAGTTGTTGCCCTGTCTTCTTACAAGACATTTTATACTCTTATTTCTTTTACTTTATATCAAAGATGTATAACTTCCCCCTCATGTACAAACTTTTGAGTTAATACAATATGAGTTTTTTTGGGTGACAAAAAAAAAAAGTATAAATATTATTAAAAACGCGAGTCAACTTTGTCCAAATATTGAATCATTGGTTCTCCCAAGAGTTTTTTCTCAAACAAAAAACACCATTAAATTCAATGATCCAACTGAAATATTTCTCCTGACTTGTAATTTTGATGGACACAAAGTATTTGCATTACAAATGTATATGCTTTTAATCACTTCAATAGTTTTAATATAATACAAAGATGTATATAAAATTATATAATTAAATATATAATTAGACTTTCTAATATAGTTTTTGATAGGGTAAATTGCAATCTACCTACCTGTGTCAGAGAAAATAGGCAAACAATCCCCTTATAAAAAATAAATAGCAATTCATTTTCCTATATTTTTCAAAATGTAACAATTTATCTCTCTATATTTTTAAAAATGAAGCAATTTACCTCATCAGACAGGAAGGTAAATTGCTTTATTTTTTAAATTACAAAAATAAATTTGCTATTTATTTCGTAAAAGATAATTTGTATATGTATAATATTATAGGGGTAAATTACTAGTCACCCATTTTCGATATAAGAGTTTGAAAAGTAAACTATATTTTGTATTATTCTTGAGAAAGAATCAAGTGCAGTTAAAAACAAAATCAAACAAGTCTAAATTTGTCTCTAACATGAGACTGATAGTCTGCCGAATAGGTGTCCTCCTCACCAATGTCTCAGATAGTGACATGTTTTGCCTTTCTGGCAAGTACTTAATTCGTTATACATGTATTTAAAATTCCACACACACACATCAAAAAAAAAAAAAAAATTGTATATATAAGCATATAAAAGTAAGAGGAAGTAGCAAGGAACTTACTCCATTGAAATATAAAAACCTTACTTTCATTGAGATCCACCACACTTAGTAAAAAATTGTTTTGTTTTGTCTTAAGTTTCTAAGTTTTTATTTTTGAGGTTTCTCAGTTCTTGACCCTTGAAACGTGATACGGCCACGAAGCTCACCCCCCACATTCTTTTCATTAATGCTCCTTAGTTTTTTTTTTTTTTTTTTTTTATTATTCTATTCTCCGTATGTTTAAAATATTATGTCCCGACAGCCTGTGTCCCCCCAAATATGGATTTTAATCGTATTTGAAGTTTAAGGTTTAGAAACCAAAACCCATCGAATGCGGATTTAAATTCAATTCTCATAAACATCAGTTTGCAGCATTTGTACAATACAAGTAGGAGGATTAAATTCCTTGTTTGAATTACTATAGATATGTATATAAACAAATTTAAATTTCAGAACCATCACATATAATTTCAATACTTAACAATTTATACTATTTATTAAAAAGCTAAAGCCTAAATGTCGTAAAATAATCAACTTTGAATTATAATCTATGAATTAAGTAAATTGTCATTGAATGCACTATAGGAAAAAAAAATAGAAGATTAACGATACTAAAAAGAATGGATCCTTTCGTACGTTATAAATTACTATTATAGCAAATTAATATTGTCTGTCACGGTCGTACAAAATTGATGGAAAGATTTATTATAGTTAATCAACATTCATCATATTTTTACTTATAGTAAAAATATTTGTTATAGTTTTTAGCTATAGTTAATATTTTAGCATCATTTGCAAAAATAAAGACTAATAACAATTGCACAGTTATGATTAATTAATATTCACCATAATTTTTTTAATTCAGATAATTAGCTGTAGCGAAATATCATATATCTTCTAGCGCGACAAAAATAAAATCAATGTTAATATTCTCATCTACTTATATATATTTAGTTTGGAAAAAAATTAATTTATGAATAAAAATAAATTTTATAATTTTAATAATAATTCTTACTTTGTTAAAATTATCATTTATAAAAATTAATGAGGAAAAAATTCTTAATTATTTTGTGAAAATTACTCATGTTTATCCAACATGCTTCGATTGCTAATCCCACGTGACTGTATCCGTGTGCCGACCAGCCCTACGCTTTCCACCACACCGCCCCCACACGGCCACGCCTTCAATATTATTCCTTCATTTCCCCACCCCTATAAAGGTATCCAGCTAGCCCACACCATTCTAGGAATTCTGACTTCTTCCGCTCCAAGAAAATCTCACACCCTCCACTACATACAACACATCTGCACGGAAAACCAAGCAAGAAACAGCTCAGATGTTTCATGACATCCGTAAAATCTGACTCAGAACCATTATTACTTGTCTTTAATCCATCCATTTAAGCTGAAAACGCTTCCTCAGAAACTTCTGTTCAACTCTATACAATGGGAAGAACCAGGGGCTTCAGGCTCGGGCACAGACTGGTCAAGGTCTTCAAGTGGTGCATCCACCGCCGCACACGGCGGAGACCCGTCTACCAGCGGCTGCAGACCCCGAGCTCCACGGCGGGACCCTTTTCGAAGCTCTCCAGATGGGTTCACTCGTTGAGACGCGGAGCTAGGAGCCTGTGCTCTGGGAAAAGAGATACGGGTTACATTCGGGCTGAGCAAGAATTCGAGCAGCCGAAGTTACCGCCGAGTGTGCCGAAAGGGCACCTGGCGGTGTACGTAGGGGACAAGGAGGACGACGCGTCCCGAGTTCTGGTGCCTGTTATATATTTCAACCACCCTTTGTTTGCTGAGTTGTTGAGTGAGGCTGAGAAGGTTTACGGGTTCAATCAACGTGGTGGGATCCAGATTCCTTGCCCGATATCCGAGTTGGAGAATGTTCAGATGAAGATCGCCGCCGCGAGCGGTGGCGGAAGCTGGCGGAGGAAACGGAGCTAGCTAGTTGGACTGTGTGGTATTTAATGTGTGGGTGGGCTCCCGCCCACTAGCTGCTTCACCATTAATATATGGTCCACTCTTTGAGTTTCTCTTTTAACGTTTTGAAATATCGGCCATTGAAGGCGGATATTTTTAGTTTTTAGATAATTTACTTGTACATATTGTTTTTAGTTATGGTCAAATTGTAGTTTTGAATTTCTGAGCTATAAGTTTTTAGCGTTTAATGCAATTTTACGGATATGATATTATAGATGAACAATTTTCATTTTATGAAAAAAGTAACAATTTATTGTTGGTGTTTTTTAAAACGAAGCAGTTTACCTTTAGATAGATAAAATACTTTATTTTAAAAAATAAAGAGAGTTAAATGGCCTTACACTAATACATTGGGTTCTGATGAATGTTCTAGAAAAAACTTTCATTTTTCTTTTATAGAAGGCGGCCTACCTTCACACCTATCTAGATAGCTTCATAAAGTTTATAGACCACTCAACAACTGGGCTATGAAGGTATCCTCCTGAACATAGTTCGGATTATTCATCAAGTTCTTGTTAGGACCACCCAAACACAGAGTTATGAATTTATTTGGTCATTACCATATTCCATCAATTAAGGGGTTTGAGCCCCATTGCTCTTGAAGACTCAAATATAGTTCTCCTACTAAGTCCCTTCGTGAGAGGATCTGCTAAGTTCCTCTCGAACCTTGCATAATCCAAGAAGATTATCCCATTTTCAGGAGCTCTTTTATTGCTCTATTGTCTGATGCAAATATGTCTTTTTTTGCCACTGTAAGCGTAGTTCTTGGCAATTCTAATGGCAGCTTGGGAATCACAATGCAGGAACACTAGTACAGTTGATCCCCACAAAAGCACATCTCCCAATAAGTTTCTCAGCAACTCTGCTTCTTGACATGTTAATTCAAGAACTATAAATTCAGATTCCATAGTAGAGCGAGCTATACAAGTTTGTTTTGCAAATTTTCAAGAAATAGTTCCCTACCCAAAGTAAAAATATACACACTAGTTGAGCTTACTTCATCATTATCGATTACCCAATTCGTATCACAAAATCCTTTAATACTGTGGAAAATTTATTAAAGTGCAAACTCAAATTTATTGTAACTTTTAGATATCTCAATAAGCGACGAAATGCATTCCAGTGTTCATTATTGGGATTATGGGTATAACGACTTAGTCTACTCACAGCATAAGCTATGTCAAGTTTAGTGTAGTTCATGAGAAACATGATGCTCCCTATGATTTTTGCATACTCAGCTTGTGACACACTATCACCTTTATTCTTTTGAAAGACGTATGCCCGGGTCATAAGGTGTCTAACTCGTATCTCATCTTGACAATCGAATTTCTCCAAGATTTTCTTTATGGAGTGTGATTGAAGAAGAGAGAATCCATTTTCAGTTTTTCTAATTTTAACCCCTAGGATTATATCAGCTTGACCTAGATCTTTCATGTCAAACTGTGCTGATAAGAATCTTTTAATTTCCTCAATTATTTCTTTGCTGGTACCAAAAATTAACATATCATCAACGTATAGGCATATAATAACACATTCTATCTCAAACAATTTTGAGTACACACATGTTACTGATACATTTGTCTTGTATCCATTATTCTTTAAATTATGATCAAATTTTTGATACCATTGTTTGAGTGCTTGTTTTAATCCATATAGTGATTTTCTAAGTTTACATACTTTATTTTCTTGATTAGGTACCAAAACCCTTTTGGTTGTTTCATATATAATTCTTCTTCCCAGTCACTATTTAAAAAAACTGTTATTACATCCATTTGATAAATTATTAAGTAAAGAATTGCCTACAGTGCAACTAGAGTTCTAATGGTTGCAATCTTTGTCACTGGTGAGTATGTGTCAAAGTAGTCTACCTCTTTCTTTTGTGTATAACCTATAACCACTAATCATGTCTTAAATTTGTCTATTGACCCATCTGGTTTTATTTTCTTTTTGAAGACCCATTTGTAATTTATAAGCTTACTTCTTATAGGAAAATCCACTAAATTTCAATTTTGATTTAACATGATAGAATCTAGTTCGTTTCTAATGGCTTCTTTCCAAAAACTGGAGTCTACAGAGGTTATAGCTCATCTTCAACTAGAAACATCGAAACAAAGTCTTCACTTAATTTTTCTAGATATTCAGTTAGGAAAGTAGTTAAAAAGTCTGGCCCAAAAAAATGTTTCGTTTTCTGTCTCTTACTTATTCTAGGTTCATTCACAATAGAATTAGAGGAAGTTTTCAAAGGTTTGTTTCTTGAAGAGGCTATCTCTATTTTAATAGTTTTATTCAATGGAAAAACTAGTTCAAAGAATTCAACATCTCTTTATTCACAAAGAGAGTTATCATTTAAACACATGAATCTATATGCAACACTATTTTGGGCGTACCCAATAAATACACAATCAAAGGTCTTAGATCCTATATTTTTTTTTTTTAAATTCTGGATATGCCACTTAAACTAGACAGTTCCACACCTTGAGATGGTTAAAAGTTAGGAGCAAACCTTTTTCATAATCCATAAGGGGTTTTATTCATTTTTTTATGTGGGACTCTATTAAGGACGTAGCATGCAGATAAAACTACTTCTCCTAACATATTATCTGGCATACTCGAGTTTAAAAGTATAGCATTCATCATCTCTTTTAGAGTTCTATTTTTCGCTCAACTATGCCATTTTGTTGAGGTGTATAGAGCACACTAATTTCATGGATTATTCCATTAATCTCAAAAAATCCCTTCAAGAACTTGGTGTTGTATTCTCCACCTCTATCAGACCTTAGTCTTTTAGTTTTTATCGAATTGATTTTCAACTTCAGCTTTAAATTTCAAAAACATTTCAGCAGCTTCATCTTTTGATTTTAATAGATAAATCCTAGTATATCTAGAAAAATCATCAACGAAGGAGATATAATATTTTTTACCATCCTTGCTTAATGTGTATTTGAAATCAGCTAGATCCGAGTGAATTAATTCGAGTAATTCAGTGCTTCTAGATGTGACAGGTTTAAAAGGTTTCTTTACATACTTTGCCTCTACACAAACTCCACGTTTAGAGCATTCTTTTGCATTAGTTATATTTATAAAATTCATATTTTTCAATCTTTTAATAGAAAAATAGTTTACATGCCCTAATCTACCATGCCATGCATCAATAGATTCTATCAAATAAGTAGAACTGAAATAATGTTTATTAAGAATAGTGGGAATAGTGTTCAGGACAAATAATCCATCTATTAAGTATCCTTTTCCTACAAAGTCATTACTTTTAGTGATTATGACTTTATCAGATTCTAACACAATTTCTAAGCTAGCTTTATTCAACAAACTACCAGAAACTAGATTTCATGTAAAGAAGGGACATATAATACATCATTCAAAGTTAATATTTCGCCAGAAGTAAGTTTGAGGAAGATCTTTCCTTTACCCAAAACTCCGACGGTTGTGGAGTTCCCCATGAAGACACATTACCTGTCCGTCGCATCGAGAATTTCATGGAATAGGGCTTTGTTGGAGCATAAATGCCTCGATGCGCCTGTGTCTAGTATCTAATCATCTTTGTTCTCCACCAGATTTGCCTCTGCAACTACTGCAACGATGATCTCGTCTTTTTTGGCTAGGTTGACTTGCGGAGTAGCTTGAGTGGTTGGTTTCTGGTTTGCTTTTTGTTGATCCTTTCTTTGGTAGCACTGGTACGCTTTATGTCCGGGTTTCCCGCAGCAATAGCACAATTATTTATTCTTTTGGATCTTACCGTCAAGTCCTTTGAATGACTTATGTTTATTTTTCTTTGGAAAATTTTTCCTTTATTCTAGTAAAACCTGTCTTTAGACCCTACAGATTCAACAAGATTAGCTTTAACAGAAAGAGAAGAGATAGAAGTTTCCTTATCTTTCAAGCGATTAGCTTCTTCCCTTCTCATATGACCGATCTATTCTTAGAGAGTTTGATCCCTTTTCTTGTGATTCAAATGGTTTTGATATTCACTCCAAGTAGGAGAGAGTTTTTCAAATAGTACATTGGATTGTAAAATATCACACATTTTCATCCCTTCGCTCATGACGTCTGCTACTAGACTTCTCATCGATCATTTGAAACTGGAGCCATCTACCCACGACGTACTTCTTTCTCCCAGCGTCGTCACCTTCGTATGTTGTCTCCAATGTAGTCCAGATATCTTTAGAAGTCCTATAATTCACAAATAAGTCGAATAGAGAATTATTCATATGATTAAGAAAGTGACCTCTCACTGTTTTATTGTCTCTATTGTGTTTTTGCTTTGCCTCATCCTTAGATTTTGTAGTTGTCCCAACCGTGGAGGTCTCTGCTGGAGTTATGGCAAGAGTCGAGGCCTCTACTGGAGTTTCTGGCAGATTCTGGAATAGTACGTAGTCCACATCCAACTATTCAAAAAATATGAGCAACTTCTGGGAACAGCGTTTGTATTTGGTCCCATCAAGTGGCTCCAACTTGGAGAGATTAGGCAGTGTTTTAGTGACGGGAACAACCATTAAAATAACTTCGCTTTCAACTGTTAGAAAATAAATGCTGTGCCGTGGACAAACCACTTCCTTGAAAGTGAAATGTTGATACTAATGTGGTGCGAACAACGTAAATCGATTGCTCCCCAAGGTTAACACAAACTATGACTCTCTAACACGTGCACTCGTGGTAGAGAGCGTGCAACAATAAACAAAGTACACTAAAAATTAGAACGAGAGAAATAGAATAGAAGTGGAGAGGAGAGCTCGATTTTTGTGTGTCAAATGAGCTAGAGAGTGGGGCTATTTATAGAGAAGCTTCCTCGATTAGTTGAGAAAAAGAAGCAACAGGAATCTTCATTAGCAAACAAGAACCGAGTAAGAAAGGAGGAATTTTTTCAACCTCCATGACGTGGTCATCTTGATGAGTTAAAAAAATGTGTAGAATGTAGGATCTAAATATAATTTTACCCAAAACACTATTTAACCACGCGTGCCGAGCTCCGCTCGGACCGGGACGGGACAGGCGTCACGTGCGTGCGTATGGTAATCTTCCAAAATCCACCTCCCACACTTCTCATTTCAAGGATAACGAGTTGGCTCAATATATATAGATGAAAATAAGCTTATGCAACCTATGTGGGACAAGAAAAGGCAATTACTTAACCATTCCCAACACACACCTCTCACACAACCCACCTATTCTAATTAATCTAATTGACCAAGTTTCTGAATATTAATTAATTGTATAAGAATTATTTTTTATTCACTTAAATTTTTAGAAAAACAATTGATCTTATGTAAAATTATGGTTGGTTGGAAGTTTCGAATTTTAATTTTACAAAATAAAGATTATTGCTTTGAAATAATTCAAAATTGAGGGGGAAATAACATTTTTCGTCCCATAAGTTGGGCCTGTTTCACTTTTGGTCCCATTCATTACGTGATTAGCAGTTTTGGTCCCGTAACTTTAAAATATTGACAGTTTTGGTCCCAAACCAGTATTCCGTCAGTTTTTTAACGGAGAAGGCCACGTGCAGAGCACGTGGCCGTTAACGTCTGTTTGTGGGAGGAAAAATTGGCGCCATTTTTGGTTTGGTAACATTATTGGAGGGAATATAACTACTAATGAGGGCAAAAATCAAATGTTAGGACAAGAAAAGGGTTTTTTCTCTCCTTCCTCAAAAAATTTCAATCCAATCCCTTCTACATTGATGTGAATTGAAGTGAAATAGAGGATATCAAAGAATTATGTCTTCTACAAATGATTCAAGTGATTCAAGTGGGTCGAATGTTATATGCTATTGTGGGAAGAAGGCTGCAATGAGGACTTCATGGACGAATTATATAATCCGGGTAGGCGATTTCATGGCTGCAATGACTTTCCAAATGGGTGTGGGTTCTTTCAGTGTGAAGATCCACCAATGTGCACACGAGCTAAGAGCATAATTCCTTCACTTCTTCGAAAATTGGACAAAAAAGAGACTGAGATTTTTCATATTGCAGAAAAGGGTAAAGCGACTCCAATATTTTTTTATTGCAGCTATGATTTTAATAATTTTTATTTTAATGTGGTGAGATGACATTATATAAGTTATTTTCACATTTTACGGCATTTATTTAGTTGTAGTTAAGTGCTAGTGTTATTGAAAGTGTAATGAATTTTGAATGTAGTGTGTTTACGACATAATTCTTTGATATCTTCTACTTCACTTCAATTCACAGCAATGTAGGAGGGATTTGATTGAAATTTTTTGAGGAAGGAGAGAAAAGCCCTTTTCTTGCCCTAACCTTTGATTTTTGCTCTCATTAGTAGTTATATTCCCTCCAATAATGTTACCAAACCAGAAAGGGCGCCAATTTTCCCTCCCACAAACAGACGTTAACGGCCACGTGCTCTACACGTGGCCTTCTCCGTTAAAAAACTAACGGAATACTAGTTTGGGACCAAAACTGTCAATTTTTTAAATTTACGGGACCAAAACTGCTAATCTCGTAATGAATGGGACCAAAAGTGAAACAGGCCCAACTTATGGGACGAAAAATGCTATTTCCCCCAAAATTGAGCATATATACCTTGAAATGGAAAGCATTTGGCTTAAAAACAATTTTGGTCCAGTATCTTTAGCGTTTTCCCGCTTTGGTCCTTTATCTTTTCGGCTTCCCAATTTGGTCCTTTATCTTTCAAATCTGGTCGGTTTTGGTCCTTCACCCAAATTAGTGATCATTTTGCCCTTCTATAGAAAAACTCAATATAGTCCATAGACATGCTCCAATTTGGCCGAACATGCTTCCGTAATAATATTAAGCCTTCATAAAGTCATATCTTGGTTTGACCGCTTTGATTTCGGTATTCCAAGTCCTCGGTTTTATGGACTTCTTCCAACCACACAACCGATCGCAGGAACTTGGCTCCTTCAGTAACAAAACAGCATAGCCCTATTTCGTTTCCTACCTTAGGGCGTAGAAGGTATTCCAGAACGGATACTTTAATAAAATTTGGGGTAAACAAGTTGAACAGAAGCCTTTTTTATTGAAAGAGTATATGAAATACTAAATAAATATTATTTCCTCCACACTGGAGGAGACAGCTATTCAGCCTCTCATATGCTAGAGGGCTAGACCTTTTTGGGAAACCCCCATAAGCTGAAAAATTGGAAAATATAAAGATTTGCAAGACTCGAAATTATAATGCTTCGAAGAGTAGGGGAAAATTTCTGATGATCCCCTTCTACTTCGCTGCTTCCTTATTTATAACCATCCAAAACGCCAACTGCGAATTTCAGACTTGTTTTTTATGACGTCATTGCGTTCGCCATTTGGATGATGTCATTGCGTTCGTTATCGTTCTTTTCAGCTGGTATTCGTGATGGCTTGTCGGCCATTTAATTACTAGCTGCCTCTTTTAATTAACTCTGATTGTTAGCTTTTGTTGTTTTCTACCGACAATCTCATTTTTTAATTTTTATATTTTTCGAATCTTACTTCTTGTAAAAATTCTTCCGCTTACCCTTGTCCGACTTTGGTTGGGTTTTCTTTTAGGTAACCCGTATCTTGGTTTCGAATAGTGGTTTTTCTTGTTTTTTGCAGCAAGCGCATACATGGTTATGCCATTACCCAACATGCAACATGTTGCATGTCTTCATTCATGTGGTCTCAGTTGCAGGTAGCTTGTTTTCCCATATGAGCATTCTCTTTTTCTCAAACATGCTTTCTGCAAACTCAGTGCTCTTCCCTGTCATGGAGTTTAACATGAATGACCCATTCACCTTGTAGGAAAAATTTTGAATGGATACTTGACTTTGTCCATCTCAGTGAGACAGACCCATATACCCCAAGCTCTTCTGGTGGAAATGTTATCTTCGCTAATAGCTGACACTAGTGGAACCTCTTCTGAGGCAGCTTTAATTTTATGAAAAGCTACCATGACTGGTCTCTACAGCTTGATGAAATGGAACGCTGGATGTGACCCCTTCCCTATAATTTTTGGAGCGGCTAATATAAATTTTAGCTCCAAGATATCTCCTCTTTTTAGGTAGGGGTTGTTTTGCCATGAATCGTATACCGCCCCACTAATCCATTCCGGTAATTTTAAAATTTCTAAAACATTTGGTGACATAGTATGAATTGAAGCTAGAGCTTCAAACTCATACCACTCTCGGACTTCTTCGGGTTTCTTGATAATGGTCTTGCTTAGGTTAACTCCTTTGCGAGAAATTAATTTTTCCCATATCTGCTGATAAACCTGCCAAGCAGAAGAAGAAGAAGATAATGCGTTGATATTAGCCTTAGAAGTGTCTGTCGTTGGCCTAAGGCTAATCTCTTCCTCTTTTACCCCAGAGGCGCTGGCTTGACTCGAATCATCAGAGGTTTGCACTCTCTGTGACTCGTTTGTTGCCGTTTCACCATAGTCTGGCGATAGCCTTGTGCAAGCAGTAGTGGAATCTGCCGCTACAGGTTTAAAGCCCTGTACTCTAGAGGCATGTTTGAGGTCATGCTCCCGCAACTCGTTAGTCATCTCCGAGGATGATACCTTCCGAATTGGTTCTTGTAGGTCATTCTATAGCGAGGTTGAGGTCACCATGGTAGTTTTTATTGCGATCTGGACAGTGTCAAAATCAGCTTTTTGAATTTGTCCGGCCATTTGTGCATTCTCAGCTAGTTGTCCAAACTTTTTGTTAAACTACTCGAGGTTTTCTCTAAGGTGCCTAAGTCTTAACATGATGAAGTTCGCTTCAGATGCATCCATCTCTTGTCAGGAAATCTGTAAGAACATTTTCATGACATTTTATAACAATAATATTATAGCAATAATATTGGCGTTCAGCTTGCCATATGATAATACGCGCTTTCTCAATCTTAGATTCTAATTTATTTTTTAAGAAAGCTTTAATATTGGTATTATCGACTTTCAAAGTGAATTCTTTAGCAAGTAAAATAAAGGCCATTTCTTAAAAGCCTTCCATACCGCAAAGAACTCTTCTTGTTGATGTGCCACACTTGGGCTTGTTGCTCGGTGAACAACCCTCCAGTGTATCTACAAGGCTCTTCCCTTGTAGTGGTCCTTTTCATGAGCACAACTGCCCATCTGTAATGGTTGGCGTCTGTGTAGACCACCAATTCATCCTCATCTTTTAGTATTGGAAGCTTTGGCAGGTTATTGCAAACCTGTTTCAACTCACGAACCCTTTGCGTATGGATTTCCTCCCATTTCACTTTACACTTTCTGTTTCCTTCAAAAGTGGCTAGAAATCCTTTCTATATTTGTAAGATCTTTTATAAAGATACCTGCAGAATTCATCACTACCAAGAAGCTTTGTAAATGCTTCTAATCCTTGAGTACGTCTGGAAAATTGTGGATTTTTTCCACAATATGCTCCTGCAGCTCAATACCTGTTTCATCAATAAGAATTCGTAAAAATTCAATTTTATTGACTGCTATAGTAGCTTTCTTTTCAGAAAGTACTAAACCTTCTTTATAGCATGCATCAGAAAATATTTCAAGATGCTTAATATGATCTTTCATATTTTTGGATGCAATTACTATGTCGTCGAAGTAGTCAAACATGAACTCGAAATAATCCTTGAAAATATTATCCATTTTTTTTGAAATATCTGGGGTGCATTAGCTAGACCCATTAGAAGTACGTTCAAGATATATTGTCCCCGTGTGTGGAGAATGCAGTAAATTTCTTTGATTTACTCTCCATTTTAATCTGATAAAAACCAGACTTGCAATCAAATTTGGAAAACACTTTTGCACATTTAATGCAATCAATCAAGTGCTCTCTACTAGGAATGTAATAACCATCAAACTCTAATATTTTTATTAATGCCTTGATAGTTAATTACGAACTAGGTTTACCTCACCATGATTTCTCACCAGAAAACCAGGGCTACTGTAGGCAGAGATTCCAGGCTCGATGAGTCCAAGATTGATAAGCTCTTTGATAATCATTTGCATATCCTTCTTGTCTTTTATGTTCATCTGGATTGGCTTATATCGAACATACTCATATTTGCATTCCTCTTTAATTTTAAGAGTAGCTTCAATCTTGTTCCTATCCCGCGATGCCAGAGGGTTCTCACTGAAATTTCTCTGAATGAGCCTCTTGACATTCTCGGTATCCTAATTGGATCTGGTGCCATAACCTTAGCAAATTCCTTGAAAATTCTAGGAATCTCGATACACTCTTTCCTTAGGAATAAATCAGAATGATGTGTATTGGAAAGGGCATAGCTATATAGGTTATAGCATATGGTCTATTTCCTTCTTTCATTAGATCCTTTCTTTTAAAATCTTGATGAAGGGTTAAGACTCTGCTAAAGTCTTGGTCTGGTAGGTTGTATGTAATCCTAGGATGAACGTCAAACATCAATTTTTCCGCATACAGATTACCTATCATTGTCCCAAGACAACCATCTCTTAAATTATTGATTCTCCTATCTATTATTGACAAATGTATCTCTGAATCAATTCATTCCTTAAATATTGCTTTTATTACTACTTCATTAGTTCCTATGTGGATCCATTTCATAGTAACTGCTATCTCTTCTTTAAGCCTACTTAATTCTTCAAGAATTTCTTCTTTAGGAATAAGCTGCATTTCCATCACATTACCAGTAAATTCCATGGGAATAGCAAACTCACATGAACTTACTTTGTAGATTATGTGATGTTTCCTCTGGTTTAGTCTTATCTGGTTGAGGACTTTACCGATCCCTCCAATCCTAAATCCATCATATGGACTGAGGTGGGGATCTTGACGCATGATTCTTTCCATGGTTTTGTTTGACACCGTCATTCTAAAAAAGAATCCTGACAGGCTTTCATCCGAATCCGTCCCTATCTCCTCTTCATAGACACTTTCGTCTGAAGGAAGATCCTCGAATTGGTATATTGGTACCAAATCCCCATAGTAGACTGCATCTAGGATGTCAATCATGGCTTTAAATTTTCTTATTCACCACGTTTCTATGGGCAGTCTGGAGCTATATGACCTCTTACTCCGCATGTCCAGCAGTTGCAGTTTTTGAAACTTTCATTAGCTCGGGTATGGGCCCGTTTAAAAGTTCTCCTCGTAGGGGTTCTTTCTATAGATCTTGTATATGTTCGTCTAGATCCTTGGGATGAAACCCTTGTTGGTCCGCTCCTTTGTTCAGATTTGTATGTTTTGGCTTTTGATTTGAACCACAATGATCTCCGCCTGAAAGAGGTTCTTCTGGAACTCCTAGGATAGGAGTTACTATTTTGCTTCTTTCTCTTCCTTGGCTCACTTGATTCTCCTATAATAGTAGAAAAAATCGTTATTATCACAACAGAGAGGAGGTCGTTTAATCGTACCTCTCAGCCTTTTCATGTTTTTCTGAATGGATGCTTGGTAACACCAATCCTTCAACTTGTCTTTAAGGAAAGATATTCTCCTTGCTACTGAATCCAACTATCCTTCAGGTACTTTGTATGACTACATCAACATTTCCCTCCATGGACTGTAGATTTTCGCAAAGAACATTGGAGCTGCCACTTCCACTGCTACTCCACTCTGGAAGAAATACTGGCGAAACCAATAGATATATTCATCTACAGTGCAAATAATTCTTAATTTAAGGCCAAAGAGAGCTTGTGCGTATTCTCTAGCCTTTTATGTTCTTCCTTCGAAGTATCCATTTTCGATGAAGTGTATCTTGATAAGCCTCCCTACCTGATCTACTATTGCACTCTTTGAATCTCCGGCAATGATACTGGCTTTAGTATCAGGTGGGGTTTTATCCCATCCGATTTCCACAAAACCCTCCAAGCTTAACTTCGCTAATTTTATGAAGTTTTTTTATCGAGTTCTAGACTGGTTGCTTCTATCTTTATGGCTGCTACCCATTCATCCATCAACTTCTCGATGTTTCGGAAGTCGATAACATCCAGGTTTAGTACGGCACCATATGGGTGCAAGGACTGGAGCATGGTCCTTGCCCAAAGTGTATTCTCAGGTGCCCTCTTAGGATTTCTCCCTAAATTTTCTTTAAGTCTGGTTCCATAAACTCGAGATGGTGTGGAAATCCTCACTTTCCCTCGTTGGATGATCCTGTGGAGGCTTATTGAAACATGGGCTTCCCTTCAGCGGTGGTAGTGCTGGAGTAATTTCATTGGTTTGAACATTGACTAATTCCACAATCCCGAGTTGGGAAAAAGGATTCAGCCAATTCCTACAGATCTGATATATCCGCTCTGGTTACCTCCATTATTTTATAGAGTTAAGGATTTTTCGGATCTGTTCATCTCATGTCTTTAGCTTGGGAATCTCTTTCGCCTTCCCCTTCTAATGTAGAAGAGGTACTCTTGTCTGGATATGGATGTTTCAGGGTTCTCCCATTGGTTCCTTTTAAGATCCAAAATTTCTGTTTTCAAATCTATAAGATCTTTGTGTAGATATGGAAGGATCTTAAGAATCTCGTCCATCTTGTGGCACAAAGAATCTACTTTCATAGGTATATTAATTAATATGTATAGTTTTGGACCGTCTTCTTAATTTCCCTCAGATCTTGGGAGATCTTTATATCCTGCTCGAGTTCTTTCCAGGCAGTTCCTCTAATCATAATTTTTAAATATGAACCGATGCAAGAATTTACCCATTCCACTCCTCCTTGCTGGAATTTTACTATGTACTTCGGTGGAATGCAAACGCCTCACTGCTTTTCCTGGTAGATTCTGTCGGACTTGGAAATCCCTCATTTCCTCTTTTACCTATTATTTTGTAAGAAGTTTCGAGTTAATCCTCTTGGGACTGCTGCCACATTTTTCAAGAACTTCCCAAAGGAGGTCCTTCTTTTGTCTTCCAAGAATCTGGAAATATTTTCTGTTGTTATCGCAACTCAAACTTTCGTTCGATTCCATTTTCTTTTAAAGAGTCTCCTCCGTTAGTACAAAATAATATTTAATGCAATATAACATATATTTCTTCATTTAACTTAGGTTCTGATACCATTCTGAGCGAGCATGGATAAAAAAATACATAAAATGCAAGAATACTGAAAATGGACTAAAATTTGCGCTTAAAACTAGTAGAGGGGTAAAATGGTCTGACAATGAGCCTAAATCTTGTCAGATCCAGTCGGGGGACCAAAATCGAGCGATTTTGGAAAGTTATGGGACTAAAATGGGATCGCTAAAAGTTAAAGGACTAAAATGGGAAATGGCCAAAATTATGGGACAAATTTTGCCTTTAAGCATCTTCAAAGTGACGGCCGATAAAAAGTGATTTTAGAGATGAATTGTTAAACGCTCTCACTAAAACATAATTGAGTTTTTATGATAAGATTGTTAAAGAACTTGTCAGTTTTTTTTTTTTTTTATTTGGTAAGAGTGATTAACTATAGTATTACAATAATCATATCATACTTAATAACATCCACTATCACAGTAGACAATAACTCCTATTATGTAGTAGATAAACTTTTGGTGTACAACAAGTATATCCCACGCACCTGGCGGGGTCCAAACCAATAACCTCTAATGTCATGGGGTCTCAACTTCATCAATTGAGCTAAGCTTCATAGGCGAAGAACTTACAAGTTTTTAAGCTTGGATCTCAAATTCTTATCCCGGACTCTGATACAAGCAATGATTAATGGGGGATGGGAATTAGAGATTTGGAAGAGCAGTACAGATTTGGGCAGTTCAGGTTAGGAAGTTTAATTTAGAGGTTATTCTTAAATTCGAGAAAATTGCAATTTTGTGTTGTAATATTATGAGTCGCAATTTTTCGTCTTATATGAATTAATTTTAATAATTTAATTTTATAATTTTAAAATTTCGATAATTTTAGTCTGTTTTGGCTGGAAAAGCGTATCTATTTGGCACATAATCTTTGTAATTGGCACTTTCCGGACATATTGGTTCAAGATTATGAAAATTTTAAAGTTATAGGATCAAATTATGAAACTCAATTTGTGCAGGACCATATTGCCACCAATTAAGTTGTAGGATGAAAATTTACAATTTTTCCTTAAGAAAAATTTTATTTTTTGCTAAAAGTTCCACTATCTTTTACTCATAAAAAAACTAAATTAGTAACGTCCATAATTGAAAAATTAGAGCTTTAAAATATATTCTTCAAGCTATATTGATGAAGGTTGTGATGAAGAAAGTAGACAGTAAAAATATTATATTTTTACTAAAAATTCACCTTTTTTTCTTACTCCCTTAGATAAAATAAATAAATAGATTTCACACTTTTAAAAGTTAGAGCCATAAAAATATAATTTTTAAGAACCATACGTTAACATGCCCCAGCATGTATGTGCTAAGGGTAGTGTTGAACAAAAAGACTAAGAAAATTGGTATTATCTGCTGAAAGTTTCACCATCCTTAATTTACTTGTCATAGAGAAAATAAATAAATAATATCTTTTAATTAAAAAAATTATAGACTTAAAAATATATTTTCAAACTCTACAAATCAACATGCATGCCCCTAACAAGGGTTGTCGAACGCATTGCTGAACAAGTAGACTATAAACATATTTACTCCTCTTACATAAAATAAATGAATAAAGTTCATACATAAAAAAATTATGATCATAAAACTATAATTTTCAAATACAGTAGATTAACATGACCTTATCATGGGTGTGCCGAGGGCAATATTGAACACATAGACTACAAAAACTCATATATTTTGCACAAAATTCCACTATCTTTTTCTCTTCATATATAGAGAAAATAAGCTAATACCATCTTTTAATTAAAAAATTAGAGCCTTAAAAAGTATATTTTCAAACTTCAGAAATCAGCTAGGCCCCTGCAAGGGGTTTGGTGAAGGTAATGCTGATCAAGTATACCATAAAAATATTAGTTTTTACTAAAAAATCACCTATTTTACTCCCTTAGAGAAAATAAATAAATAAAATTCATAATTCAAAAAATTAAAGCCCTAAACATATAATTTTCAATCACCACAGATCAACATGCTCCCAACACCGGGTATGTGATGAGGACAATATTGAATAAGTGGGTTGAAAACTAGAAAAGAATGCAATATTCATCCTTGATGCCCAAAAAATATGAGAACGGGAGTGATACATGCGAAAAACGCACGAGTCTAATGGAATATGGATCAAAACTCTTTGATGGGTTAAATTCTTTGTAAGCCTAGAAAAAGAGACTTATAAAATAGAGGTTAGCACTCCAACACCCAAGTCAGTGCGGGACAATGAAATAAGGATAAAAAAATGAGTAAAAATGAAAAAATGCGGAATGATGATGAATATTAATGAGTGCTTCAAAGTAGGTAAAGAGAATCATCTCCCCCTATGAGGGGGCAAACCTGATTTTATAATAGTAGTCCCTAATGGTGAGAGAGACTGTTGTTCGCGAAGGTTGAGGAAGGTGGTTACTTCTATATAGACATCCTATCTTAAAATAATAACAGTTTGTATTAACATCAATAGCACAAATATGCATAGAAGAATTTAAAATATTATAAACCCTTAGTAGTCATTACAATTTGTTTTGAATTAGTTAACTCCATTAATTGTTCTCGAGAATCTAATTGTGGTTGAGCTTGGTCAATTGTGTCTTCACCACAAAGAAGAACAAATCAGTACTAGAATCAATTTCCCACATAAATATAAATGTATAGTAGATGTGCACATCTACAGAACATTTCACTTTTTCTATAAGGATTGTCATAGTTGTTCAAATTTGTTGACAGATAACGACTGACTCTAGTGTCTTTACCGACTTCCTTTTCCTATCGGCTGTCAAGGAGAAACTTGCAACTGTTTCCACTAAACATGCATGTATAATATTTTAGGAGAGGTAGACAACCACCAAAGATAGCTGCTAAAAGGCCAAACCAAATTTAAATAAAATTCTTCAGAATTATAGAGGGTTTTTTAACACAATTTACCCCCTGTGATATTATAAATAGGCAAATTACCCTCTTCTAAAAAAACAATTAGTAATTTACCCCCTATATTTTTAAAATGGCAGTTGGCATAAAACAATTACATCTTAAAGTGAAGACTATAAGTTAGTGATCAGTTAGCTCCCTAGACTGTACGAGCTCAAGAAATTTGAGTTATTTCCATATTTGAATTAAGCTCAAACACTTATCAACTAGCTTGCAGATGTGAAAATCAAGCATATGACAATATAAGATAACAAACAAGCTGTTGGTTGCTATTGCCAAACTTGCCTATAGCCTTATGATACTAGAAGATAATGCTCGTGTCCCAATATGAAAGAATTGAGTAGTAACTCTAATTTTTTATGATGATGACTGTGAATAGGAAGAAAAACTTCAGTTTGTCGAAGTATTTGATATAGAATAAGAAGATTGCCATCAATTGCTCATAGACTACCTAAAATATGAGTGGGTGCCTGATGATTCACGTCGAAAAATTAACATCCGAAAATGTGAAACCCACTTTGTGGACTACGACAACGTGCTTTGTAAGCATTCATTTTATGGGGTCTTCTTATGTTACCTAAGCGAGGACAATGCAATTGAAGCCATAAAAGAAGCTCATTCAGGGGTTTGTCGTGCTTATTGCTCGGGCCCAAAGTTGCACTTCTGTATGAAGTGGATGGGCTACTATTTGGCCTACCACAATCAAAGATTGTATAGATTATGCACAAAGATGTCAAGCATGTTAGTTCCATTTTAACTTCATTCACCAACCACCAAAGCCGTTACATCCAACAGTTGCGTCATGGCTATTTGATGCTTGGGGCTTAGGTGTGGTTGGACCTTTGACAAAATCTTCTGTTGGATATTAATTTATAAATCGTCTGAGTAGGTTGAAGCCGTACCCCTCAAGGAGGTCAAGAAGGAAAAAGTAACTAACTTTATCTACATCAACATCATTTATTTCTATGGAGTTTCCGCAACATCATTACTGATATAGGAAGTCTTTCTGCAATGTCTTGATATATAAACTCACTCAAAAGTACAATTTTGAACAGAGAAAGTCATCAATGTATAATGCAACTGCAAATATACTAGCTGAGGCATTGAACAAGTCTTTGTGCAACTTTATTGAAAAAGTAGTCGCCGATCAAAGAAAGATTGGCATGAAGAAATGGAGAAGCTTTATGGACCTACAGAACCACTTATCATACACCTACTCAAGAAACTTCTTATGCTTTAGTGTATGGCATAGAAGCTATTGTCCTTCTCAAGAAACCAATCCCATAATTGAGAATATTTATTCAAGAAGAGCTCACCTAAGAAGAAAATGCACGCTTGCGCATTGAGGAATTGGAAGCTCTGTATGAAAAAAAAAGTTAGAATCACAACAAAGACTCGAGTGCTATCAATGTCGTCTCTCAAGATGATTTAATAAGAAAATGCAGTCTTGCTCCTTCCAAGTTGGTGATTTGGTGCTTGCTGTGAAAATACCCATTATTACCACTAATTGTACTGGAATCAAATTCACATTAAAGTGGAATAGCTCCTATGTTGTCAAAAAGTCTACACAAATGGAGCCTACAAGTTCCATTGACGATGGCTTATGAATTGGCGCAATTGGCGGGAAGTTCTTGAAATATAGTATGCATAGAAAAAAGGAAAAGAAATTTCAAGTGTTTTTGAACTACGTTATAACTTGATCTCTTCATAGGGCGCATAAGCAACTTATATATTTTCTAAGTTTAGTCATAAGTTTGTAACAAATCATGTTTCTCATATTCGATAATTAATTCATTGCAAGTTGGTAAATTTGGACGTGTGTTATTTCGCATTAGATACTTGGTTTATTGCAGATCCACTATACTTCATGAGTTTCGAAGTAAATATATACAAAGATTGCAAGATAGCAGAAAAAAAATGAGAAAAACTACTATTACGTTATCTTAAGAAGAAACATCGAGTTTCACAACTTAAAACCGAAAAAAAGAAAGGAGAGAACTCAACCAGAAATAAGGTCCTAAACAAATCTCAAGCAAAAGGTCTCAAACTCTTCAACTCTTCCTTGAGAACTTCCAATTCACTCATGAAGACTCTAAATTCTCAACTACTTCATCATTAAGTAGGGTAGTATTCTCTGTAGGAAGCGGATTGGCCTAGAGAGCGCCGTAGAAGCGTGAATTCGAATTAACGAAATTAAGAAATCATATACCCGATCAAGGGGTGTATCCTTGACCTAACCCTGAAAGTTGATGTACAATATTAAGAAAACATAGGCCAAGAATTAGAGAAAAAACTAAGAGGAACACAATCAAAAAGAGAAATTATACCCTCGTCATTTTCCTTCGATTGGTTTCTAGCATTGTTCCATTTTCAACCCGATCATTCTCCTCTATATTTCTACCTTGAAATCCTTCAAAAATATCACTCCAATTATCGGGGATCACCTCCTTCTTGTGGTAGCAAGATAAGAGGAGGGAAGGGAGAATCAAACACACGTTATTGATTAACAACTTTGCTTCTCTTCTGGTTTCTTCTTTGATTCAAAAGAACCAAGAAGAGTAACATGAAGAGAGTATATTGGAGAGAGAAAATGTGAATTATGAGATAGGAAGATGTTATATTGTTGGGAAAGAATAACAGAGTGGATTAGTTTTTTGACCTAGTCCCAACACACTAGGAGAAACCCTAACTCATCCGAACTCTCCTAACCCTAACCTACTCACTATGTGGTCGAAATTTTGGCTCTCCAAGAGCTGCGTATTTCATCCAAACACTCCTCCAAGAGTAAGCATCCTCCCTAATTTGACCTAGACTAGATCAAAACCAGAAAATAAGCTTGGCCTTAAATGGACTAAGCTTTGAAAGATGAAACCATGTTCAATGAACCTATATTAAATGCAATTATAATTACAATCTAATCAATTTAAGATCTATGCCTTTTAAATTTATAAACTAAGACAAGTCCAATTAAATTAATCCAATTAATTTAAAAAGCCTAAACCTAAAAATTAACTAACCTAATTAATTAATCTTAGGGAAAATCCAACTCGTGGATTTTTATATAATAATTCAATCATTTATTCTATCCAAGACATTAATTTAATCCATTTGAATTAATCTCTTTCTTTTGTAATTAATTCAAAATTAATTCCATCACATTTTGGTGATCAGAGTGTGACTCTTTAGATTCACTATTAGCTAGAGTTGGGCGTGTGCGACCTATATAATTAATCAATTTATTTCTAATTAATCGATAATTAGAAATAACCCGTTATCATGATTGGCCGTCTAGCAATAGTCCATGCCACAAAAGATTAGATGAGTTTTGCGTGAGCATTTAGGCCCCAGGTTTAATATGAGTATGGTATTTCCATCAACTGTCTCCCGTCCTTAGCTTAGGTTATGAAATTAGGTGTCGGTTGCCATCCTGGGCTATGAAACTATACTTATAACTCTAGTCCTCATTTACCCCACTGATTGACATGGAAAATCTATTTCATTCATTTAGTCACCGTGGCAAAATATTATTAGGCTTTAAACGGGTATCAGGATGTATAGGAGACAATGCTGTCACAATACTGATAGGGGATGGGAACTCACCATCCTTGCTACACACTTAAACTGCACCAGAGGAAGCTTATGATGACCATGCCCCGTTCTATTAAAATTGAGAATTTCAATCATACTGGCCAGGCCCTCAAAGTTTCCATATGATAATTCCTGCAAGTGAGTTTAGTCAATTGACTACCTTTCTAACTAACCCACTAAAATTGCATACACGATTTATATTTTCTACCGATGAAACACGGCTGAAGTACTTAGTGCGACCCTCCCTAGGACACTCGGTGCCCCGTCTCAAGGTCCTCAACTTAGAACATTTTAGACCGACCCTTAGAAATTGGTTTTGTAGCTACCAATCCTATACACAACTTAAACTCCATAGGTTTAACCCTTTGATATCTTTAACTTGAGCATTTTGGAGATGTTAATTGGTTTCCCTTAACTGTCGCTCAAGAAGACCTTTAAACAACTATTCGGAGGATGATGATCTTGCTTTATCATAGCGTCTTTGCAAATAACACATTCAAATATTCCTCCACTTTAAAATATCAAACTGATGAACTCTCACCATGGATTCAAGAACAAATTTCACATTATCTTTGATAGAGGAGGTGAAGTCAATTGGGATACTTGATATTTTTACAAGAAGAATACTCCACATCTTTTGAACTAAATCCTTTTGATGGTTAAGGACGAGTCTCTCCCCTTCAAGCACCAATATTGCAGCATGGCAAATAGGTTGTTTTTCCTTCACCCCCATTCTAAGAGGAAGAGTTGTAAGCAACAAATTAGGCCCCAAAATCGATCCTTAGCTATCTTGAGAAATCCCGTCATCTTCAACATTAAGGACTTCATCTTATAAATGCAATAGCATATTAACTTAAGTTAGAAAGAAAGGAAGATTTTATAAACGGAGAGGTAAAGAAAAAAAAAAGACCTCTTTTTGACAAAACTCAACATTGATGTTCATTGAGCTCGAAGCAAGCACTCTCGCCATGGTTTCTTCAAGGAAGCCACCATGAGTCTTGGCCCACCATATGTTTATATGCCTCGGAAGAAAATTTCTTTGCTTTTGGGGGCATAGAAGGAACCCACACATTTTCCATAGTCTTGGACAAGGTGCAAAAAGATCAATAACAAATTTCGTTTTCCGAAAAAGCTTAGTAAATGTCTTGTGAAGGAGTCCTGACACTTCGTGTAAGAATTGAAATTGAGGACTAAACCAATGAGGGATGTAAGGCTCAATAACAAAATTATCGCCCTGCTGTAAAGAAAGGTATTTCGAACGGATGGCCATAAAACAAGTTTTCTCAAAATCTTTAGCATGCCCATCATCCACAAATGAGAAGTCCTCATCCTTCGTAATCATATTACAAGTTCAAGAGACAAGTTCACCTTTGTGAAGCCGTTTTCGCCTTGTGGATTGTAATACTCTGCACTCCCTTCACCTAAGAAGACCAAAATTTTGGGCTCGCATACACCTTGTGAACTTGGTAATGAGTCATGAAATAGTGTGGTATCCAACTACAAAGAAAATGAATCGAAAATGGAGAATGCATACGGGTTGGTATTGAGGAGTTAGAAACCTTATTCAAACCTTTGTAAATGCTCGTCAAGACAGGAACAATAAGATAAACTTTTTGACCAACTACCATGATACTCGCCACTTTGAAACTATTTGAACGTATTGAACCAACATTATCAATGGGAAGACTGATTATGGAGAGCCAACATGCTAATACGCAACCAAGAACATTTTTTCCTTTAAGCTCCCTCTAATGCCCAGTCTAAAAATTAAGGTTTCATCTGCAGTGGACCACTTGCCATGTACCCCAAAAGTTCCGAGAGTATATGAGTCAATTTGGGATGAACCACTTTTTTCTCTTTATATTGAAAGACTTTGAAGTACTTTGTGGATATTCTAAATCAAAACTTGATACACTTGTCAAAGGAGAGTTTAGAATGTTTACGACCATCACTATTTCTTTGCAGCAAATGATAAGCGTGGAGCAAGAATTTACAAGAGCAAGGCACAAGTCCTTGTCTCTTCTTGTCAACACCATCAAGCTCTTTAGCACTTGGTACGACTTTGTCATGCAGGAGATTGGTCATAGGTAGTCCAGCAAGGGTGTGTAAGTCCTATAATGAGATAGACGACTCTAAAAAAGATGTCAGAAGACTGTTGGTTGATGGGCACCACATTTCACAGAATGCATTCATGACGTTAGAATTGCGGTCGTAACTGAACATCAAAGCATACACGGAGTCATATACTTGAGTCGGAACTAGCTAGTGGTCACCACACTAAGAATGTCTTTGATCCACTTCCAAAATCTTTTGACGTAACAGAACTCATAGGCAAACTGAATATTGTCCCCCCACTTGGCTTTTCCTAAGGTGATGTGGTGGCCTAGCGTCAGTAGAGGACTTGTTTCATTGGAACGACGGTGAGGAGTTCCTTGCTGAGACCACACCTTGAAGTCTTGCTCAATAAAATCTCTTGAGACCATTCTCCATGTAGGGTAATTTGTCAGTCTCGTCCATTACTTAGCTTATGAACAAATAAGAGAGCTTCTCCTCAAATTGCTTCTCATGTCAACAATAAACAAGTGTTGCACCCTAAATGAAGAAGAAATGTCCTTGAAGTGAAACCTTGCCTAAATTGACAAATTTAAACGAAGTTGTGATTGGCAAAAGCACGACATCACATCTCAAGCGTGAAAGAAAATGGAGAGAAAATAGTGATTTACTTAAAGTCCCTAATCAAAGTAGCAATCCCCAAATTTGTGGACCTTCACGTAAATTCTCATATCCTAAATTTTGTAAAAAAAAAAAAGAAAAAATCAGAGAAAGGGACAAACGAAACGGAACCAAAAAAAAAAAAATAAGGAACATAGAAAAAAGTGTAATTATTTTCTATACATATCCTAGTAAAGCAAACTTCGGAAGACTAGACAATTGCATCTAAAAATTTAGCATCTCCAAAAGAGCAAAATGTTGATCAATCAAACCAAACTTGGAGACTAAACGAAAGAAAATAAAACCTATAAGTGTCTTAGTAAAGATGTCTACCAACTGTTGCTTACTGGAAATATATTTGGGAGCCAAAAATCCTTCCTGGTACTTGTCCTGCACTAAATGATAGTCAATCTCAAGGTTCTTAGTATGCTCATGGAAGACTGGAATAGCCACTATGTGAAAGGTAGCTTGATTATCACAAAAGAATGAAATAGGAGTATGAATCAAAATATTAAGGATTATAAACAGATTATAGATCCGAGTAAGTTCACAATCTATTGATCCCATGTTTCTATATCTTGCCTTTGATATCCATCAAGATATGGTGTTTTGTTTCTTAGTTTTCCAAGATACTAAAGTTGAACCAAAGAAAGCACAATACACTATAAATGATCTTCTACTGTCAACAAATGATACCCAATCTGCATCACATAGGCCACCAATTATGTACTTGGATGCAGGGAAAAAGAAACATTTGGTGAGAGTTCCTTTAAGGTATCTAAGCAAGTGAAGAGTAGCATCCCAATGCTGCTTGTAGGGTTGCTTTAAAAATTGACTAAGTGATGTGATGCATATGAAATATCAGGCCTGGAAAAACCAATATATATTAATCTACCATTCAATTTTCTGTATGTTTTTGGATTGGGCAGCACATGTCCTGCTTTTGTGTTAAACTTAATCTCTACTGGTAAGGGAGTGGTTGTTGGTTTTGCATCTTTCAATCAAGCATCTGTTAGAAGGTCTTTGATATATTTTGATTGTGTAATTGTTATGCCCTTTGGAGACCTTGCAATTCTAAACAAAGGAAAAATTTTACCTCACCAAGATCTATAATGGTAAAGACTCTGTGCAAGTAAGCTTTGACTTCCAAAATTTCTGTTTCTAAAGCTCCTACAATAAGAATATTGTCAACATATACAAGTAAAACCAACAAACCTAATGGAATGTGTTTAGTGAATAGGCGATGATCATGTTTGGAATGAGAAATCAAAAAGCCTTTAACTTGCTAGTGAATTCAACATTCGACTGTTTCGAAGCCTACTTCAATCCATACAATGATCTTTTCAACTTGCAGACATAACCTTCAAATACATTATAACCTTTTGGTGAATTTATGTAGATCTCTTCATCCAAATATCCATGCAAGAAGGCATTGTTTATGTCTAATTTATGCAAGTGACAGTTTAAAGAGACCGCAATAGCAAGTAAAACTCTAACATATTCTTTCATTTGGTTATAACCTTTGGCTACCAACCTTGCCTTATATTGTCAATGGTCCCATCTGCTTTCAATTTCAGTTTAGATACCCACTTATAGCCAACAACTCTTTTGCATGCTGGTAAGGTGGTAACTTTCCAAGTGTTGTTGTGAAGAGCTTTCAATTGAAACTGCATTGCAGGCCTCCATTCATTACTTCGTTGTGCCTGTATAAAACTTCTAGGTTCCTACATATGTGTTAAGGAAACCAAAAAACAAGTGTAAGAAGAGCTCATCTCTATAAGTAGATGTGAGTTATTATCAATTACACAAATTTCACAATGAAAGTCATGCATCCAAGATGGCTTGTTGTGTATTCGAAAGATCTTCTCAAGTGGTTTGATGGCTTAGGAGCTGATTCTACCATAGGTTGGTCTAAGGAAGTATTTTGAGTATCTGCTAAAGAAGGACCATTGGATAAAGGGGGTCATGTTCATCAATCACTGAAGGTAAGGTGCAAGTTATTGGATCTAATTGTTTTCCTGCATAGGGGATACATTTCATAGAATCTCACATCTGTAGAGAATAGCAATTTGATATTGAGCATATCCATCAAAGTATACACTTTACAACTCTTATATCAAACTTTCCTTTATAAGGTAGTTATTTGCTGCAAAGAATAAAGTGCCAAAAGTTTTCAATGTGAATAGTCTACTGGTTTCTTGTGAAGTATTTCATAAGGAGTTTTCCACTTCAACACTTGTGTAGGTAGTTTGTTTATAATAAATATGGCAGTGAGGATGGCTTCAGACCAAAACATGCTAGGCATGTTTGATTGAAACATTAGGGCCCTCGCAACTTCAAGAAGGTGTCTATGCTTTCTTTTTACAACCCCATTTTGTTGTGGGGTATATGTACAAGTTCTTTATGTAAGATGCCTTATTTTGTCACCAATATTTGGCAATCTTCATTAAGAAATTATGTACTATTATCACTCCTAATTGTTTTGATTCTCTTATTCAATTGTGTTAAAATCATTTTGTGGAAAACTGTTAATATAGCCAAAGTTTGTGATTTATGTTTAATAAGAAATGTGTACTTCTACTATGACCATCTACAAGAGTTAGCATGTAATTACAGTGAGATATGGAGTGTTGATTGTAAGGTTCCTAAATACCTATATGAATAAATCAAATATATCAAATGATTGAGACCGACTAGTTGAAATAGTAAGCCTATGTTGTTTAGTTTGAGGATAAATTTCACATAATTCCAGAGGTGCTTTATTTTTACTCAGAAACTTAAAATGATTAAGTACAATACTAGAGGAGTGGCTTAATCTTCTATTCCACAAGTTTATATATCTATCAATAGTATTTAATCTTGTCTCATATTCTATCTTCTGAATGTGTTCTAAGTTCTAATGTTTGAAGGAGTTATCATCCAAAACATAAAGCTTTCCCACAAGTTTAGTTATTGCCACAACTTTTTCAGTTTTGTGGTCTTACAAGACACAATGCAAAGGATAAAGTTTGAATCTAATGTTAGTGAAACTACACAATTTCCCAATAGAGAGTAGATTGAATTTTTTGTTAGGAACACACAAAGTAATCTTAATTCGTATCGAATTTGGTAGTTTAATATCTCCCATGATTCCTACCGTTTGTTTGGTACCATCAGCAAGATGGATATAAGTTTAAGGCTTAGTTTCAATAGTGGTGGAAAATAAAATTTTGTTATTACACATACGTGATGTTGCACTACTATCAGCAAGATGGATCAGTGGCTCTCAAGTTTGTGACCTCCTTCGAAGCACCACAACTGCAAGTTGGTACTGAGACCAGGCAGGTCAATTCATCTCAAAGTTTCTTGAGTCTACTGAAATAGGCTGGCACTATGAGGGATCCTTGTGTTATTAAAGCAATTTCTCTCTATGTTTGATATATCATGGGTCCATTGCTTACACCATATCTCACTTCCAGTTCCAACCAAAGTTCTATAATTAGACTAAATAGAGGAAAGATTCCATAATGTCCTTTCACATTGAATTTAGCAGCCAAGAAACTACTAAACAATCAACTCTAGTCCATTTCTCAAACTCTTATGCACTTTCAGAAGGTTAGGGATTTTTCTTGTTGATGAAACCCAATTTCATCTTGGCACCCAAGGTAATCTTGACCAATTTGCTCCATGATAGGAAATTCGTTCCACCAAACAAATTTGACACCAAATTTGATTACGAATTGTTTGTGGCTTGAACCTTTAAAGACTCGTGGTCAACTAGTGTCTTCTTTTATTGTTTATATGTTTTTTAAGGGCTCCCAATGGATATATCTTAACTGTGAAATCTTTCTAAGCTAGAAGAGTATATGAGAGAGGAAAACATCAAAAGAAAGCTCTAATACCATATAGAAATGTGGCTTTGGTCAAAACAGCCATGGATTTCTTCTTGTTCTTGAAGATGTACAGTACAAGACAGAAAAAAGTAAACAATCTTTTTCTAAATTCAGTTGGAAAAGCATTGCTCAATTAAATAGAGCCTAACTACAATAGCTAGTCAAATAACAAATTAACTGCCTAATTATCCAACTAACTAATAGCTAAATCACAACTTATAAAGTGTTACAACTTATAAAAGTGTCATTGCAACTCTTTGTACATTATGTCTAATAGAAAATGCACTTGACAAATAAAAGTGCTAAAAGGAAAGAAATGCATTTTTAGGCTTTAGTTCCCAGGTTCATCTGCATGTGATGCATTTTAGCTCTACTATTCCAACTACTACTATTTATCTACTGCAAATCTCAACAAGATGCTGAAGCAGAGTCATGTTTTGGTGTGTAGAAATTCTTTCATGATTATTGCTTATGATACAATCGTATTTGACAATTTTGAATACCCAACCATAAGTTTATGTGACATTAAGAGAGGGTTTGACTACACATTTTATAGGATGTATTTGGGAATGACAAGATGTTAGATATTAACTTAAAATTAATCTACTGACATGTTTGGATAAAATAAAATGGCAAAATATATAAGATGACAGTAAATATTTTCGTGACTAATATGATCTAATTTTGAATCAACTTATTCAACATAGATAATAAGTTATGAGCACTTTACTTTCTCTAAAGGAGATTGTATGCTCATAACATCTTATTTTAGATTTTAAAAGCTCATTTAGCTAAATACATTACAACATCTTATAAGTTTTATGAGATATTTTAAAGAGCTTATAGCTCAACCTTACATCCTCTAAGGTCCCCTTGACTTAGTTGGAAAGGATTCGAGTGGGATTAAAATGTGATTGAAGTGATGATTAGAGGTGTGCTAAGTATATAATTTATTGTTTACATTGTTATATTAGGAACTGTATCGGTATTGATTGTTTTTGTTTTATGTTTACCAACACATCTTATATTGAAGAGGAAAGATTGATGTGACACTAATACCTTGGTATAATTCCAAACAGTCAACGTCAATGTATTGTCGTGTAAAAAAAAATGATTAACATGTCATTAGTTAACCAACAAAGTTGTTGGGGAATTTAAATTAAGGGACATTTTCAAGAAAGGGGCTTAATTTTGAGGACAAAATGGAGATGGAAATGTTATTCAGAATACATTGGGCCATTAGGATTGCTTAATCCCATCAAGTGGGCTCTGATTGCAATCAGAAAGAAATTTGAACTTGTACCGGATCTTTACAAGAAATCACGGGCTGTATAAAAAACAAGTAAACAAAATGTAGGCCATGATAGTCCGGGTAATCATGGTTAATATTTCAAAATAAATGGGCCTAAGTGTATCATGTTAAGAATTGAGTTGACTCCTCTAAGAAATGGTAGTTAATTGCATTTTTTTCTAGCTATAACACTCTTTTTACATAGTGTGAAGAGCTTTTAGATTAACTTTGTTAGACTTAAAATAGTTTCTAGATATTGTAACGAAATTTCTCTTTGCATTTGTGATACATGAGTGATAAAGGACATTCTTCGAATAGAGATCAAGATTTCATATTAAACCACATTGCAAGGAGTTCAGGTTATTTATTGAACTTTCATGTGACTTTTTGCATCCTAGAATAGTTAGAGATAAATATTATGGGGAGATTTTATATGTTGTTTTCTCCATGTAAGAGAAAATTAGGAATCTTTGAAGTTTGAGCTTTTTTGTGACCAGCGACCTTGTATTCATGGCATGTTTTTCTTCTTCCAACTCAAATATATTTGCATGTTGGATATGAATCTAAATTTGGAATTGGCCGAATATTAAGAATTGGAATGTATAAGATAATTTTATCGAGTATATTAATTAGAACTGTGATCTTTTTCATTTTGGTTGTCTTCTTTTATGAGATTGGGATTTCAATCTAGAGGTTATTTTATTAATCAACTTTTTATTTATGCATAATGTGAATTGCATTCTATTACAATCTATGTTTACATTGAATAATATTTAATAATTTATGATTTGATTTCTATAGATTCCTATTACACTTTGGTTGAAAGAATGATGCTTCAAATCCATGTTTTCTCTACTTAATTTCGATCTTGCATTGCTTTGAAGCTTCTTGTAATCTTGCATTGCTTTGAAGCTTCTTGCGGGTCGTCCAAAGGTCGTGTATATGGATTTGAGAGTCAACTTCCTCATCACATTATGTATATTGTGGAGGCCTCAAAGCAAAACAAAGGAAGTTAAATGACCAATTTGACCTTTTACAATAGGGGACTTAAAGTAGACATGCAATTGCAAGGGAGCACTCCCCTCTATCACCTCCAGCACCATCCGGCAACGCCGAGTCATGACGCTAGAACCAATCGTTGTCTTTGCCAATTCTTCTCCATTTTCAGCATTTTTGTTGGCCGCTTCACCACTACCTTTCACATTCTTCTTTCATTTTCTCTTCATTGCTTTATTTTCTTTTTTTCTTGACCTTCTCTCATTTTCAACTATCTATGTATCTTAGTCCATTTTTTAGTTCCCCTTCACCCTAAAACACGATTTTCATCCTGTTCCAAGTGTTTCGTTTTAAATTTTCTTCTGTCTTCTCATCCCTCTATTGACTTCTGTCTTAATGTTTTTACACTACACAGGTAGTCGATGGATACGGCCGAACCATCTCGTTCACGTGGGCGTCTCAGCAAAAAGGGACCTCGGTGGAACCTCCATCTTCGCTCTCAGCATCATCAGGGCAATATCTTACCCTTTCTTTTTCTCACTTCTGATCGTTGGATATAAGACATTAAGGACAATGTCATTCTTAAGTGTGGGGAAATTGAATTTCTAAAATGGAATTTATGCCTTCATGGAATATTTGGTCTAAATGATATGATCTGCCTTATTAACTATTAAGTGCACGTTGAGCTTATTCTCACAAATCCTAGTTTCACTCTTGATGACATGATTAATGAATGCATTGTTAGGATTGCAAGAGACAACTGACATAAGTAGGAAAAAATTCAAACTTGCCACACTGATTTTGATTGTCTTGATAGTTGTTTTGGATGACGAATGCATGTGAGTAACACACATGAGCCAATTTTTGTGATCTTTTGGGCCTATGAGCACATATATTATTGCTCTCATATTTTATTTGGTTGTACGTATCATCTCTGGCTTGATTTTCTAGAATTTGCTTGGTTATGCATGCTAAGGTTGCACTACTAAGTTTGGTGTGATGAAATTGATAAGGGCATTAGGACTAAACCATTTTTTCTATGTTAAGCCTACATAAATGTCCAAGCATAGTGGCCTAATTGAGCTCGAGCCTAATTTCATTGTCATTATAGGTAAGATACAAGCCTTTTATAACTAGTTCTTTTCACTAGACCTTCGAACACCAATTTTAAAGAATTAGAATGACAGCTTGTGGACTACTTTTTCTTCATCAACATATGGTTCAAATGCACAATCTCTACTCCCTCTGAAAAAAAATAAAAAAAAAATAGAGAAGAATCGCTTGTGGAAGTTGATGAAAACAAAAGAAAAAGGAAAAAAATAAAAAAAATATAAAACTCCATAAAATTTAGAGAAAAATATGTGATACAAAAACAAGAGAGAGAGAGAGAAGAAGAAGAAGAAGAACGAGAAAGTTGAGAAAAGAAGGAAAAAAGAGGAGTGTACAGTTAACAAATATACACTTGAATCACAAGAATTTGTAGAGTGGCAAACTTTACAAGCATCATCATCTAATTCCTTTAACCTAAAAGAACCCTTTGTGTTTTAATATTTTTTTCGTCATTCCACCCCATACCTAAAGCCCCATTACAACCTGAAAAAGACCCTTTGATTCTTGCACCGAACTCACCGTTAAATGGTGGAGATGTGATATAAGAGCAAGCATATGGTAAAATTCTGCCATGACATGACTTGAGAGTTCTTGATCACCCATAAACACTTTGAGCACATTGAATGAATTCTAAACGAGGTGTTAACTTACTTTGCATTCTGAGTCCGAAATGATTGTTAAGACAATTGATTCATTGTGTGGTTGGTGATTTATACTATGAAGTCTATTGTTGCTTGCACATTAACAGTAAGTTCATTTTCATTTGTTGGCGTAACTCGAATCGGGGTGAAATGAAATGAAGGGGATTTTCTTTTGAAAGGGGGTGATTGAATTGAATTGTTATATACTTGAGGACGAGCATGACTTTAGTGTGGGGGAATTTGATTAGGGCTAATTATATGATATATTTTGTATTGATACCCCTATATTCTTGTGATAACATGCTTGTTCTTAGGTGTATTTATGATATTTTAGGAGCTTTTACGGAAGGAACGAGAGTGGCATGAAAAAAGCTAAAATATGGAAAAAAAATGTTTCTGTAGCTGTGATGCCAAAATAACCTGTGACCCACGGCTTATCTGAAATCCGCAAGACAGAAATTGGTGTCACTTTACCTATGCCCACGGGCTATCAGACATGCAGTAGGCGAAAATTGAAGATCCCTAAGTTAAGCGTTTATATAAAATATGATGTGGAGCTACTTTATTTTCTTGTAAAATATTTTGAGAATTTGGAAGGAATAGAGATACAAAGGAAAGAAGAGAATGGTTAATATAAGGCATATTCATTGCTCCTCTTATCATAATTAAAAGACTATTATAAAAAGTGGAGAATAGGCAAGAGAAAACAATCTTTTTTTGCTGGAAATTTATGAAGGACACAAGGACAGAATGAGAAGACAAGTGGAGGAGCAAGATCCGACGCCGAAGTGACAGACCGATCACGCCCAACTTTCAACTCCATGAGTTTTTTTTTATTTTTCTCTTTTGTGTTTGATTTAGATAAGATGAACTAAATTAATCTTTGATAAGGCTTTTTTGAAGCCTAATTGAGATAATGTTCTAAGTTTATTGGATTAATCTACAACTTTGTTTTCATATATCTGCAAATTATCGTGCTTGTTCACATAATTTGAGAGCCTGATCAACTCTTGGATTTACTTCGTTATGTTGATGAACTGGAAGGTGATTTGGCATCGTGAATATGGTTAATTCGTAGTGTGAATTGAATGGTATATTGACATAGATAGGCATGATTCATCCGGTCGCATGGGTTGTTCACAGATCTTAATGCATTATTTTCACGAGTTTTAGATTGGATAGATCCACTGTTTCGTTGATAATAATAGGTTTAGTATATCTCAAGAGAGTGTATCAAATTAACTTTGGAAGAACCTTGGTGTATGAAAACACTTGCATGTCATATTAATCTGTTAAATTTCGCATTCATTAGATCAATTAGGTGGATCAATTGCCTTGGCATTTTTCTCATTATCAAATCTTCTCCAACACGTTTGTTTGATTTATTTTAGTTAGAAGTAATTTTTCATAGTTATAACCCACCATCTGACTCTCGATCATCCAAATAATCATAGATTAGTTGTTGTTTTGGTATTTGCTTCACTTAAATTCTCGTGGGAACGATATTGATTATATTACTTGATTGCTACTGCACTTGCTATTAAACTATGCATATTTTGGCAATCATCGAGCACGTGAGGCTGGGAATTGAAAGGAAGCATGGAAAAAAAAAAAATTGCATTTGAGTTAGCATTTAATTAAGAGAACTAACAAACTCATAAAAAGAAAGTGCCAATTTAGGGATAAAAGATATAAATGGTGATTATTGAAAAGCTGAAATCGAATAAATTGTATTACTTTGGGACCAAAAGTATAATTATCACGACAGATTTCTAGGCAAAACGAAAATACAAAAGTAAACTTAACTTGTGGAACCAAAGAAGCGTCATATTTATTTATAACATGTTCACATTGTGCTGGATAATAAAGATTATACCTACGCTAATTACTAGATCAACATAATTAGAATATGAAATTACACATACAAATTCGTATCAGACAAACCTAGGACTAGGGATAGCAACCAACGGAGTCCTTCTCTTTGTCACAATCCCAAATATATCCTCTATGTCCACTATGTCACCCTTTGGCAGCTGCCAATCAAATGAATGCAGAAGTGAAGCCAACACATAGCTCAGCATTCTCTCTGCTAGTGGTACTCCAGCACAAATCCTTCTTCCTGATCCGAATGGAATATAATTAAAATTATTCCCTAAAATTCCATTTTCCAGAGTTGCCTAAAAATCTCTCTGGCATGAATTCTGACGGGTTTATCCCAAGCAAGAGGGTCCCTTTGAGTAGACCAAATGTTTACAATGACTGTCGAATCCTTAGGAATAGGGTATCCTCCCACAATGCAGGATTGGCTGGGAATTCTTGGTAATAAGGGTCCTATTGGATGTAGGCGTAGCGTTTCTTTTATGACAGCGTCCAAATAGACTAAATTTGGAATATGGAATTCTTCCACTATATTATTCAATCCTACGACTTCATTTAGTTCCTTGTATGCATTTTCTATCACTTCTGGATTGTGCATTAACTCATCCATTACCCACTCGATTACGGTTGATGAAGTGTCCGTCCCGCCTAATATGACATCCTATTTATAAGATAAATTTGGTCATTAGACATAGTGCGTATAGCTGAAAATAAAAATAATCATCATCAATTAAACTATTATATGTTGTTTGATGCTAAACCAACATTTAGATATTAAGAAACATAATAAAAAATAATGGATGGTATATATATTTGGAAATCGATTAGGGTACTGCTTTCCATTCGCAAAAGAGCTTTGTTTGTTTTAATATATTTAGAATTAAATAGAGTTATCCTCCTTAAAGTATGTGTTTCACATCAATTACTTCCTTTGAATATTAAAATCTTAAAAAAAAAATCCTCACATTTTATTTTTAAATTTAAAAAATCCATTTTACCCTTATAAAATTACTTTATAAAATAAATTAAAAGGAATTTCTAAAATACCAGATCATCCTTTCTCGAAACTTGTTCTAAATTCTAGTTTTACTTATATTCATCAAACTCTTTATTTTTATAATTCTAAATTACTTGGAGCTCACAATTTTTTAGTTTTACTTATTGGTCAAATCAAATTAAAAATAAATTTATCTATACATATATATATATATATTTATATATCTACTAAAAAAAACCCAATTGACAAAACTAAAATGATTGACGAACTAATAAAAAAACAATTAATACATATTTATAATATATGTTTATATATATAATAATTATATAAATGTCGTAATTATATTAATTTATAAGTTTATTTTTAACTTGGTTTGATAAATAAGTGAAATTAAAATAAAACGACCCCAAGTACTTTGTGAGATTACAAAAAATAAAAAGAGCTAAGTGAGCAAGTGATAGTAGAATTAAACAAAGCTTTGACAAAGGATGATTTTGATATTTTAAAAATCTCTTTATTATTTTTTTTTTTCACAAAGCAATTTTGTAAGAGTAAAATGAATTTTTAAAACATAAGAATTAAAGGTAAGGTTTTTTTTTTTTTTTTTTACGTTTTAATACTTTAGGAGATAATTGATATAGGATGGATGATAACTCTATTTAAACCATATATATTTATTTGATTAGGTAAATTTACTACATGTTAATTCTTTCCTTTTCCAAAGTAGCATGAAAAAGTCTTCATTATCTCCTTCCCTGTATATATTAAATTAACCGTGTCAAATCAAACTATTAGTTATTTTCATTAAAGTATCCAAGAAGACGAACACCAGCTTTGGAAGGATAACAATCAATTGAAACGTCAAAGTTGAAGTTCCAAGAGACACAATTTTTGTTATAGTATATTGTTATAACATGTATATATTTGTGAATATATACAAATGAAAAAGATGGGGTGCACAAGAAAATCCCCAACCCTCCTAATATTTTTCTTCTTTTATTAATGATTGATATTAATTATCTGAATAAAAATTAGCCTAAGATCATATACTAGTAACTTTAATGGTTATTATTATAATTGAAATATTGAAAAAGGGCAAAAGAACTACTTAAAAAAAAAAGGGCAAAGAGCCTCTCAAAACTTTTAATAAAGAAGCATATTGTCCCCCTTTGTTGGGTAATGTAGTTTATTCGCCCATTTTTGTAACTGGTTTAGCTACTTTTGTTTGTAAATGGTTACTTTTACCCCTAATTACTAAATATAAAAATTAAAAAATATTATCACTTTTTTTTCTTTATATTGCATCACGCTTCTCTCTTCTTTTGGAAGTTATTTTCTATAAATTCTAGGGTAAATTACATTTTGCCATCCGAACTATGCCCGTTTTTACACTTTGGCATTTAAACTCTTTTTTGTGTCAACTGCCATCTCAATTTTGCGAAATTTGCACTTTACCATATATGATCGTCTTTTTGGTGATTTTTTTATCGAAAAAATATCACATGCTGTGCATATGTAAAAAATAGCACATCAAATGACCTTTAAATATCACATGTGCATTGCATATGATGTTTTTGTAACAAAAAACTTGGTGAAAAATAGTTATAAATGGTAAAGTGTAAAATTTCGTAAAATTCAGATGGTAAATAAATGAAAGTTTAGATGCCAAAGTGTTAAAACGGTCATAGTTCGGATGGCAAAATATAATTTACCCTAAATTCTATGTAGTTTCTACGGAAACATGTATAGTTTATTTATTAATTAGGACTAAAAGTGACAAGTTACAAACAAAAATAGCTAAAAAGCAATCACAAAATGATTGATTGAACTACGTACACTACCCAACACAGGCGTAATATACTTTTTCTTATTAACAGATGAGGAAGACATTTTGCCCTTTTCTAATATTTTAGGGGTAATTTTGCATTTATCCCAAAACATGTTTATATTGACTATCTGTATGAATATATATATATATATATATGTATAAGATTAAAATATAGCGTTATGCTAAGTTACGCCCCCTATAGTTAAATTCATATTTTTTAATATCGTATAAAATTAGGGGTGGTGTAAAGTTGGATATTTTCCTAATGTAATATATGTAAAATTAGTTAGAAAATGCTCATATAGTCCAAATGTCTACCGGAAAAACTAAAGTAATAAAAAATGATATATCATGTATCTTGCATATAATTTAGTTTAGGAATATTGCAATTTTAACCCAGTAATTATAGGAAATTGATATCACTAGAGAAAAATTATTGTTACTTTTAATTCTTCCAAAGTAATATGACTAGAGAAGAAATATCATATCAGCAAAATCGATAGGAATCCCCAAATTAAAAAGAGTATTCATGTGCCAAGCATGTGTTACTTTCCAACTAGTATCCTATTTTTTGTTTAATTCAATGAAGAGAGAGAATTTGAAGCGTCACCTCTAATAATAATAGGATCAAAATTACATTTTCTTTTCTTATTAAAAGTATCATGATAAATATTAAGATAAAAAAATTTGAAGAGTAACATACTAATAATAAAATGTAATCAATATGACATATTAGCTAAAAGATTAGAAAAGTTGTTACATACTACAGGAAATTCTGAACAATTACTTTTGGATAGGTATGGAATAAACTTTATACACCTAACATGCATGTGCAAAATTGGAGTTGTATGAAATAGTACTATTTTGCAATATAATTTTGGAATTGATCATTAGCAAATCTCAATAATAGGGACTTACTGTGATCAAGCCTTTGATCTGTGTCTTGCCAATTTCCGTCTTAACATCTTGTTTCTCGCTCAACTCCATAAGCATCTGCAGAAAATCCAATCTCCCACCGTTCTTGTTGCCTCCTTCTCCGAACTTCGCACACTCGTTGATGATATCTTCGAAATCTGGTCGACCCTTTGCATAATATTGCTCATTTCTTTCTCCACTCCTTGAATATCAAACCTGGAGAGAACCGGCAAGAAATCAGACAAGTTTGGCTTTCCCAACAAAGAACCAGCTCTTGAGACCAGCGACAACAATGTTGCCCCAATCTTGTCTTTCTTCTCCCCTTCAATGGTGTTTCCCCACACCATGCTCATTGCAGCATTCAGAATAATACCAGAAGCTAGTTCATAGATTTTAACAGGGTATTGATCTTGGTATAGATGTTTCTAATCACTTTCCTGACCTCATCTTTCCTAAGATTAAAAGTAGCATCAAGGCTGGTATTGCTTAGCATATGGTTTACAAAGATTTTTCTCCTCGTGCGCCAGCTAGAGTTGTAAGGACAGAAGTTTATGTCATTTTCGTTGAACTGACAATGCGCCCAGCAACAGTGATGTCATGGTTGGCGAAAATGGTGTCTTGATCGCGAAGAACTTCTTTTATGAGGGACGGTGAGCTGATCACGAAGCAGAGTTTGCTCCCCAGCCACAGCTTGTAGATTGGACCGTATTGGCGGGCTAGTTCAGTGAACTGAATATGCATATCGGGGCGAAGAAAAGGCAAGAAGCCCACAATTGGTAAGCCCCATGGTCCCGGCGGCGTGGGGGGTGTTTTGTTGCCGGACTTGGTAAACAGCATGAACAGGCACCAGAAGATGGGCAGTGAAATTATTATCAGAAGTGGTGCTGAAAGAGGTGAAGAATCACTTAGACAAATCATGTTTCTTGAGTAGACACCAATTTAATTGATGTATCTGATGTGTCTATCATGGTCATATATACTAGTAGGATACGTGTGTACAAATACAATAATAGTTTTATTAAATTAATAATTTATATCAAAATACAATTGACTAAAATAAATATAGAGAATAATGGATGGAAGAAATAAAAATAGTTTGCACCAAGTTGTATATGATGTGTGTATATAGTTAGTCATATCATCAAGTTGTATTAGTTAATTCTGCACCAACTTGGTCATATATATAGCATATGGCCAAAATAAAAATAGTCATCAATTATACTGTGATATGTTGTTTGACGCTAGATCAAGGTTTACATATTAAAAAATATGATAGAAAATAATGGATTTGTTTGTTTTCATATATTTATTTGATTAGGTACACTATGACATGTTAATTATTTCCTTCCCTGTATATATATATATGCAAGAAGAGAAGACCATCTGTGGAAGGATAACATCAATTAATAGTATCATTACAAAAAAATAATGCTATAGCAACGGATCTTTTGCAGCAGAAATTTCCGTGGCAATTTGCCACGGACTTTGCCACGACTTTGCAACGAAATTTTCAAAAATTGAGTTTTTCGTGGCAAATTTCGTGGCAAAACAACAATGAAATGTTGAAATGGACATTCCGTTGCAAACGTCCGTTGCAAAAATTGGCAACTTTTGGATGGTACAATTTCGTTGCAAGTCGTTACAAAAGTCGTGGCAAACATTGCCACGGACCATATCCTTTGTTAATTTTCAATGGTTTTTACAACAGATAATGTTCGTGGCTAAGTTTGCAACGGAATTTCAAATTATATCCGTTGCTAACCGCTTTTGCAACGATCTTCAAGTTACAAACTTTTTTAAAAGAAATAGCAATTATTTTTGCCAGAACTCCTTGGTATGGGGTCGGTTGCAAATGAAGAGTTGGGCGTTGCAACGGGTTGTGCCACGGACACAAATTCGTAGCAAAGTTTGATAATAAATTTTGCAATAATATTTGCAACGGACATTTGATCCGTTGCAATCCATACAAACCGTTAGGGATATTTATTTTTTAAATGTTTATTTTGCCACGGATTTTGCAACGGTCATTATATCCGTTGCATCCATATGAAAAGATTGGTCGCATTTGCCACGGACTTTGCAACGGAACACGCAACACAACTATACTCAAAATTCCATATTCAATAATTTTTTAATTTTATACTCAAAATTGACCATGTATTGTAATTATTAATCAATATCATATATTTTATTTTAAATAATAATAAACTATGGTACTATTATTTATATATTTAACCTTTATAGTTTATATAAAGACAAATTTAATTAATAATTTAGTAAATTTTAATATTTTTTTTTATTTAATATGACACATATGAATTTTATGTTATATTTTAATATATATTTGTATTGTCTTAATTTTTTTAAATTGACAAGTAATTCACTGATGTTTTTTTATATCTATTTTTTAGTTTTATATTTATATCAAGATACAAGTATGCATTATGCAATCTATTTTATTACTTATAAATTTATGTCGAAATTTAGTAATTCTTGTGTTAATCTAAAAATAATGATAATAACGATGGTTGAACAATTTTAAATATTTTTATTATTTTATTATTATATATATATATTAATATGTAATGAGATCAAAAAGTTTAATTAACAATTACGATGTCTTAAAATCTAGCCACCCGATTCATACCAAATTTTAATATATATAAGCTTATGTCCATTAGTTCATATTTGACGGTATGATGTAAAATCACATGGCCGGATTCAACGATACACCATTTTGAATGATTATTTTTGTGTTTCGAGTACGATATCTTGACATCCGTACACCCAATTAGTCTGAAACTTTACCAAATGTATTTTGTTATAAGTTTGATCATATCTAACGGTTTGATCTAAATTTTGATTGCCTGATTAACCCATGCTATTCAACAATGTAAAATGATAATTATATCAATGTAATACTAACATTTATGAATAAATAAATTTATTGCAGATTGTGAACTTATATCAATCTCAATTATAAAATATATAAAGATAATAAAATAATAGTAATTAATAATATTTGAATAATTTTAATTATTTTTTTCTTATTTTAATATATATATATATATAGTGAGATCAAAAAGCTTAATAAGTAGTTGATATTTTAAAATTTAGGTGCCTGATCCTACCAAATTTAAATATATATAAGACCGTGTCCATTAGATCATATCAGACGGTATGATTTAAAATCACATGGTCTGATTCAATAATACACTGTCTTGAATGATTATTCTTATATTCGAGTATGATATCTCGATATCCATAATCCCAATAAGTTTGAAATTTACCAAATGTATTTTTCTGCAAGTTTGATCATATATAACAGTTTGATCTGAATTTTAACGGTCTGATTAACCCATGTTGTTCAACAATGTAAAATGATAGTTATATATAATAGTAACATTTATGAATATATAGATTTATTGCAAATTATGAACATATATAATACTAACATTTAACTTTTGAAGACATTGATTATTTATTGAGCATAATGTATTTTGTTATAATGTTCCTCATTTAAATACATTTTGAGAAAATATAATTTTAATATAAAATAACTTAAATTATATGTAGAAAATATATAAATAAGAGATAAATTTAATTTTTTATTAAAAAAATTATAACTTAAATTAAATATCCAAAATATATATATTTAAAAATATATCTATAAATAAAAAAATATTATTTAATTTTAATAAAAAAATTTAACATACACTTTTTTTCATTAATTTTTAATTTTCCTCCAATTTTTTCATCTAATTTTCCCTCCTCATTTCCCCCCCCCCCCCCCCCCCCATTTTTTCTTCTCTTTCCCTCTTTCCCCTTTTTCCAGCCTTATTGCAACACATTTCCCCTTCCTCTAGGTTTTTTTTTTATCTTTTCTTTCTCCCTCTCTTCTCTCCCCCTTTCTCCACCTCTTTCTTCCGCCCCACCGCCAGCCACCAACGCTGCCGCCTGCAACTGCACCGGCCTAGTCGCCCCCAGCGCCGCTCTCGCCTAGCCACCGCCGGCCGCCGCCGCCGCCACCCGTCGCCATAAACTTTCTCTCTTCTATTTTCTTCTTTTCTTTGTGATTCTTAAAATATATTTTATTTTTTTTGGTAAATGGGTTACTAATATTTTTGTATTTTTGTTTCTTTTCTTTAGAAGATTTGAGGAAAAACTAAAATTTTCAAGTATGTTTTCTTCTTTCTTTTTTTTTTTAAGATGGTTTATTTTGGTGTTATATTGTTGTAAATGATGATTGGTTGTAGATGTTAAAAATGGTTTACTTTGGTGGTATATTATTGTATATTTTGATAATATAGTGGCGTTAAGAAATTGAGTAATGGTGTATGTAATAGTTTATATAATGGTATTAGAAAGTCTCTACTTTATTGTCTTGTTTTTGAAATTTCATATTTATATAAGGGGATAATTTCATTTTTCGTACCAAAAGTATACTCATTTTTCAGTTTTAGTACCCCAAGTTTTCGAATCATTAGATTTGGTACCCAAAGTTTTTAATTTTCATTCGCCTGAGTACCCTCCGTTAGGTTAACCGTTAAAACAACAATCAAACCAATTTTAAAGGAAAAATTAGGTGAGATCTTGTCTATATAAGGTCAAGTTTTGCTGCCAGTTTATTCAATTCACCAAAAATTTCTATTTTAATTTTGAAATTGAGGATAATAGTGTTGAAAAAAAATCTAACCCAATTTCTATAAAAAAAAATGCTAATTCAAATCATTATGAAAATAACAATTCAATATTTCCTCCCAAATAAGATCATTATGGAAATAAAATGCATGCTAAATACTAAGTAATTTAGAGATAATAGCCTAGTAAAAATTTAAGAAAACTAATAGTCTTATATTCAATCACCACATTGTTAACGAAAAATAAACAGAAAAAAATTAAATAAGCCACTCAAAGGATGTCAACGTACTTTTGAGTCAAATAAAATTGCATATCCATATTTTGATATATTATACCGTTGTTTGTGCACAAAATAAAAAAAGTATATTTCAATTATTATTTTTGGCTGAGAGAATTTTGTTTATAAATTTATTAAAACTTTCTATGTCACTAGTCACAAAAAAGACAAAAAAATATTTGTTAAAATAATTAAAGAAGTATGAAAAATTATAGTATGAACCCTCGATAAATAGAGTATGACAATTTTGCGTTGTGGCCAAGCAAAAAAAAAAAAAAAAGGGAAAAAAACTATTTTTTTCAGTAAAATTGGTATTTTTTTTATAAATTGGATTAAATATGTTTTTTTTTTTAAATTATTGTCATCGGTTATGAGATTGAAATTGAAAAGAAATAAAATAGAATTTTTTTATGTATTGAATAAATTGTAAGTCAAATTTGCCCTTACATAGACAAATTCCCGCCTATTTTTTTCTCCAAAATTAGGTTGACCGTTAGTTTTAACGGTCAACTTAACGGAGGGTACTCAAGTGGATGAAAATTAAAAACTTTGGGTACTAAATTTAGTGACTTGGAAACTTGGGTACTAAAACTAAAAAAGGGGTATACTTTGGGTATGAAAAGTGAAATAATCCCTTTATATAAGTGTTAAAAATTTATATTTTGATTTATGTAAAGGTGTATTATGTTGTCTATTTTGTTTGATATCTATCATAATGGTTGTGTATTTTATATGTTTAGTATATATTGCAATTGTATTAAAAGTAATATTTAGTGTATATTGTAATGGTAAATGAAGGGAAAATTGTATTTTTGGTCCCCACAATATGATGTGTTGCACTTTTGGTCCATAATTTACGGGCTTAGCATATTTAGTCCCATAGGAAAAATATTGTAGCACTTTTGATCCCATAGAATCAAATTCGACAATTTGGTCCCATAGGATAAAATTATAGCACATTTGGTCCCACGGTATAGAACTTGTGGGATCAAATGTGCCACAATTTTTTATCTTAGGGACCAAATGTGCTACAATTTAATCCTATAGGACCAAAAATGCTACAATGTTTATCCTATAGGATTAAATGTGCTAAGTCCGTAAACTATGGGACCAAAAGTGCAACACATCCTACTGTGTGTGTGGGACTAAAAGTGCAATTTTCCCGTAAAAATGAAATATTGTCTTATATATTGTTTAGTTTCTATAATAGGATGATTGTGTTTGTGGCGAATGAGATGATTGTGTTGATGAGATAAATGAGTGTTGTTATTGATGATTGTAGATTAGGATTTTATAATTAAGTTAAAAGCTATGAATTTAAAAGTTTCAATTAAACTAATTTAACTAAGTTAACTATGAATTTTAAAGTTCAACAAAACTATTTCAACTTAGTTAACTAAATTTTATTAGTTCCAACTAAATTAATTTAACTCAGTAAACAATGAATTTAAGAATTTCAATTAACTATTTCAACTTAGTTAACTCAAATTTAAAAGTTTCAAATAAACTAATTTATCTATGAGCTTAAAAAGTAGCTTCGAGTAAATTAAATAAACTATGAATTTAAAATTTTCTACTAAATAAATTTAACTAAGTTAACTATGAACTTAAAAACTTCAACTAAACTTTAAAATTTTAACTTAATTAACTCAAACTTAAAAGTTTCAACTAAACTAATTAAACCATGAACTTAAAAATTCTATTAAATTAATTTAACTATGAACTTAAAATTTTCTACTAAACTAATTTAACTAAGTTTACTATAAACTCAGAAAACTTCAACTAAACCTTTTCAATTTAGTTAACTCGAATTTAAAAGTTTCAAGCAATCTAATTTAACTATGAACTTAAAAATTCTATTAAATTAATTTAACTATGGACTTCAAATTTTCTACTAAACTAATTTAACTAAATTAACTATGAACTTTAAAAATTTCAACTAAATGTTTTTTAACTTAGTTAACTCAAATTTAAAAGTTTCAAGGAAACTAAACTAATTTAACCAAGTTAACTATCATTAAAAATTTCAATGAAACTAACCTAACTAAGCTAACTATTATTACAAACTACTATTTAGGAGAATATCTTTGCTTCAAAGATATTCCATCAGAGACTAAGAACTTTTGGTTTCAAAAATTTAGTGTAAGATTTCAATTTAGTTTATTCTTTTATTCATTAAAATTTAGTTATGTTATCATATTGATGTGTTATATTTTGTAGGTACAACGCGGAAGATATAAATGAATCAAAAGATCGCTCCAGCAACAATGATCCATCATCCGGCCAACCACCTTTAGATAATTGTAAAAATGATGATGACTCCCCATATTGAATATTGGACATATTTTGTATAGTGGACGTGAAACATTAAATTTTTGTGTAATGGACATGTTTTGACATGTAATATTATCTTTCTATATTTTATTTTGATTAAATATCTTTTTATGTTTGAGTTTAATAACTTGTTAATTATAGATTAAATATAATTTTAATTTAAAATTTATGTATAAAAATTTGAAAGAAAAATATTATAAATGGAAATTATAAAAAATATTTGCAATGGATTTTAATAAAAATAATTATTGCAAAATTTGCAACGGATTGAAGTTCATTGCAAATGTCGTTGCATAATTTGCAATAGTTACTGTTGCAAATAATGCATTGCAATTTTACAACGAAATTTCGTTGAAAAATGTCGTTGCAATAAAATAAGAAAATTGCCGCAAATTTTGCAACGGAGCTATTATAATAAAGTCGCTGCAAAAGTTTGGCAAGATCCGTTCCTGATGTCATGGCAAAAGTTGCAAAATTCGTTAACAAGTCAAACTTTAACAACATTATTTGCAATGGATATTTGCCACGCACGATTGTCCGTTGCAAAATTGCCACGGACGAAAAAGTCAATGCAACTATAGCATCACTACCTATAGCAACGGATAATGTTCCGTTGCAAATTTCCGTGGCAACACCGTATAGCCATGGATTTTATGCAAATTCCGTGGCAAATTTCCGTTGCTATAGCACTGTTTTTTTGTAGTGGCTCCTCCAAGATTGAACTTCCAAGAGACAAATTTTTTGTTATAATATATTGTTATATATATATTTGTACATATATATATATATACATATGATAAATCAGCCTAAAATAATCTAGGGTTAAATCCCCCCTGCACCCTAAATTATACATAAAATGCATTTACACTTCTAAATTATAAAACATAATAAAAAAGCCTCTTATGATACAAACTAATCTTTTTATGATGAAAATACCCTTATTATGTACACTCCTAAAATATCTATATTACAATCATTCTCCTAAATATATATAATCTGAATTATTATAAGTTTTTTATTTAAATAAGTACTACCAAAAATTTATATTTTTATACCGATATAGCACTAACAAAAAAGTCCTTGTTGGGATGGACTTTTAGGACGACTAACATTTGTCCCAAAATACCTCCCTAATTGGGATAATTTTGGGATGACTTCGGACAGATTGGAATGATATGCCTCGTACTTGCACATACCATCCTAAAATTAAAAGTTCGTCCCAAATTTTGTTCCAAAAAGTATTCGTCATACACCGTCCCAATTGTCGTCCCAATATTTTGGTGTTAATGATTTGTGACGTAGTTTGGGACGATCTGCACACAGTCCCAATTTTGGTATGACATTTGGGACGACTTGATATGATTTTGGGACGGCATATCGATGATCCAATTTAAATTTAAATTTATATGAAATAGTACTATATTGCACCAAGTTGGGCATATATTTAAAAATCGATCAGAGAATTGTCTTTTTTCTAGCAAAATTACAAAGTTTGTTGCATAGGATATGGCTATTTCAGAATTTAACCCTTCGTTTTATGGATTTTTAATTTAATCCTATTTTATGATAAAATAGGCTGAGTTAATTAGCCCAGAAATGTTGTAATGTTGGCATATTCATATTTTGTTGTTAAAATACATGTGCCCCATTAATGCCCAGCGACGACGAGGTAACGGGCTTCAGCAAGTGGCAGCAATCATGAACAGCAATGAGTGCGAGCGCCAGAGAGTGCCAACAGCAGCGAGCGCAAGAGATGGCGACCGAAGGTCTTGAGCGAGAGAATGGCAGAGAGAGAGAGAGAAGTACGGTGATCTTCATGAGCGGTATAACCTAATTTTTCCTCCAATTTTTCTCTCCTCAAGCCCTTGTATGCTTCTCACGTGCCAAGATCCGTTAATTTTAAAAATTGATTTGACGGAAGGATCAAAATTACTAAAATATTAATAGTATGAGGAGGAAAACTACAATTCAAAATTGTTTGAGGACCAAAATTGTTTAAGTAGTTATGTTTGGGACCATAATTTCATTTATCCCACCCAAATCCCTTATCAACTTTTTCGTACTGTAGTAATCTCTTGACAGGATGTGATCGTTGGACAATATTATTAGCCTACTAGGATAAATATGTTCGCTTAGAAATATTGCCCTCGACCTTAATAATCACCAAACCAGCAATTGATGCAAAGTGAGATTAGGTTCAACTACTCCACAACGGCTGGTTAGCAGCGTGCACTACATCATAAAAACGGTCTGACAAACCTAATACATAATCATAGGGTCCCCCCCCCCGTACCACGAACTAGGACCTCGTACCATCATCAGACACACCATCGTGGTAAGAAGAAAAATAACCTAGTCTGGCTACATCAAGAACCATCCTCTGCGCCCAATCCATCTGAGTAGTTGGGGTTTGCTCCTCCTGTATTGGAGGGGCAGTCATAGCATCAAACAACTCCTGCACCCTCTCCTCGCCATGCGAAGTCCAATTATAATTTTCGATCCAAAAAATTAAACAAGTCTACCTAATTGACCGATTGTCAAAGCCGTCAAAATTAATTACTAATTCAAAAATTATAGCAGTAGTGGAACTAGGTCGATTCCCTAGGGAACTACGATTTAATTTCTTAGTTTAGTTGCAGTAACCAAATGGGGATTTGAATGAGATTAACCACTAATTAATGAAGACTAAACAATAAGCAGAAAAAATAATTGAAAATAAATTAAGAGGTAAGAATTTCAATCCAAGGAATGTGTCACCCAATTGCATAAGAGTAATTTCACAATCAAGCATTCAACCTTGAAATCTATTAGGATAGCCATAATAAATTTCTATTTTCCTATGTAATTAATTTGACTCAAACCTCTAAATCAAAACTTATTATGTCAAGACTGGGTATGATAGCGTACCATATCAATTTAACAATAGCATTGCATCAATAAAAACAGTTGAACCTAGGTCAAACAATTGAGATAGTTGCAATAATCTAACCTAGTTCCCTTGTCCCTACAAATAAATCATGCAAAACACATAATTGTTTGGTTTGAACCTAGGTCGAACAATTGAGTAGAACAATTAACATTGAATCGAATTGTCAGATCTATCATAAATAATTATTCCATAAATTATAAATCAAAACAAAAAGTACTCGATGAAATCACATTAAATCTAGAATCTCAAAACATAGTAATTGGGTTCAACGTCTCCCTTGAATCAGAAAATAAGATTAGCTACATATCATGTGTGTGTAGAAAATTCTAGAATATAAACTACAAAGAAGAAAAGGGGAGAGACGAACTAAACTAATAGACTAATAAAATATGAAATTCGATCCTAATAGTTAGCCTTCACACCCTTTTTATTGCGCCAAAATCATCCACTTGTTGCCTTCCAACTTGCCTTATGGAAAATAAAATAAATCGCAGCAACAAATCTTTTCAAATTGCCAATTTCCGTGCATATAAGCTCGACCATTGAATAGGGCGTGATTACGCCCTATCGAGTGTTCAAGTATGTTTTTGTCCTTCCTTCTCTTGATCACTTTTTGAGTTCAATTGCACCATTTTTCCTCTATTTTCATCAAAGCTTGTCATAACAACTACTACATTCAAAAGATGGTTAATTCAAAGATCTATGCAATAAAATCTTTCTAAAATATTCAAATAGACATGCATAGGAGTGTTCTTATCAAATTCTCCCACACCAAAATCATGCTTGTGCTCAAGCATGTCTTGATTCAAAATAAAGAATTATTCACTTGTATTGCACTGGCCCCCCTATGCGTGCTCAATAATGATGATGGCAACATTATTTTCCAACTTATGAAACTTGTGAACATCCAGCGTGGTCGAGCATATATGTTTTGGAATAATAGACTGATCTCAGTTAATGCGCTCTATACATGCTCGGGCTGCATTTCACGAAAGGCAATCGTGATCAATTTCTGCATGAATATGTGACAATCGTGGCTCTTCATGCCATACATCCGTAATTCCATCATGTCAACGCAGCGTGCAAGGTTAGAGCATATCCATTAGGAAATTTTAGGTCACGAATCCATTCACATACTCTTCTCTTCTGCTCCTTCCCTACTGTTTATACCACTTTAGGCATAGCGTTCGGTCTACATTCATCCAACTCCAACTTAGGACGATTACATATGATCTTTAAATCCCTGCGTGTGTTCATATTATCTTTCATCTTTTCATTGATGTCCATCACCGTGTTGAATATATGACAAAACACATTTTTCTTAATGTGCATGACATCAATGTATGTCAGATAAGAAGTGTTGACCAATACGGGAGATCCCAGAAGATGTTTTTCTTTGTCCACTTGTGATTGCTACCATAGCCATCAGGTAATTACAATGACATTTCAATTATAGGACTAATATTTACAACCCGATCGAGGATCTGGTCTCCTGTTAGCCTCGGATGTGCAACATTATTCTCGACATGATTCTTCGTGAAGGCTTTCTTATTCCTTCAGTATAGATGGTGCGCAGGGAGAACTTGTCTGTGGCAGTCAAAGTAGCACGCCTTCCTACCGTGTTGTAGATGGAATGCCCTTGTATCATCCATACAGATCGGACATCCCATAACCCTCGCGGTACTCCACCCAGATGCCATTCCATAAACGGGTAGGTTGTTCACAGTCTACATCAATGCCGCCTGCATCATTAAAGTCCGATCTGGGGCATGGTCGTACGTTCTTACACCCACATGCCACAACTGCAGCAGCTCTTCGATCAACGGTTCCAAGTACACATTGATCAGATGCTACGGATTAGAAGAGCCAAGGATTACCATTGTTAGAAGCATGTACTCGGAACTTATGCACATACCAGGGGGAAGATTGTACGGTGTAATGATAACCGACCAACATGAATAAGTACGACTATATTGACTGTGCGACGCAAAATCATCTGTGCAAAGGTTCAGCTGAACATTACGCGGTTCTTCTGCAAAATTAGGATACATCCAGTCAAAATGCTTCCACGCTTCGACATCAGATGGATGACAAATCGACCCCTTCAGTATCTGATGTGCGGCATGCCACATCATGTGCTCGGCAGTCGCCCTCGAAGAATACAATCTCTGCAGGTGGGGAGTCAGGGGCAGGTACCTAAGGACTACATACAGGGACTTCTTTCGGTGTGGGTCTCACCCTCGAGCAGGCTTGTACCTACTGTCCCCATAGTATTTGCAGTACTCCAAATCGGCGTTTTCTTCCAGTACAACATGCAACCATTCTTACACGCATGAATCTTCTCAATTGGTAAACCCAAATCCTTTACCATTTCCTTCATGCGTAGTAATCTCCCGACAGAGTGTGATCGGAAGACAATTTCTATTAGTCCATTGGGATATTCAATCATATATTCGCTCAAAAATATGACCATCCACCTTGATATTCACCAACTCAGCAACATCACCCAATTGAAATTGATTGCAACCATCCCATAAAGGTTGGTCTGCAGCATGCACTATATTAGAAAAACGGTCTGCCAATCCTGACTCATCATAATCGTATGGGCCACCGTCGCCATAAACATATGAACTAATACCAGCATCCACGGGGTAAGACCTCGTACCATCATCAGGGACACCTTCGTGAGAAGAAGCAAAATAACTCGGCCCCGCTGCATCGAAAGCCACTCAAGTAAATATGAAAGAAAATTCGAGTATTGAGAGTGTTTGTGGTTAGTAAGATTTTCTATAACATGAATTGTAATGAAATGAAAACATCTTGCACATATATATAGATAATTTGTAGTGGCTTTTGTAACGACTATTGTGATTCCTAATATGGCCGTTGAATAGTAGCCTTTGAAAATTAGCCGTTGTTTTGTAACGGCTATTGTAACGTCCAGTTTTTGGTGATGACATTCGAAACGATCATTGTAACAGCATTGGTAATGACTTCTATTTCATCCGAAAATTTCATTATAATGCTTTGGCCGTTACAAAAATCGGTACAATATTGTAACAGCCGAAATGTTGTAACGATTTTATGCACAACACACTGGTTGTTAGAGGTGTCAACATGGGTTGAGACCCATGGGTTCAACGCAACCCAACTAGTTTTGGGTTGGGTTGGGTTGGTTAAATTTTAAAATAGGCTGATATGGGTTGAAATTAAATAAAATTATATTTTATATGGGTTGGATATGGGTTAAGTATAGGTTGTATATGGATTAAAAATTGGTTGGATATGGGTCCAACCCATAAACTAAATTAAAAAAAACTATAAAACCCACTATTTTTCTTTTTTATATACACACACTTTCAGACATCTCTCTCACACACAAACTCTTCTTTTCATATACACACACTCTCTCACATATCTTTCACACACATCTCTCTCTCTCTCTCTCCACACCACACACACACACACACACACAAAACACGAAACACGTTACTCTCTCATACACACACTTTTACATCTCTCCCACCACCCTCTTCCCCCCCACACACACTCACACACTATATTTTAAATTATTTATAATGTTATTCTTATTACTTTTAATTGTTTAGTGATTTTATATTTTTATGTGATTATTTTATTTCATATTACAGCTTATAATTCTGAAGATAATGAAGATAAAGATAAAAATTATCTCTCAACAAATATAGAGAATTTAGTTGCACGACTTGATGTTCATTCAAGATGAGTATTTAAAATGTTATGAATTATTTTGATAAAATGTAGTATTTTGTTAGACAGAATCTTAATGTACATGGTCATTAGACAGAAATGACGTATAATACAAATTTTGTTGTATTACATTGTAAGTAGTAATTATCTTTTTCAATAGTTCAAGTATTGTCCTTTGTTCTTTTCGTTGTGTGAAATTTTAAAATTTAAATTAATAAAATGGTTTATACTAACCCGATCCAACCCATTTGCAACCCAAACCATTTTGGACCCGTTCATTTAGACCCATTTTGAACCCAACCCATTTTGGACCCGACCCGTTTGGACCCAACCCAAACCCGACCCAATCCGCCCATTTGCCACCCCTACTGGTTGTTATGGCCATACGCATGGTTTTTGGCAGTTACAAAATAAGAAAATGAATTTTTCCCATATAACGTCAGCCCACTCGAACCGTTACAAAACAATTACAATGGCCGTTACAATTGGAACGGCTTTTGGCCATTACAAAAAATCCGTTATAATTCTCGTATTTTAGTAGTTAATATTATATATATATACATATATATATATATCACCCGGTCAGCTTCAAGCTAATGTGGCGGTACCCATGGCTACAGACATGTGATATTTGGCCGAACACTAAGTAAGAAAATGACACGCATGAAATTTCTGAATAAAATTCAAAAGTTGGCCGAAAAATTACATAAGAAAACCCTAATTCGAATTAAATTTCATCGTAGTTTAAATTTTACAAGAACTAAAAAAATGTGTATAATTACTGGACTAAAATTAATATTAGGTAACTTAACGGATTAAAAAATTATTTCCCTATATTAAATTAACCTTGTTAGGTCAAACAATTAATTATTTTCATTAAGTATTCAAGAAAACGAAATTAATATATTCCATTAAGGATAACCTAAAATGAATTAATATATTTTCATAAGCTTCAAGTTCCAAGAGACAGAGTATATTCCATTTCCAAATCGCATAGTTAAAAAAAAAACTTGCTAACTCTTTCATACACAAAATATATTTATATATATTCCATAACCAAATCCCATAACAAAATTGGAGTTATATGAAGTAGTACTATTTTGAACCAAGTTGGACCTATAGGATATGGCTATTTCAAATTTTTAATTTTTATATTTTGGTAAATTGAAAAATCGATCGGAGAAATGTGTTTTTTGAAGCAAAATTACAAAGTTGGTCCTATAGGATGACTATTTCAAATTAAACCCCTTGTTTTATGGATTTTAATTTAATCTATAGAATAGCTGGAAATGTATTCTCTTTAAACTTTTGTTCCTTCATAATTTTTATTGTAATTATAATCTTCTAAAACTATATTTTTATTTTTTGCAAATGAATACACCACAACATAATGAACAAAAGGAAGAAAATTCATTTAAAAGCACTATATCAATTGACTTACACTAGCATCTAATATCTAACTAATATATGGTTATAATAAATAGCAGTCGCAAATAAATAGCATTTCAGTCCTACATTTTTTAAATTTTCACAACTTCATCATTTTTCATTGAAATTCGTCCTTTATGCCAAAAAAAAATACATATGAGTTTCATTCGGCCTTTAAAAATTAGGATTGTTGTTTCTATTAGGTCATTTGCTACATGCATAGCCCTTAATGTTTGTTTGTTTTGTTTGTTTTCATATATCTATTTGATTAGGTACATCTACTGCATGTTAATTATTTCCTTACCTATATATATATATATATATATATATATATATATTAAATTAACAGTGTCAGATCAAACTATTAAATTATTTTCATTAAGTATGCAAGAAGACGAAGACCAGCTGTGGAAGGATAACATTAATTAATAGTATGGCTCCTCCAAGATTGAAGTTCCAAGAGGTTGAATTTTTCTTGTTTTATTAATGATTGATGTTACTTTTCTGAATAAATCAGTCTAAAATAATCGCTTAGTAACTTTAATGGCTATATATCACTATTTGAAAATGTGAATGATTATTTGAAGTGATATTGACTATCTTATATATATATATATATATTATTAGAAGAAAATATAACATTATGCTAAGTTTGTTCCTTTTATAGTTAATTTTTTATAGTATTTTCGTTGTTATTGAACAATTTTTTTATAGTGTAGTGTAAAGTTGGAAATTTTATTTTCCTATTTTCTAGCATGTGACTTACTTCATTCTGTAGCTTTGAATTCGTTCGGCTATTTTTTCTAACGGGCCATGAGGAAGGTAAGGAAAAATTTCAACTTTGATCCTATAACTATAGAGGGTGCACATCTCGACCAAATTAATATCACTAGAGCAAAAATATCATATCAGTGAAATTGATAGGAATCCCAAAATTAAAAGAGTACTCATGTGCTAAGCATGTATTACTTTTCAACGAATTAAGCATTTCTCAATGACATCTGTCTTAAACATGCGCTTTTTTTTTTTTTTAAATTATTGTCCTCTATTGAAAATTATATAGAGAGAGAATTAACACTGTCACCCCCAATAGTAATAGAAGTAAAAATTGCATTTGGTTTTCTTATTAATATAAATATTATAAACGTAAAAAATTTGAGTAACATAAAAATAATTTAATGGGTTAATTTCACTTTTCATACCCAAAGTATATTCCTCTTTAAGTTTTAGTACCGAAGTTTTAAAGTCATCAGATGTTTATATCCAAAGTTTTTAATTTTCATCCACCTCAGTACCTTCAATTAAGTTGACCATTAAAACAAACGATCAATCCAATTTGGAGGAAAAATTAGGCAAGAAATTTTCTATGTAAAAGGACATGTTTGGCTTCCACTTTATTCAACATACAAAAGAAAATTCTATTTTGATTCGTTTCGATTTCAATTCCATAATTGAGGACAATAATTCAAAAAAAAAAAAATACATATTTAATCTAATACCTACAAAAAATACCAATTTAGTGAAAATAGTATATTTTTTTTTCCTTTTTTCCTTTTGCTTGGCCACAATTAATGCAAATATTGTCATACTCTATTTATCAAGGATTTCTTCTATAAATTTTCATGCTTTCTTTTAATTATTTTAACAAATATTTTTTTTTGGCTTTTTTTGTGACTAGTGAAATAAATTTTTTTAATAAACTTATAAACAAAATTGTTCCGGCCAAAAAAAATAATTGAAATGTATTTCTTATTTTGTGCACAAGAACTATATAATAACTGAAGGATGGATATGCCATTTTATTTTACTCAGAAATACATTGACACCCTTTGAGTGGTTTAGTCGATCTTTCTCTGTTTATTTTTTCGCGAACAATTCGAGTGTTGATTGAAAATAAGATTTTGTTAGTTTTATTGAATTATTACTAGGCGGTTATCTACATTACTCTGCATTTAGCATGCATTTTTATTTTCATAATGATTTCATTTAGGAGAAAATATTTGAATTGGTATATTTCCATAATGATTTGAATTAGTATTTTTTTTTATAGAATTGGGTTAAATATATATATATATATATAATTTACATCATTGTCCTCAATTATAAAACTGAAATCACAATAGAAAACTTTTGTACGTTGAATAAAATGACAGTCAAACATGTTGTAAGACAAGATCCCACCTAATTTTTCCTCCAAAATTGGGCTGACCGTTCATATTACCGATCAACTTAATAGAGAGTACTCAGGTGGATGGAAATTTTAAAAGTTTAGGTACCAAAATCCGATGAATTAAAAACTTAAGGTACTAAAAATGATAACAAAAAATATATACTTTGAATATGAAAATTGAAATGATCCCTTATCTAATTTATATCAATATGAAGTATTAGTTAAAAGATTAAAACTGTTACATACTATAGGAAATTCTGACCAATTATTTCTGGATAGGCATGGAATACTTGCGAACTCTTTCATACATAAATTATATTTTATATATATTCCATTACCAAATCCCTTATATGCACATGTCATACATATAAAATATATTTCTATTGAAATAAAAAATTGATTTAAACTTTATACACCTAACATGCATGGACAAAATTGGAGTTAGATGGAATTGCGTTTTTCCAAGCAGAGATGGTCTTATAGGATATGGCTATTTCAGATTTAACCCCTGGTTTTATGGATTTTTAATTTAATTCTATGTTCTGTTAATATAGGCTTAATTAATTAGTCCAAAAATGTTGTAATGTTGGTCATATTCACATTCTGTCGTTAAAGGCAAAATATGTGCCCATTAATAGCTGGAAATGCATATTCAATCAGTTTTCAATACATTATTTATTAAAGTGTTGTTAGTTTTTTCCAACAAACATTGCCAGATTCAAATGATAATGATGATGTAGCAATAATTTGTCGTATTCGTGTTGTTCGCAGGAATTATCACTGAGTGTGTAATTGATATTTCATAGTAGAAAATAGCATTTTTTTTATAATTTAGCTACAGGCAATCGTTGTTATAACTTCAAAAATTACTATAAAAATCCATGTGGTTTCTAAATGAATGAACTACTGAATTATTGTAGTTTTGAAAATAAAATTTCTATGATGTCTCATTCGCAACAGAAGCAAAAATGATTATGAAATTTTGAACATTATAGCGGCTGGAATAGCTACAAAGTTTTTATTTGTATATAGACTATATTGGGGATAATTACAATTTTGGTCCTTATACTTGACCACTTATTCACTTTTGATTCTCATACTATCGTCCTTGACAGTTTTAGACCTTAAACTTACTGTTCTTTTTACATTTTTCGTTCTTGCCATTAGTTGAGGTGTTAAAATAGATGGAAATTAGAGTTATTGGGAACACCCCCCCCCCCCCCCCCCCGTTGGTTATTTTATTATAGAGTTTCAATAATGAACTTTCCACTATTTTTTTTAAATAGAAGCTTTAGTTGAGAAAATTTTGACGTGTTATATTCAATTTTTGCCATAACATGAACAAAAAAATTGATCAAAAACCTGTCAAGAAAAAAAATGTCATCTTATATACAAAATCTGCCCAAAAAATTGATCAAATTCTACGAAAAAATCTACTAATCAAATCGTGCTCACTGTAAATTCAACTCAGAATAACACCATTATGGATAATCACGATTTCCAGAATTTTTCTTCAGATCTTTGTCAATTTGTTTTGGCAAATTTTGTGTATAAGATGTCATTTTTTTACAGATTTGTTATCAACTTTTTTTTCATGTTTTAGCAAAAATTGTATGTAAGATGTCAAAATTTTCTCAACTAAAGCTTCTATTTGAAAAAAAAAAAAATAGCGGAAAATTAATTAATGAAGCTTTGAAACAACCAACCAAGGGAAGGGGGGGGGGGGGGGGGGGGGAAGGGTTTCTCTTTTCCCTCTAACTCTAACTTCCGTCTAATTTAACACTTCAACCAACGGCTAGGTACGAAAAGTGTTAAAAACTGATAAGTTTGAGGATTGAAATTGTCAAGGACAATAGTATAAGGATGAAAAATAAATAAGTGATTAAGTATAGGGACCAAAATCATAATATCCCGATTATATTGCTATACAATTTTGGTGGTAAACTAGCTACTTAATTTTCGAAGCCATGTCACTACAAATTTCCACTTCCATTGCAACAGTAGTGGCTCCAGATTTTCTGTTGCTAGCAATATAGCAATAGAAAACTAAGGATTATTATATGTTTGTAATGGATGTTTCGTTATTATTGAAACAAACTTCACCACAAAGTGTACGTGTATTATATACCTGTAGAAACTGCTACATAAATTTATAGTCATAAGATAGCTATAGAAATTAAAAAAACTGTAACCCAAATTAACCACAGAGGTACATATTTCAAAATAGTTAAATAAATTAAAATAATCATAACTAAAATTAGCTACAGATGTATAGGTTTTAAAAACAGCTACAGATGTATTTTCTACGGTTAGACTGAAGTGGATGCCATATTTGTTTATAGTACATCTATTAGACATTAATGGAATTGGCATGTGCTGCTCACTTACCGCATTCATTTAATTTGTTTGTTTTTATTAATTCAAATTTTCATTCATTTGTTTCATTAGTTCCAATTGGCGTCCTAGAACTCTTCCATCCCCCTTTTTTATCATCCGTTCTTAAAAAAGTTTTGTTTGTTTTCATATATTTATTTAATTAGGTACATCTACTACATGTTAATTTATTTCCTTCCCTGTATATATTAAATTAACCGTGTCATATCAAACTATTAATTATTTTCATTAGTTAATAGTATGGCTCTTCCAAGATTGTAACGTTATAATATGTAAAATTATATATGTAAAATTAGTTAGACAATTTTTATATAGTTCAAATGTCACTTGAAAAAAATTACATTGATTGAAATGATATATCACGTGTCTTACATGTGTCATAGTTCATTTTTTGAGTTTTTAATTCTTCTGGCAATTTTTTCTAACGGGCCATGAGGAATGTAAAGAAAAAATTACAATTTTGATCCTATAACTATATCACTAGAGCAAAAATATCATATTAGTAAAATTTCCTGAATCCCCAAATTAAAAGACTACTCATGTGCCAAGTATTTATTTCTTTAATTCCCAACAAATTTAGCATTTCCCGATGATAACTGGCTTAAATATGCTAACTTTTTTCTGTTTTAATTATGATTCTCAAATGAAAATTCGATAGAGCAAAAATTGTTACCCCCAATAGTATAATAGGACTAGAAAGTTTGATTAACATAATAATATGAAATATTAGTTAAAAGATTAGAGAACTTGTTACATGCTATAGTAAATCCTGAGCAACTACTTTTGGATAGGCATGGAATACTTGTTAACTCTTTATATACATAAAATATATTTTGTATATATTCCAATACCAAATCCCATATATGAACATGTCATACATATACAATATATTTCTAATGAAATATAAAAATTGATTTGAACTTTATACACCTAACAAAATTGGAGTTATATGAAATAGTACTATTTTCCACCAAGTTGGTCATATATATAATGGAATCCTGAAATTTTTAATTAAATTGAAAAATTGACCGAAGAATTGTATTTTTCCAAGCAAAATTACAAAGTTCGTCTTATAGGATATGGCTATTTCAAATTTGATAGGCGATTAATTGAACCACTCATGAAAAGCCAAAAATGCCCTCATAAATGGTTAATATTACAAGGAACATCTGAAGAATCCAAGTCAATTGGGTTGGGTTCGGGTCACTCCGGACTCGTGACCTAACCTAACCCGGGCACACACTTTGTGGATCCATCAGGTCGGGTCGCGGGTGGCCCGTGATCCGACCCGCTTCTGTGAGTCAATCCATATAACAGTCGTTTACCAACCGTTGATTTGCACACCTACGGACTCGAATGATGCCACGTGGTGCCATATGAATGGATCCCTCAAACAAGCAGATAGACCCACCCGAGTACTATAAATACTTCATACCTAATTCATTTATGGGCAACATTTAATGAAACACTTACATACTTTAGATCGCTTTGAATTGATATTTCACTACCTATTCTATCTCGAACATTTCACTGACTTAGGCATCGGAGGATCTTAGGCAGCGAGCTTAACGATCTTTCCTATTTTCTTAGGACCACAACATATTGAGGACGCAAGGAGACTGCGACCATGCGACCCCAAATCATTGGCGTCATTTGTGCAAAATTGAGAAGAGAAGTTAAGAATTTGAGATGGAAGGTACTCCTAGAATAGAACCTGCTCATGAGGACTCAATGCCACAGGAGGAACACACTCCTACGAGATGGGAGGAATATATGGTACATATATCTAGAGATGATCTGCAATGAATAATTGATGCTGCTGGTAGAAATGCCCTAGTTGAATATGAAAGGAGAATACTTAAGCACTACTGTTCATGAACTTGTAAGGAGGCAATTGTTCAAAGAAAAAGGAGGTAACGAGGGAGGTAAGAGAGGTGAGGAGCAGAGCTGATCGTGAAAAGGAACAAGGACCTAAAAAAAGTCAGAAAGTTAACTATAGAGGTATAGATTTTGAAAATAGTTCAAGAAACTAAATCGTAAAAGAACAGTTTCATTTGATTTAACATTCAATAAACATAGATGACAAAATCGTAAAAGAAATGTCAATTTAAGGATTAAAAGTATAAATGACAACTTAAAGGTTGAAATCCAACAAATGCATCACATAGGGACCAAAAGTATAATTATCCTAACAAAGATTTTTGGACAAAACCAAAATACAAATGCAGACTTTCATTATGGAACGAAATAAGTGACATATTTGTTTATTACATGTTCAACATTGCGTTGGATGCTATATGCATACACTAATTACTACCCCAACATAAGAATAATATGATTACATACAGATTCTTACCACACAACCTAGGACTAGGGATGGCAACTAACGGATTCTTTTTCCTCAACACAGGCCCAAATGTATCCTCTAAGTCCACTTTTTCACCCTTCGGAAGCTGCCAGTCAAATGAATGTAGAAGTGAAGCCAACAAATACCTTAACATTCTCTCTGCTAGTGGTAGTCCAGCACAAATCCTTCTCCCTAAGCCGAATGGAATATAATTAAAATCATTCCCACTAAAATCCCATTTTCCAAAATTGCCTAAAAACCTCTCTGGCATGAATTCTAATGGATTATCCCAAGAAAGAGGGTCCATATGAATAGAGTAGACGTTTATGAAGACCGTCGAATCTTTTGGATAGAGTACCCTCCCACAGTGCAGGATTGGTTGGGAGTTCTTGGGGTTAAGAAGGGTCCTATTGGATGTATACGCAGCGTTTCTTTTATGACAGCGTCCAAATAGACAAGTTTTGGGATATGGAACTCTTCCACTATATTGTTCAATCCTACGACTTCATTTAGTTCCGTGTATGCGTTTTTCATCACTTTCGGATTGCGCATCAACTCAGCCATTACCCACTCGATCGTGGCTGATGAAGTATCCGTCCCGCCAAATATGATATTCTGTTAAGAGAAATTTCATCATCCGACATAACTAGTATGTATAGCCAAAATAAAAATAGTCATCAATTATCCTATTATGTTGTTTGATGCTAAATCAAGGTTTAGAAATATAATAGAAACTAATGGATGCTATATATAGTTTGAATGTAATAGAAGATAATTGATTTTGACGAATAAAATATTATTTTATATTTAAACATAATGTATACAAATATTATTATTATAATATTTATAATAATATATATTTTTATTTTGAAAAAATATAATAAAATAAAAGATCCAAACAACCCACCCCCACCCACCCATCCACCCACCATCCCCGTGGCCTGCCCCCCACCTTCCCCCACCCGTCATCGGCACACCAGCCTGCTCCCCTTCGTCGCCGGTGCCCCAGCCCACCTTTCCGCCTTCTTTCCCGTCGCTCGCCCCAGCCCTCCCCCTTCCCTCTTCCTCGTCGCCCGCACCCCCACCTTCTTCCCCTTCCTCGTCGACTGCCTCCCCTCGTTCCCCGTCGCTGCCCCCACCCCCCATCTTCCCCTTCCCCCCATCGCTGGCCCCCCACTTTCTCCCCCTTTCCCGTCGCCCACCCCCAACCTTCCCCCTCACCCGTCGTCGGTGTTGCCTTCCTCCTGTTTGCTCCGCCTCTCTCTCCCTCTCTATATATATGTGTGTGTATATATATATATATACATTTATATAATTTTAAATAATAAAAATATATCATACATATATATGTTTTTATTTGAATTTTATGTAAATATATATTATAAATATAGCTGTTAATCTAGAGGGTTGATCAAATTTAGTAGAATCTCGACCATTGATCCTATTAATTAAATTTGAGCCTTAGATTCAGTCAGATCCGACGCCTATTAATAAGGATGTAAATGTAATTTTATAATTAAAATTTAAAAAAATATAAAATATCTAAAAAAGGCTCGTGAATGGCACAAAATCAGGTGAGGGGCGTATTTGCTTTATTATGAAAAACACAAGAGGGGTAATTTGCTTCTTTTTTTTTTTTTTTTCCACAGGAGGGTAATTTGCTGATTTCATATAACACAGGGGGTAATTTGTATTTAACACATACATATATTTTATATATATTCCATTACCAAATCCCATATATGCACATGTCATACATATAAAATATATTTCTATTGAATTATAAAAATTGATTTTTAAACTTTATACTCCTGACATGCATGGACAAAATTGGAGTTAAATGTAATAATAGAGAACTTACTGTAATCATGGCTTTGATCTGTGTCTTGCCAAATTTCGTCTTAACATCTTGCTCGCTCAACTCCATAAGCATTTGCAGAAAATCCAATCTCCCACCGTTCTTGTTGCCTCCTCCTCCGACCTCGCCCGAAGAAATCTTCTCGCGCTCGTTAATGATATCTTCCACAATCTCGTCGAACCTTTGCATAAAGTTGCTCATTTCTTTCTCCACTCCTTGAATATCAAATCTGGCAAGAACCGGAAAATAATCGGACACGTTTGGCTTTCCCAACAAATCAAAAGATCTTGCCACCATCGACGAGAATGCTGCCCCAATCTTGTCCTTCCTCTCCCCTTCAATGGTGTTTCCCCACACCATGCTGATTATAGCATTCAGACTAATATCACAAGCTAGTTCATAGATTTTAACAGGGGCATTTATCTTGGTATAGATGTTTCTAATCGCTTTCCTGACCTCATCTTTCCGAAGATTAAAAGTAGCATCAAGGCTCCTATTGCTTAGCATATCGTGTACAAAGATTTTCTCCTCATGCGCCAGCTAGAGTCGTAAGGACAGAAGGATATGTCATTTCCGTTGTAGCTGGCAATGCGTGTAGCAACAGTGCTGTCACGGTTGGCGAAAATGGTATCATGATCGCGAACGATTTCTTTTATGAGGGACGGCGAGCTGATCACAGTGCAGAGTTTGGTCCCCAGCCAGAGCCTGTAGATTGGACCATATTGGCGGGCTAGTTCAGTGAACTGAATATGCATATCGGGGCGAAGGAAAGGCAAGAAGCCCACAATCGGCAAGCCCCGTGGTCCCGGCGGCATGGGGCTGTTTTGTTGCCGGACTTGGTAAACAGCATGAACAGGCACCAGAAGATGGGCAGCGAAATTAGTATCAGAAGAGGTGCTGAAAGAGGTAAAGAATCACTTAAAGAAACCATGCTTCTTGAGGTAAAGAGCAATTGATGTATATGATGTGTGTTTTAGTTTAGCACCCAGTTGGTCATATATATATAATGGGAATCCTAAAATTTCTAATTTTTATTTTTTGGTTCTGAAATTCTGAGCAATAATTTTTGGATAGGCACCTGTTATATATATTTCATAATGGGAATACTTGTTAACTCTTTCATACATAATATATTATATTCCATAACCATATCCCGTATATTCACATGTCATACATATAAAATGTATTCTAATGAAATATAAAAATAGATTTAAATATTATACACTTGACATGCATGGACAAGGGTTTAATTATTTTTTATTATTAAAAAAAGAAATTATAAAGATAATAATTTTTAATATATTAACGAAATTATATCGAGTCGCGGTTGCTAATCGCGACTCGACGATAATTTTTTTTTTAATAAAGAATTTACCCCCGCAGTTAGCAACCGCGACTCAGGGCGGAAACTTTTATGCGGGAATTTTATTTAAAAAATATATAATAATTATTAATGATAAATTTAAACATTATAATTATATTATTACAAATATTACAATAAAAATACAAATATTAAAAATATCCTCCTATTCCACAATTATGTCTGTGTCGTTGATGTCAAGGTCTTCTTATTTCCTCGTCCACATTTTATATTGGCTCGTTTTGTTCATCATTATCATCACCACCGGAATTAATGTGCAACCGACTTGATGATGCTGCAGAACTGGACTCTACATTATCACGATATGTAATAAATGATGAGAATGAAATTGGTGAATATTATATCCTGGTGCATATAATTGATTAATGCCCAAGTCAAGTTCAAGATATATATTTGAATAATTAGCTTCTGCATGGATTGGCACATATGGAGCTGATTGAAACCAATCATCTTGTGGTGGTTGAGGCATAGTAATCTTGAGGAGTATAAACTGTAGAAGCACCATCTATATCCACCCCAACATCATCACGTTCAACCGACTCAATAGTCATTCGGCTAGAACTTCTTCTTTGTCTGTGGAATGTGGTGGGAGTATTATGGATGGTTGTTGCAATTTGTTGTGGCTGATGGGTTAGTGCTTCCTTTATAATTTGTATTTCATGTGCGAAACAGTCCACCAATTGGCGGTACCCTTCCCTATTTATAAGTCTAGATTAATAAATTGCTTCAAGAGTATTTACCTCATCTGTCTTAAGATTGAAAAACTAATAAATTTTAATCCATATATCTATCTATATTTATGTAAAAGCATGAATAGAGATTTTGATTTTTTTCTTTTTTTAATTTGCCTAATTTAACCCTCCAATTTTACAAATATAATCTTAAGTGGCACTCACAGAAAGTTCATACGACTAGCTCTGATTTACAGTGGAGCCAATTCAAGAGATCACCAGAGGTGAGAGGGGGAGTGAAAACCTGCAGCTCTATACGTATCTATAGTCATATTTATATATAAACATATGTATCTATCTTTTTGTGGGTGTGTTGGCCGAAGCACAAGGTACCTGGGCCACTTGCTAATTTTTTAGAAGTGGCAGCCACGTGCTGCCCCACCAATTTTCACTATTTTTTTTTTATATTTAAAATTCTAACCAAACTTTTAATACAGTGCACATTTTGCATTCACCAAATTAAAAACAAGGGTATAATTGACACTTTTTAGGAAAAAAGAAAAATAACTTTATATTGGGATAACACAAAAATGCGAGAATTATACTTCCAGTCCCTGGCTATATCATACCACTTCCAACTTCATATTCCTAAACAATGACCATTTGCACTATTGTATCTATATAATTTTGTTTATTTATTTAAATCAAACGGAAAAAGAAAAAAACGTAAAGGTGGGAAAGGAGGCACGGAAAAAAAATAGTTTTTTTTCGTTTTATTTAATATTCAATTAATATAGAAGTCAGTCATTTTCCTGTGTGCCTTTTCGATCACTTGTGAATTGCGCATGAACTCAGCCATTACGCGGTCGTTCGGGATTGATAAAGTGTCCGTTCTACCAATTACGATATTCTGTTAAGAGAAATTTGGTCATCTGATATAGCACTTTACCATCCATTCCGGCGGAAAGTTTATTTCAATTTTAAATTGATTATGCAATACATTTTATTGTAATTCAATTTTTCATAAGGTAGCAATAAAATTAAAGAATATTGTGGAGAAAAAGTTGTGGAAGGACAGAAATCCGGCTCATATTATTGGGGTCGGTAGAAAAAGACCGGACAGGACAGGATAGGAACCCATATATAGTTTCTTTGTAAACCATTTGTCCTCAACTTGAGATGTGCTGCCCAACATTTGTCCTCAACTTCAAGTGTGCACAGAAAATAATAATTATAATGTTATAACTTATAAATTTCTATTCAACTAATTATGTAACAATGTTATGTCCAAACTTCAATTTACGGAGGTGTGTATAAGAATAAAATACTAAGTTGTTCCCTTTATATATAGTTAAATTTATATTTTTATATTTGACAATTTTTATATAGTTCAAATGTCACTGGAAAAACTAAAGTGATTGAAGTGATATATTACGTGTCTTGCATGTGACTTAGTTCAATTTTTTGTTTTTAATTCTTCCGGCCATTTTTTCTAACGGACCATGAGGAATGTAAGGTAAATTGCAACTTTGACCTTATAACTATAGGAGGTGTACATTTCGTTCAAATTAATAGCACTAGAGCTAATGTATCATATCAGCAAAATTGATAGGAATCCCAAATTAAAAGAGCACTCATGTGCCAAGCATGTATTATTTTTCGACGAATTTAGCATTTTTCGATGACATTTGGTTTAGATATGCTAATTTTATTATTATTTTTTTTAAATTATGGTTCTGTATTGAAAATTCGATAGAGTGAGAGTCAAAATTGTAATGGACTAAAATTGTTTTTTTTTTTTCTTACTAACAACATCATGATAAATATTAAGGTAAAAGCTTTGAGTACATAAAAATATGAAATATTAGTTTAAAATATGCACATGTCATACATATAAAATATATTTCTAATATTGAAATATAAAATTGATTTAAACTTTATACACCCAACAAAATTGGAGTTACATGAAATAGTACTATTTTGCACCAATTGGTCATATATATAAAAATCGATCAGAGAATTATCTTTTTCCAAGCAAAATTACAAAGTTTTTGTATAGGATATGGCTATTTCAGAATTTAACCCTTCCTTTTATGGATTTTTAATTTAATCCTATTTTCTGATAAAATAGGCTGAGTTAATTAGCCCAAAAATGTTGTAATGTTGGCAAATTCATATTTTGTTGTTAAAATACATGTGCCCCACTAATGGCAAGCCACGGCGAGGTAACGGGCTTCAGCAAGCGGCAACGAGCGCGAGCGCCAGAGAGCGCCAACAGCAACGAGCGCGAGAGGCGGCGACCGAAGGTCTTGAGCAAGAGAATGGGAGAGAGAGAGAGAGAGAGAGAGAGAGAGAGAGAGAGAGAGAAAGTACGGTGATCTTCAGGAGCGGTGTGACCTAATTTTCCCTCCAATTTTTCTCTCCTCAGGCTCTTGTGTGCTTGTCACATGCCAAGATCCGTGAATTTTAGCAATTGATTTGATGGAAGGATCAAAATTACCAAATATTAATATCATGAGGACGAAAACTACAACTCGAAATTGTTTTAGGACCAAAATTGTTTAAGTAGTTATGTTTGGGGACCATAATTTCATTTATCCCACCCAAATCCCTTATCAACTTTTTCGCACTGTAGTAATCTCTTGGCAGGATGTGATCGCTGGACAACATATTACTAGCCTACTAGGATACATATGTTCGCTTAGGAATATTACCCTCGACCTTGATAGTCACCAAACCAGCAATTGATGCAAAATGAGATTGGGTACAACTACTCCACAACGGTTGATTAGCAGCGTGCAATATATCTAAAAACGGTCTGACAAACCTGATACATAATCATAGGGTCCCCCACCGTACCACGAACTAGGACCTCGTACCATCATCAGACACACTATCGTGGTAACAAGAAAAATAACCTAGTATGGCTGCATAAAAAACCATCCTCTATGCCCAATCCATCTGAGTAGTTGGGGTTTGCTCCTCCTGCATTGGAGGGGCAGTCACAGCATCAAAGAACTCATGCACCCTCTCCTCGCCATGCGATGTCCAATTATAATTTTTTATCCAAAAATTAAACAATTATAGTTGATTGACCGATTGTCGAAGCCATCAAAATTAATTACTGATTCAAAAATTGTAGCAGTAGTGGAACCAAGTCGATTCCCTAGGGAACTACGAGTTAATTTCTTAGTTTAGTTGCAGTAACCAAATAAGGAATTTTAATGAGATTAACCACACTAATTAATGAAGACTAAACAATAAGCAGAAAAAAATAATTGAAATAAATCAAGAGGAATAATTTCAATCCAAGGAATGTGTCACCCAATCGCATAAGAGTAATTTCACAATCAAGCATTCAACCTTGAAATCTATTAGGATAGCCATAATAAGTTTCTATTTTCCTGTTGTAATTGATTTGACTCAAGCCTCTAAATCAAAACTTATTATCTCATGATTGGGCACGATAGTGTACCATATGAATTTAACAACATCATTTGCATCAATGTAAACTTTTGAGCCTAAGTCAAACAATTGAGATAGTTGCAAAATCTAACCTAATTCTCTTGTCCCTACAAATAAATCATGCGAAACAATAATTGCTTGGTAGTTGAACCTAGGTCGAACAATTAAGTAGAACAAGTAACATTGAATCGAATTGTCAGATCTATCAATAATAATTATTCCATAAAATATAAATCAAGACAAAAAATACTCGATGAAATCACATTAAATCTAGAATCTCAAAACATAACAATTAGGTTCACGTCTCCCTTGAATCAGAAAATAGGATTAGCTACATATCATGTGTGTAGAAAATCCTAGAAAATATAAACTACGAAGAAGAAAATGGGGAGAGACGAACTAAACTAATAGACTAATAAAATATGAAATTCGATCCTAATCTTTAGCCTTCACACCCTTTTTATTGCCCAAAATCGTCCACTTTTTGCCTTCCAACATGCCTTATGGAAATAAAAATAAATCGCAGCAACAAATCTTTTCAAATTGTCAATTTCTGTGCATATAAGCTCGACCATTGAATAGGGCGTGATCACGCCCTATCGAGTGTTCAAGTCTGTTTTTGTCCTTTGTTCTCTTGATCACTTTTTGAGTTCAATTGCACCATTTTTCCTCTATTTTCATCAAAGCTTGTCATAACAACTACTACATTCAAAAGATGGATAATTCAAAGATCTATGCAATAAAATCTTTCTAAAATATTCAAAATAGACATGCATAGAAGTGTTCTTATCAAATTCCTCCACACTAAAACCATGCTTGTCCTCAAGCATGTCTTGATTCAAAATATAAGAATTATTCACCTGTATTTGCACTGGTCCCCCTATGCGTGTTTCATACGGAAGGTGAACAATGAGCTTTTCCATAGAGTCGAAAAAAGCTAACGAAAATATCTTCTCAAGATTGCACGTGATGATGGCAACATTATTTTCCAACTTATGAAGCTTGTGAACATCCAGCGTGATCGAGCATATGTGTTTTAGAATAATAGACTGATCTCAGTTAGTGTGCTCCATATATGCTCAGGAAGCATTTCATGTAAGGCAATTGGGATCAATTTCTGCATGAATACGTGACAATCGTGGCTTTCATGCCATGCATCCGTAATTTCATCATGTCAACGCAGCGTGCAAGGTCAGAGCGTATCCATTAGGAAATTTTAGGCCACGAATCCATTCACATACTCTTCTCTTCTGCTCCTTCCCTAGTGTATATACCACTTTAGGCATAACGTTCGGTCTATATCCATCCAACTCTAGCTCAGGACGATTATATATGATCTTTAAATCCCTGCATGTGTTCATATTATCCTTCGCCTTTCCATTGATGTCCATCACCGTGTTAGATATATGACAAAACACAATTTTCTCAATGTGCATGACATCAATGTTATGTCGGATAAGTGTTGACTAGTACGGGAGATCCCAGAAGATGTTTTTCTTTGTCCACTTGTGATTGCTATCATAGCCATTAGGTAATTACAACGGCATTTCAATTATAGGACTAATATTTACAACTCGATCGAGGATCTGGTTTCCTGTTAGCCTCGGACGTGCAACATTATTCTCGACACGATTCTTCGTGAAGGCTTTCTTATTCCTTCAGTATTGATGGTGTGCAAGGAGAAACTATCTGTGGCAGTGAAAGTAGCACGCCTTCCTACCGTGTTGCAGATGGAATGCCCTTGTATCATCCATACAGACTGGACATCCCATAACCCCCGCGGTACTCCACCCAGACGCCATTCCATAAGCGGGTAGGTCGTTCACAGTCCACACCAATGCCACCTACATCATTAAAGCCTGATCTATGGCATGGTCGTACATTCTCACACCCACATGCGACAACTGCAGCAGCTCTTCGATCAACGGTTCCAAGTACACATCGAGCATATTCTTCGGATCAAAAGAGCCAGGGATTAGCATTGTTAGAAACATGTACTCGGAACTCATGCACATACTAGGGAGAAGATTGTACAGTGTAATGATAACCGACCAACATGAATAAGTACGACTGTATTGACTGTGCTACGCAAAATCATTTGTACAAAGGTTCAGCTGAACATTATGCGGCTTTTCTACACAATTAGGATACATCCAGTCAAAATGCTTCCACGCTTCGCCATCAGATGGATGACACATCGACCCCCTCCATTATCTGATGTGTGGCATGCAACATCATGTGCTCGACAGCCGCTCTCGAAGAATACAACCTCTGCACGCGGGGAGTCAGGGGCAGGTACCTAAGGACTGCATACGGTGACTTCTTTCGGTATTGGTCTCGCCCTCGAGCAGGCTTGTACCTACCGTCCCTATAGTATTTGCAGTACTCCAAATTGACGTCATCCTTCTAGTACAACATGCAACTATTTTTACACGCATGAATCTTCTCAACGGGTAAACCAAGATCCTTTACCATCTTCTTCATGCTGTAGTAATCTCGCGATAGAGTGTGATCGGAGGCAATATTATATTAGCTCATTGGGATATTTGATCATATATTCGCTCAAAAATATGTCCATCCGCCTTGATATTCACCAACTCAGCAACATCATCCAATTGAAATTGATTGCAACCATCCCATAAAGGTTGGTCTGCAATATGTACTATATTAAAAAAATGGTCTACCAACCCTGACTCATCATAATCATACAGGCCACCGCCGCCATAAACGTATGAACTAGTACCAGCATCAGGGACACTTTCGTGAGAAGAAGCAAAATAACTCGACCCCGCTGCATCGAAAGCCACTCAAATAAATATGAAAGAAAATTCGAGTATTGAGAGTGTTTGTAGTTAGTAAGATTTTCTATAACATGAATTGTAATGAAAAGAAAACATCTTGCACATATTATAAGATAATTTATAGTGACTTTTGTAACGGCTATTGTGATTCCTAATATGGCCTTTGAATAGTAGCCTTTGAAAATTAGTCGTTGTTCTGTAACGGCTATTGTAACGTCCAGTTTTTGGTGATGATATTCGAAACGGTCATTGTAACAGCATTGGTAATGACTTCTATTTCATCCAAAAATTTCATCACAATGCCTTGGTAGTTACAAAAATCGGTACAATATTGTAATGGTCGAAATGTTGTAATGGTTTTACGCACAACACACTGGTTGTAATGGCCATACGCATGGTTTTTGGCTATTACAAAATAAGAAAATAATTTTTTTCCATATAACGTTAGCCCACTCGAACCGTTACAAAACAATTACAATGGCCGTTACAATTGGAACGGCTTTTGGCCATTACAAAAAATCCGTTACAATTCCCGTATTTTTAGTAGTGTTAATATTATGTATATATATAAATCACCCGATCAACTTCAAGCTACTGTGGTTGTACCCATGGCTACACACATGTGATATTTGGCCGAACACTAAACAGGAAAATGACACGCATGAAATTTTTGGCTAAAACTCAAAAGTTGGCCGAAAAATTGCATAAAAAAAACCCTAATTCGAATTAAATTTCATTGTAGTTTAAAATTTACAGGAACTAAAAAAATGTGTATAATTACTGAACTAAAATTAATATTAAGTATACTTAACGGATTAAAAGAATTATTTCCCTATATTAAATTAACCGTGTCAGATCAAACAATTAATTATTTTCATTAAGTATCCAAAAAAACGAAATTAATATATTCCATTGAGGATAACCTAAAATGAATTAATATATTTTCATAAGCATCAACTTCCAAGAGACAGAGTATATTCCATTACCAAATCGCATTGTTAAAAGAAAACTTGCTAACTCTTTCATACACAAAATATATTTTATATATATTCCATAACCAAATCCCATAACAAAATTGGAGTTATATGAAGTAGTACTATTTTGAACCAAGTTGGACCTATAGGATATGGCTATTTCAAATTTTTAATTTTTATATTTTGGTAAATTGAAAAATCTATCGGAGAAATGTGTTTTTTGAAGCAAAATTACAAAGTTGGTCCTATAGGATACGACTATTTCAAATTTAACCCCTTGTTTTATGGATTTTCTATTGCTAGCAATAGCAATAGAAAACATAGTTTTAAGAATATAAAGATTATTATATGTTTGTAATGGATGTTTCGTTATTATTGAAACAAACTTCACTACAAAGTGTACGTGTATTATATATCTGTAGAAACGGCTACATAAATTTATAGTCATAAGATAGCTATAGAAATTAAAAAAAACTGTAACCCAAATTAACCACAGAGGTACATATTTCAAAAATAGTTAAATAAATTAAAATAATCATAATTAAAATTAGCTACAAATGTATAGGTTTTGAAAATAGCTACAACTATTTCTGTAACGATAGATACGAATATATGAGTATTTTGCTACAGTTAGATTGAAGTGGATGTCATATTTTTTTATAGTACATTTATAAGACACTAATGGAAATTGGCATGTGCTGCTCACTTACTGCTGGATTTCGAAAAAAAAATATAGCTCAAATTTTCATTCATTTGTTTCATTAGTTCCAATTGGCGTCCTAGAACTCTTCCATCCCCTTTTTTAATCATCCGACATAGCACGTATTGTCAAAAATAAAACTAGTCATCAATTATACTATTATATGTTGTTTGATGTTAAATCAAGGTTTACATATTAAGAATTATAATAGAAAATAATGGATGCTATATATATTTGGAATTGGATTAGGCTAATGCTTTCCGTAATTAAAAAAGTTTTGTTTGTTTTCATATATTTATTTGATTAGGTACATCTACTACATGTTAATTTATTTCCTTCCCTGTATATATTAAATCCCGATATTTTTAATTAGTTAATTAATATTTAGTTCAACGTTATAATATGTAAAATTATATATGTAAAATTAGTTAGACAATTTTTATATAGTTCAAATGTCACTTGAAAAAAATTACATTGATTGAAATGATATATCACGTGTCTTACATGTGTCATAGTTCATTTTTTGAGTTTTTAATTCTTCTGGCAATTTTTTCTAACGGGCCATGAGGAATGTAAAGAAAAATTACAATTTTGATCCTATAACTATATCACTAGAGCAAAAATATCATATTAGTAAAATTTCCTGAATCCCCAAATTAAAAGACTACTCATGTGCCAAGTATTTATTTCTTTAATTCCCAACAAATTTAGCATTTCCCTGATGATATCTGGCTTAAATATGCTAACTTTTTTTTAATTATATATCTCAAATGAAAATTCGATGGAGCAAAAATTGTTACCCCCAATAGTAATAAGACTAGAAAAGCCGAAGTTTTTGCTCAGTGTTTTCGCCTCAAATGTGCCGAGATAGGTTTTTTCCTTTTTACCCCTCGCCCCAGAGTGTCTTCTTACCAGCCCCTAATGCCCCCAAAAATTGAAAAAGGAACTTCTTTTTCGTGTTGCGGTCGTCCTCCTAAAATTTTCCCTATCGTTAGGTGGAGGAAGCTCCTCCCCCTGTGGAAGTAGGGGAAAGGGGAGCCGCCTAGTGTTCCCTACTAGATACCTTGAATGAGGACCCGTACGATGGCCGCTACTTGATCAATAAGCGACTTTTAGGATATTCCGGCTTAAGTCCTAAGGTGGAACCTTCAGGGGACTCCCTTGGTATTAGCGAGTCCAAGAACAACGGTCTGCCACCCCTTCTGCAGGTATTAGTCTTGGAGGTTCATCAAAGAAATCACTATTGGGGTCTTTTAGTACTCCCCCTTTGAGTGCGGTTAAGTTGCCTTCAGGGCCTCCTCCTCTTCTTGCTTCGAAGGACGGAAAAGAGGTTTCCTGTTCGATATTCTGGTGCACCCTCCAACTGTTTGAATACCTCTCAATCATTGGAGGTAGAGACGGAGGGCAACCACCTTCTAGCCGGTGAACTTATATGGGGAATGTTGTCTTCAGGCGATAGGCAGTTGCTAGAACCTCTGTCACAAGAAGAGTTTGAGGGGTTGGTCTCTTCCTATCTGCTTAAGGTATTTTTCAATGTGGTATTCTTCCTCTTCAATTGTGATGGTTATTGTTTTTTTCTTTTATGCAGGAATTTTTGATATGTGAGGAACTTTATTCTCGCCGTTTAGGGGCTCTTCATATCTCCCGGAATGAGTCCCAGTGGTGAAAATTAGAGGATAAAATAAAATTCTTGAATGCTGATGTTGGTAAACTGAGGGAGGAGAAAAAGGATGTTGTCAACCGTAATCAACAGTAGGAGAAAGAGCTAAAGAAATTAAGGAAGGAGGTGGTCGGGCATGAGGGTGCCATTAAGACGGCGGTGGCGAAAGGCAGAGTTGGATTTCCCAATGCTAGCTAGAGGGGTATCGGCCAACCACTTGGAAGTCTTCAAGAAGTCGTCCGATATCAGGAGGAAATGGTTGAGGTTGTCGGTCCTTACTTCGAGCATGGCTTCACAACTTGTATAGATCAATTTATGGTGAATGGGTATCCTCCTAATAGGGAGGAACCTTCTTTCCTCGACCTGGGTGCGGCTATGAAAAATGCTCCTGAAACCTTTGCTCCTGCCCCGACAGGGCATGATCCTCCCCCTGATTCAGGTTATATTCTTCTTGTTTTCCTATTCACATCTAGAGGGTAATATTAATGCTGGGAGTGTGCCTTGCAGAGGAAACTCTAGACCGTGTCTTGGGGGAAGTAGCTACTGACATGAAGAGAGGCCCCCTTCCCGCAACAACAATCGACTCCAAGCGGGGGACTTCCCAAAAGAAAGGGTTAAGGAGCTCTAGGAAGGAGGTACCCCTCCAGCCATTGTTGAAGGACTTCTGATAGTAACAGTGGCTATCCCTCCTCCGAGTGACAAGACTTTAGAGAAAGACGTCCCCGCTTATGGGGATGACAAGGAAGAGATTTAATTTTACTCCCTCCCCTAGTTAAGAACAAGTTTAATTATGCTTTTTCCCTCCATCAAGAATGGAGATGAAATAATTTTTGTTTTGTGTCTGTGATGATACTCTTTTCTTTCCTCCCTGGCCATGTTTTAGGCCAGGAATCATAATGTGATCTCTATTTTTTCTTGCTATATCTTTCTTTATGTTGTGTTGCTTGATAAACAGAGTATCCTAGTCTTGATCAAGAAGACCTGTGATGGGGGATGTCTTCTCCCTTGGGGATGTCCCTATGCTCGTGATTCCTACATACGGTATTCTCAAAAATAGGGTTAATTGTGCATTATATACTTGTGAATTATGCTTAAGTAGGGCATATTCTTGTGATAGATAAGTGAAAAATGTATGAGGGCTTTTTGGGTAGGGATCTGGAGGCCTTGTCCTGTGACGGACGTGTGTATGCATTTTTACAGGGCTTACTCCTATGATAATTTTTACCTCGCCTTGATGTAGTGTGTTGAAGTTAGGAAGGAAATCACACCTGGGTAGGGGGATGTCCCCAATATTAGAGGGTATCCTTCAGGAGGATTTTCAGAATGTATCCTTTGTAAGGATTCGAATTTTAGGAGAAGGCGACCATCTAGAAAATACTTAAGGGAGGTCCTCCAGGAGGATTTAAGTAGAGGGGAGGGGCTACCTCTTAAACATAATATTTTTTAAGGTCATTCCATGGGCGAGGTAGGGGGCGTCTATCAAGGTCTTCTAGCTCATAAGCCCCCTTGCCTATTACACGTGTAATTTTATAAGGACCTTCCCACGTGGGATCCAATTTTCAGACTGATTTTAAAGCATCCACCCTTCGTAGTACAAAGTCCCCAACCTGAAAACTTTTACTTTTACTCTTTTGTTGTAGGCATTGATTATGATAATTTTATATCTCTGCGTGCGAATAAAGGCTTTCTCCCTTCATTCCTCGATGAAATCAAGATTCTCTTTGAGGAGCTGGGTGTTATAATCTTCCGAAAAGTGCATGATTCTGTGAGAGGGCATCCTTGATTTGGTAGGGATGACAGCTTTCGTCCCCTACACCAAAGTGAAAGGACTTTCCCCTGTGGATCCTCGGGGGGTTGTTCTGTATGCCCATAGGACACTAGTCAACTCTTCTGTCCAGTTTCCACCAACCTTTTCTAATATTGTTTTGATTTTTTGTACTAAAATACGGTTGGTGACTTCAACTTGTCCATTGAATTGGGGGTATGATATGAAAGTGAACCTTTGTATTATATGTAATGCCTCACACCATTCTTCTATTTTTCGTCCTTGAAATTGTCGACTGTGTCGAAAATTATTTCTCTGGGAGTCCAAAGCGATAGATGATGTTTCTCCATATAAATTTCATCATTTTCGTCTCCACCCATTTGGTAAAGTAGTCAATGGCAACTTGGAGGAATTTTCTTTGGCCGGGGGCTAGGTGGAAGGACTTACTATGTCTATCCCCCATTGCGTGAAGGGACATAGTGATAGCATAGTGGTTAGTGGTTCTGCTGGTTGATGTATGAGAGACAAATGTCTCTAACATAGTTCACATTTGCTCTAATTGTTTCGCATCTTTCATAGTTGGCCAGAAATATACTGCCCTTAGAGCTTTATTATATACCATCCAAGATCCTCCGTGAGCTCCGCAACATCCGCTATGTATTTCATTGAGGACATGGATACCCTCTTGTTGAGACAGACATCGAATTAGGGGGTGCATGTAAGATTTTTTTATAAAGGTCTCCTCATTGTAGCAAGAAACGGGAGGCTCGTGTCTTATGCCTGGCAGCTTCCCATCTATCATCTAGGAGAGATCCTTCCTCCAGTTATTTAACCACGGGTGTTCTCCAATCTTCAGAGCAGGAGATTGCTTGGACTGCTAGGGGAGCTCGTGGCTCGGGGAGATATTGGATCGTAATATGCCTTGTCATATAGTCATCTAAAGAACTGGCAAGCTTGGAGAGGCAATCGGTTTTGGTATTTTCTTCCCTGGCGATTTATGTAAGCTGAAAACTTTCAAAGCTCGTTTTAAGTTCGGCTATTTGCTGTAGATATTTTATCATATTTTCCTATTTGGCTTCGTACGTGTCTTCTACTTGTTTCACTATTAACTGGGAGTCCGAGTAGGATGCCAGGTCCCTGGCTCCTGCTTCGTGCGCCATTTTCATGCCCATCAGCAAGGCGTCATATTCTGCTTCATTGTTAGAGGCCTTGAAATCAAATTTGATGGTGAACTCCAGGTCTTCTCCTTGAGGAGAGGTGACAACAATGCCTGCTCCGCTGCCTTGAATTGTGGATGATCCGTCCACATGAAGTAACCATTTCTCAGCGTGGGGGGTGTCTCACACCGATGTCCCCGTCATCTCAGAAACAAAATTTGCCAAAGCTTGGGATTTTATTGTTGTCTGTGGTATGTATGATATGTTTAGCTCTCTTAATTTAAAGGACCATTTCACCAGACGTTCCAAAGTATCAAGTTTTACCAGTGTTTGCTTCAATGGCAGAGTTATCTTAACCCCAACATGGTGTGGGAGAAAGTAGGGGAGCAGCCTTCTGGCTGAGACCACTAATGCAAATGCCAATTTTTTGATAAGGGTGTACCGGTTCTCCGCTCCATTAAACACTTTGCTGACATGATAAATCGACATTTGTTTTCCTTCCTCCTCTCGAACAAGGACAAAGCCAATAGCCCGAGGATTGACTGAAAGATACAGGTAGAGGATGTCTCCCTAGGCAGGTTTGACCAGTAGGGGGAGTTCCACAAGGTAATTTTTGAGTTCCTCAAAGACCTATTGACAGGAGGCATCCCATTCGAAGCTCTTTGTTTTTCTTAGTACCTTGAAGAAAGATAGGCTTTTCTCTGCAGCTTTTGAAATAAAACGGCTCAAAGCGGCGATCCTTCTTGTTAACCGTTGTACTTCATTAACATTGGTCGGCGCCGTCATATCTAAGATGGCTTTTATTTTGAGAGGATTGGTTTTGATCCCCCTTTCAGTGATGATGAAGTCGAGGAAGCGCTCTCCCTAAACTCCGAATGCATACTTTCCTGGATTGAGTTTTAATCTGTATTTTCTCAAGATAACAAATGTTTCCTCCAAGTCAGCAACGTGATTTTTAGCCTCTTTGCTTTTATTTTACTGGTTTAGCATTGGGATTTATGTTAAGATGATAAGTGATGACACTAAGATCGATTTCTTCTAAATCTTTAGGGGTCCATGCAAAAGTATCAATATTGCGCTGTTGGCATTGGATCACCTCCTTTTAGGTCGTGTCCTCAATTTGGTAGTCGATTCGCATAATTGTTCCTAGGTCTCCAGCTAAATGTTTGATATTCAACAATTCTTCGGTTGGTTGGACCTTGGGGGACGTCCCTTCCCCTACTTTGGATTCTCCTTATTGTTGTAGTTCCTTTTTTCATTTGTTGGAGGGGGTCTGCTGGTGGGTCTCCTCGGTGCTTCTTTTTTGTCCTTTACGCACGGTTTCGACGTAACATTTTTGTGATTAGAGGAGGTCTCTCTGCACTTCTCCCACGCTTCCAAATTTCGAAAATTTGATCTTCATATGATAAGTAGAAATTATGGCTTGAAAAACGTTCAGGGTAGGCCTCCCTTAAATAGCGTTGTAGGTGGACGGTACATCCACCAATAGGTATTTTCGTATATTTAGGGCCTCATCCCTGTAGTAATCGGATGAATTGAGTTGTAAACATGAAAGCGTAGGAACTCAACTAGAAATTTTAGCATGCATATTTTTCAGGGAGTTTAGGTCCCTAATGTCAAAGGAAGCGAAATCATACCCCTTGGTGGACTTCTTCTCCAGCGAACCCGTATAAGGAGGTATTCACCTTCTCTAGGGGGATGTCCCCTAGTTACATCTGATCATAAGCTTCGCCAAAGAGTATATCTGCTGAGCTTCCGGAGTCCATGAAAATACGTCCTACTTCATAATTGGCAAGTAAGGCCGTGATAACCAAGGCATTGTTATGAGAGTTCTTCGGTCTTGTTTGTTCTCTGTTGGGAGATAAGAGGGGCGTCTTTCATTGCCTCCACATCCAGAATTTCCTTCAGAGTTACATTGTGCGCTTCTCGAACTTGAGCTTTACGAGCATAGTAGGAGTCTCCTTTAACCGGCCCTCCCACTATCATGCGTATGACTCCCTTACAAGGGGGATCGTTAGCCTCGGCCATACTGCTTAAAGCGTGCTTGGCACCTTTTTTGGGGAAAGAGTTTGGGCTGGGGGCCTTCGTCTCCTTTGTTTTATCATACTCTTGCTTCTGATAGGGTCCCATACCCCGAGTTTTCTCCCAACATACATATTTTTATAAATTCCATTCTGGATAAGCCTTTCGATTTCATTCTTGACATGTCGGCATTCTTCAATATTATGGCCGTAGTCGCTATGAAAATGGCAAAACTTATCAGACTTGGGATGGTGGTGGTCGTCCTTCCATGACTTTTTTCTAGCCAATAGGCATTTTCCTTCGAAAGCCATAAGGGTTTAGGTGATGGGTACAGTTAGTGGAGTGTATATTGCGTTCGCTCTCTGTTGAAAAGGGGATCTCCTATCCCGAGCCTTAGTTCGGGGCTTCTTGGAGGGGGCTTCGTCCTTCGCCTCTTTTTTTTTCCCTCCACGAGTTTCCTTCTTGGCGGCTTGGGGATCTTCCATGTTAATATATTTGACAGCTCTAGCTAAGAGGGCGTTGAACTTCGATATAGGTTTCTTGGCCAGGGACTTGAAGAAGTCCCCATCTAGAAGTCCTTGTGAACAGGTGTTAGCTTTCACCTCTTAAGTGGAGGAAGACACCTCAAATGCGGCGGCGTTGAATCTGTGTAGGTATTCCTTTAGGGGTTCATTGTCTTTCTATCACACATCAAACAGGTTAAGTTTTGTATTTTTAAGCTTCCGACTACTAGCCAATTGATGTAAGAATAGGGATCGGACCTCCTAGAAGCTTCCAACAGCATAGGCAGTTGGTTGGACCACTATTGGGCGGCTCTAGCTAATGTGGTGACAAAGACGCGGCACTTCTGTGTATCTGTGTAAGAGAGCTGCATTTTCAAAGCGTGAAAGATGTTCCAGGGGATCCGTCGTGCCATCATATTCAGTAATGGCTGGGGAGGGGCAGTTTACCGAAAGTTCGTCCGCTATCACTACCTCGGTGAAAGGAACGCCTTGTCTTTCATCCTCAGGGGCTCCTCCTATTCGGTATTGCATATTTTAAAAATCTTTCTGGACACATTCAAAACGAGCTAGCCATTGTGGAGCGACATCATGCCTTCTATCTACTGGGGGTAAGGAGACAGGGATGTCTCCCTTGGCTTCGTCTTCTGGGGCATCTACATCCGAGGGGGTAGCTACACGAACTGGGACTAGTGCTGCCACCTGTTCCCGAATGGCCGTTGAGAGGATTTGCTGAATAGCTCCCAACAAAGCTGGGGACAATTCTTCTACCCTAGGGGTGGTGGGTTTGCATCAACGTGGTAGGAATAGATCCTCCCGCAGCTGTGGCAGGAGGCATCTCAGTAACCACCTATAGGGCTTGGGTGTTGCCAGAGGAGTCCACGACCTTCTACTTGTTTGCAGTACTACTGGGGATTTCTATTGAAACTCACGTCTTGAACTCTGTGTTCCCACAGACAGCGTCAATTGATGCGTGCAAAAATAACACGGGCCCAACGGGCTTGGACTGATAATCTGGACTTGGGCCACGAAATAGAGAGCTTAAGAGATAAGACCTGCAAAACAACGGATTAGCACTCCGACGCTCAAGTTAGTATCGGTTAAAAGAGAAAATAATTGAGAAAAATGAAATTTAAGTAAATATTCGTGTTAAGATACTCAAATCCGTGATATGAGTCGTGTTCAGAGTGCAAAGAGAACACAAAGTATTGATTATAAGAGTAGAGAATTCGAGAGAGAGAGAGGAGATTGTCCCCCTGCTTAGGACTAAAACCTGGATATATAAGGGAGGTGTCTCCCTCAAGTGGGAGTCCTTATGGTATCCGAGTTTCAAGGCGAATGGGTGGAGGTAGTTGGGATAGGCTTTCGCCTAACCTTATCCTTCATGCTTGTAATGTGAGTTCCTGTTGGGACGGGGAGTTCTTGTCCTCATGGGCTCTTTGAACGTCTTTTGATGTGTTAGGAGTCCTTATTCCTATATGAGTTTGGACAGCCGAGGGGGCCTCCTTTTTTTTTTTTTTTTTTTTAAAGAAAGCCGCATGTGCTTAGGCGGGGGGTTTGGCAGACCCCTACCTGTTTATTACCAAAAAAGAGTTTAAATCATGTACAATGAGAAAGCTGGAAACAAGGAGTATTTACTCCCTTTACAAAAAGAGAGAAAATACCTATACTAATGATAAAACTGGAAATAAGGAGTACTTACTCCCTTTACAATAAGAGAGAAAATTCCTATACTAAACAGCGTTCACATTATGCCACGTCTTGTGCTCATTATGCCAAAGCCAGCCACAAAATCTCCTCGAAAAAGCTACTGGGCCAAGTCTTGAAACCATCATCACCCTCGGCGAAGGTGAGGGACCCCCTGTCTGTCAAGGCAAAGAATGCCGCGGAGAATACCCGTGATATCATCATGGTGGAGCACCCGAGTCAACTGTAAAGAAGCAGCTTCCTTCGCAAGATGGTCAGCTGCACCATTCGCCTCTCCCAAAATAGCCGAGGGGGCCTCCTTAACTTAGAATGGATCATCCGAGGTGAGGGCTTACGTGGATGCTTTGCGTGGATGGCCTATAATCGGCCAACATCTACTGGACCGTACTTTCGAATTGGGCCGACAGGAGGTTGGGAGCCTTCTTCTTCGTTCATGTTGCTGGGTTAGTAAGGGGAGTCTTGAGCCTCCTCATAGTATGTACCGGGCTCAAATCTCTTGGATCATACATATCAAAATCAATTACTCATAAGGTACTCATTTTAAAATTTTCAACATGGCTTCTAATTTAATAAATGTTGAGGATTTGTATTTGAAAATTTTTAATATTTATTTTTTTATTTTTTATTTGAGAAGTTTGGAGTAGTATTGAAATCTTTCCCATACGATATTATTTTAAATTAGACAGGCCGAGGTAATTTTTTTTTAAAAATAATATTTTAAATCGTTCCTTGAAAATTAATTGTGCTAAAATATTATTTGCCTAGTTATCTTTTAGAATATATTATTCATTCTACAAAAAGTTTAGCGAAATTAGGAATAACAAATATAATTTTCTTTGATAATTAAAATTTTGTTCTTATAACTTATTATTTATTATTAAAAGAATATTCTAATAAAGGTATGAATGTTTTCTCACGATAGAAACTCAAGAGATTCTCACTATTACATATTTAGTCAGAAGTTGAGCTTATTTGTATTATTTTACATCCAAAAATAATTTTCTATGATTAATATTAAAATAAAATTAATTAGTTAGAAGTCACTCATTTAAGTTTTCCAAAAGCATTTCCAATTTAATAACATTAATGGTTATTTAAAATTTGGGTAAACATTACTTTTTGGTCCCTCAATTATGCCATTTATTCAAATTTGGTCACTCATGTTTCTCTTTTATCAGACTTAATCACTCAAATTTATATATTTCATTATTTTTGGTTCCTTGGTTGGGGTAGAGAGCCGTAAGCGCGGTGGGGTGACAGAGTACCATTAACTAACCGTTAAAACTAATCGACTTTTTGAAAAAAAAAAAAAAAAAAGAACTACTTTGTTTAGCCACAACTACAGTGAAATATTTTGATTTTAACAAATGAAATATTACAATTTTTTTTATCTTTTTGTATAGCCACAATTACAGTGCAATACTTGGATTTGAACAAATGAAATATTACAATTATTTTTATTTTTTTGTTTAGCCAGAATTACAGTGAAATACTTGGTTTTAACAAATAAAATATTATAATTATTTTTATCTTTTTGTTTAGCCACAATTATAGTGAAATATTGGGTTTTAAAGAATAAAATATTATAATTATTTTTATCTTTTCGTTGCTTAGAATATGATGTTTAACAAGGTAATTCTGAATTATATGTTACTTAAGTAATATTTCATTTAAATAAATAAACAAGTATTGTATTTGTTGGGGTGGTAATGATAAAGAATTTTGTTTCAAAGTCCAGGTTTCAAACCCCCTTAGCAGCAAAAGCAATTTTTTTTTATTTAGAAAATTCGTTAGTTTTAACGGTTAGTTAACGGAAGGGACAAAAAACGATTAAATATATAAATTTGAGAAATTAAGTCTGAAGAGAGTGAAATATGAGGGACCAAAAGTGATGTTTACTCTTAAAATTTAATTTATATTTGTTCTTTCATACAGATATATTATTTAAATAAACTAATATTTTAATCTTCTCCCAAAAAACTGTAGTTCAATTTGACTTAACATTCAATTAACATAAATGGCAAAATCTTAAAAGAAATATCAATTTAAGGATCAAAAGTATAAATGGTGACTATTTAAAGGTTGAAATTGAACAAATGTCTTACATAGGGGCCAAAAGTTGGGCATGAGATGAGTTAGAACCTATAACATTTTGAGTGAGACTAACACAACTTGACTGTATAATTATCCCGAAAAATATTTTGAGACAAAATCAAATACAAATGCAGACTTTCACTATAGAATAAAAGAAATGTCATATTTATTTATAGCATATTCAACATTGTGTTGGATGGTAAAGATTATATGCATACGCTAAAAACAACCCCAAATCTATCCTCTATGCTACTTTTTCACCTTTTGGAAGCTGCCAGTCAAATGAATGCAGAAGTGAAGCCAACAAATACCTCAACATTCTCTCTACTAGTGGTAGTCCAACACAAATCCTTCTCCCCGAGCCGAACGGGATATAATTAAAATCGTTCCCACTAAAATCCCATTTTTCAAAATCGCCTAAAAACCTCTCTAGCATGAATTCAAACAGATTATCCCAAGAAAGAGGGTCCATATGAATAGAGCAGATGTTTATAAACACCGCCGAATCTTTCGGGACAAAGTACCCTCCCACAGTGCAGGATTGGCTTGGAGTTCTTGGGGTTAAAAGGGTCCTAATGGACGTATGCGTAGTGCTTCTTTTATGACAGCGTCCAAATACACAAATTTTGGGATATGGAACTATTCCACTACATTCTTTAATCCTACGACTTCATTTAGTTCTGTGTGTGCCTTTTTCATCACTTTCGGATTGCGTATTAACTCAACCATTACCCACTCGATCGTGACTAATGAAGTGTCCGTCCATCCAATATGATATTCTGTTAAGAGAAATTTGGTCATCCGACATAACTAGCATGTATAGCTAAAAATTAAAATAGTCATCAATATTGATGCTAAATCAAGGTTTACATATTAAGAAATATAATAGAAACTAATGGATGCTATATATATTTGGAAATGGATTAGGTATAATTTACTACATGTTAATTATTTCCTTTCCTGTATATATTAAAGGAAAAAAATTCTTTTAGTCTGTTAAGTATGTTTAATATTAATTTTAATCCGATAGTTTTGTCCATATTTTTTTAACTTCAGTAACTTGAAAAATTAATTAAAAAAAGCCCTTCGGTAGATGAATTTTTCTTTTTATGATCGAAAATATTACGTGGCATGCCAACTGGACATTTTTTATGCTTTTTTAAGCATATGTGGCAATTGAAATGAGGTGGAAAATATATTAATATATTTTAAATTGAATTATAATTTATAAAAATAAAATTATTATTTTAAAAAAAATAGCCCCCTCAACCCACTCCTCTTCCCCCCCCCCCCCCCCCCACCCCCCCCCGCCTACCCCGCCACCAGTCACCCCTGCCCCGTTGTCCCCTATCCTTCTCCCCACCCCGACGACCCTGCGGAGGGGGGCGATGCAAATCGTTTGACCAATTTCTGGTCAAGGCGATCGGTGTAGCCCCACAGGTGCCGCCCAGAGGTGAGGGGGGCGGGACGCCACCCTCCTCCTCCTCTGCGGTGGCGGCGCAGCGTTAATTTTTAATTTTAATTAATTTGATTTTATTTAATTTAATTAAAAATAATTATAGTAATTAATTTAATTTTAATTTGATTGAAAGAAATTAGAAAATTTTTAGCCAAATAATAAATTTTATTAAAATATATTTAAATTAAATTATTATTCCAATTAATTAATAAAATTTTATTTTTACAATTAATTAATATTTATTCATATCAATATTTAATTTTAAATATAAAATTTTATATTATTATTGAATTATAATTTAATTTTTCAATTTAAAGTTACAAAATTTTAAAATTTTATATATTTTTCTAAAATTTTATATTAGAATAAACATTATTTAGGTTTTTAAAAGAAAATTTCTAAAAAGAATTTAATATTATATATATAAATCACTCAGTCAGCTTCAAGCTTATGTGGCTGTACACATGGCTACACACATGTGATATTTGGCCGGACACTACGTAAGATAATGACACGCATGCAATTTCCAGCTAAACTTAAAAAATTGGCCGGAAAATTACATAAAAAAACCCTATTTCAGACTAAATTTCATCGTAGTTTAAAATTTATAGGGTTTAAAACAAAAATTTATAATTATTGGACTAAAATTAATATTCGGTATATTTAACGGACTAAAAAAAATATTTTTCCTATATTAAATTAACCGTGTCAGATCAAACAATTAATTATTTTCATTAAGTATCCAAAAAAACGAAATTAATATATTCCATTGAGGATAACCTAAAATGAATTAATATATTTTCATAAGCTTCAACTTCCAAGAGACAGAGTATATTCCATTACCAAATCGCATTGTTAAAAGAAAACTTGCTAACTCTTTCATACACAAAATATATTTTATATATATTCCATAACCAAATCCCATAACCAAAATATATTTCTAATGAACTTTATAATACTTGTTAACTCTTTCATACATATAAAATATATTTCTAATGAAATATAAAAATTGATTTAAATTTTATACTCCTAACAAAATTGGAGTTATATGAAATACTACTATTTTGCACCAAGTTGGTCCTATAGGATATGGCTATTTCAAATTTTTAATTTTTTTGTTTTGGTAAATTGAAAAATCGATTGGAAAAATGTGTTCTTTGAAGAAAAATTACAAAGTTGGTCCTATAGGATATGGCTATTTCAAACTTAACCCTTATTGTATGAATTTTTAATTTAATCCTATAGAATAGCTGGAAATGTATTCTCTTTGATTTTTAGTTCCGTTATAATTTTAATCTTAATTTTAATCCTCTAAGTCAATATTTTTATTTTGTGCAAATGAATACACCTCAACATAATAAATTCATTTAAAAGCATTAAATCAGTTGAGTTACACTACAAAAAATGCAATTTGATAATGATTAATTATCATGATTATAATATATAGCAGCAGCCGCAAATAGTTATTAACACGTTCCTACAACGCTTGTTAGCCATGATTTTTTGTAAGGGTGTGTAAAACATGATTTGTCATGTCCAAAAATCATGGAAAATATTTTTACTATGGCTCTTAGATGTAGCAAATAATTTTTTTGTGGTGAAAAAATTAAGTTTTTTGCATAAGTTTTATTTAACTATGGTTAATAATAATTACCTATAATAATTTTTAATTATAATCATTAACACTAATGTAGCCAATAGTAATTCTTTTACTAATCTATCCATAAATTAAATCAAAGTCTATTCTTCAAAAAACCCATAACTTTATTTTCTTCCTCCAACTTGTTCAATCGTAAAATTATTAAACTTAGGTATGATGACTGTAGCCCTTATTATTCAGATTGGGTTGTCCTCCCAAAAAATGAAAATTTAAAGTAAAATTTTCCAATCACCATCTAATAGCAAGGCTTGATTATCTTTTTTGTCCTGTAACATAAGTCGTTTAGCGTTTTTATCTTCAATCATTTTTAATTAAAATTCACCCTTCTCGCTGATAAAATGTAGTGCATCTCATGTGGCCTTTAAAAGTTGGGATTGTTGTTTCTATTGGGTCATTTTGCCTAGTACTTTTGTCCATTAACTTTCTGGAGTAGTATTTTAGTTCTGCATCTTTTTAATTTTATGATTCCAATCCTTTTTCCAACGGAGTTCAGCATTCCTCGAGGTTGAGGTAAACTCTGATGAATAAAAAGATTGAAATTGTGAAAATTAAAAAGATGAACAAAAAAAACGCATTATAAAGTATTTTTAATAAAGTAATTTGGTGATATGTCTTGATAATATCATTATAAAAAATATGTATAAAGGCACTTTTGGGGATGGAATTTCATACGGACATTCGTTGTTAATAAGGTTTCCAACAATATTCTTAACAATTTCGGAATAAAAGAAAGACCGTCTGAAACTTTAAAATATTTTCGACGATCATAATTTATCTACTAAAATTATAATTAATTATCAAAAAGGATATACTATCGTTTTATGAAGAGCAAAATTATAAATTAGAATAAATTCTAATCTAATGGATCTGGTTGCAACTTATAGGCCGACTCAGAGTCTGCAACATCGTCGATTGTCGATTGTACTGCTCCCTTAGTTGGGGTGTTAATGGTTGGTTTCACATCGGAGAATATTTATGGCATCCCTATCTTCTGGCACAACATAAACAAGACCAACATTATTTTTATCAAGCTTGAAATAAACGATAGATGGGGCAATAATGGATGAAGATGGTCGAGCATGTGTGGTCCATGATCAAGCGGCTAATGTCAACACATCAGACCCCATGTCGAAGACTCGATCTCGCTTCCTCTCCTAACAGCATCAGCCCACAGTTGGTCGTCCTGGACAACTGGGGCACTGGTAACTGATGAGGCCACTCAAATTTTTCTAAAGTTAATTAAATCAAATTTGTTAGTTAATAAATAATAAAATTTCTTAGCAAATCACTAATAGTTTTTTTAATAAAGTAAGTAAAATTTAATTTAAAAAAAAAAGCTGAAGAACTTACCACAACCTTCTAGCCCCGTTTTCCACATTAGGTGTCCACTTCTTGTTTTGTTAGCAGTAAGGAAATACCTCCATTCGTTAAGGAGAACGACCGAAGTGAGTCTCTTGCACAGGTATTTTGATTAGTAACAAATTTGTGGATTTACGACATTAATAAAAACAATTAAAGTCGTAAAACTTAAAATTTACTTACCAGCTTTCTTTAATGCATGCCAATCGAGGAAGACCCCCTGCGGTAGAAGGTGTTGGCTGCTGCAGGGTTGGCCACCCGATTGGCCTTATTCATACCAACTTTTTCTTGAACTTGTCGGTGTCTTACACCTAGGGCCCATCCCCAATGTCGTTCCCTAACCATTTAGGTCGTGTACCCATATGTCTGGCTTTAGTAAACTTTTTACCACAGCCACGTGCTTGCATAACTGTTGAAGATATTTTGCATCAATTTATCGCAGTCCCCCCAATATATGTGTTGTAAAACAAGAGAGCATATAATTTATAAATATGATAGAAAATCAAATTTTATTATCAAATTTTTAAAGAAGTATAAAATCTATGTACCTTCAGCTCTTCAAACAAGGAATTCTTCTAGGATTTGGGGATCATTTTGTAACAGTGCCATGCCTACAGAAAGTGGCCCGGAATCACCAAGGCATTGTAAGAGTAGAAGTTTCAATCATACCTGTCGTTGGGAATATTTTATCACAATTAAAGTATAACAATTGCTAGCATTTATTTATCTTTTAAAGAAAAAAAAGATAAAAATATTTAAGAACTTACACAGCATCAACAAGGGTGATGAACCTGCATGCCGCTTGAGGTGTTGTAGGTGGTTGTGAAATGGATGGTGGGCTGGACGAAGGTGCAAAGGATCCCCCAGCTTGGGACATCCTGGGCGTCACGCTAGATAGGTTGAGTAGCATCGACTCAACCGTTGCAGGAATGGTTGGAGGTGTCGGGAGTGCCTGTCTTAATGCTTTTAAAGCATCGGAAGCATTGGGGCTTAGCAGTTGAATCACCTGCCCAATTCAACATGCAACCATTGTTACACATATGAATCTTCTAGATCGATAAACCCAAATCTTTTATCATCTCTTTTATGTTGTAGTAATCATAGGGAAGTGTGTGATCCCAGAATAATAGACCACTAGACCATCGGGACACCTAATTATAGCATCTTTTGGACATGTTCTGTTTTGGCTTGGTATTCACTAGCCTAGCCATGGCTGCCAATTGGGATTGATCACACCTGGTATACAAGGGCTAATCGACCATGTGCACTATATCAAAAAATTGGTCCAATAATCCGGACACATCGTAGTCGTACAAACTAGCGCTAGCAACACCATAATCGGTAGAAAATGAGCTGCTGACACCCTCGACTTTAGGCTCGGGATTCCCTAGAAAAACTATAGCTCAACTACATCATAAACCACCCTCTGGTCAACAATTAATCTGGTCATAATCAACCCATTGCGTTCTCATGTCAGGTGCAACAGACATCTCGACAGAAATCAATTCAGGGTGATCATCATAGTACTCCAACACTTGTGCCTCATCAGGGGCAGTCCAATTGTAATATCCCTCCAGAAAACCCTTTATATATATGTCGTACATAACTTTATCCATATTTTTGAACTTATAATTCTTGCATTTGCGACACGAACATCTAATTTTATCACTACTCATGTGCGCATACTGATTTTTAGCTCAATTTATGGAATCCCGAATACCATCCTCAAAGTCCTTACAAACTGCAATATTGCCGCACAAATTCTTTTCATACTTACAACTTTTCAATTATCTCAATATTTACCTAATTACATAAAAAATTATAATTAGACATATTAATTACAAGAACTTCAACAATTATATATAAATTGTTCATAATTAATTAACACATAATTAATTATATAAGACATTAAAATCAAGAATAACATGAAATATATAAATTAAATGGTTATATTATCTATTACCTGGTGGTAATGATGCACTTCGTCCAACTAAAGTTCTTATAACAATATGATCGACAACACTTCCAGAATGCGTGAATTCGATGTTATATATATATATGATGTAATTACCATAAAAAGTGAAGGTTGACTATGTTAAGAGTTTAGTTTGTAAGGTAGGATGCAAGAGGATGAGAGCACAAATGAGAGGGTGCGCTCAAATTTATATTATTATCTGTAACGAATTTTTTGATGGATTTAGGGACGAAATATAGCCATGATAATATAACCATTGAAATATAGCCGCTAGACCATTTTTTTACGGTTTCTGGGACGGATTTGCTAGTGTAGGTGACGAGAAAGCTGATTAGTTGGTTGCTTTGTAAATCTATTATTAATGATCTTGTTCGATATGATGTTAAATATAATGAATATAATTTATTATTTAACCAATAAAATTAGATTGCACATTTGATGGTAACTACGAAACCAGCTTTTGAGGGTTGGTCAAAAGAAATCTAAGTTGAAAACCCTCAAGAGTGGGCCATTGAGGAGTTCTGTAGAAGCTTGCATTAAGTGATGCATTTATGCGATGTGTGTCAAGTTTCATCGAAGACAACTGTATGACGTTTATGCATTTTACATTTTGAAAGGTGTTTGATAAGTGGGTTGTCATGTTCACTTAATTGACTCACAGGAGTTGTTGTATGGAAACCTATGTGGAGTGATTGGTACGATTGGAACTTCTTAGCTGCGATAGTACGAAAGTTAGCCCTCCGACTTGAATAGCCACAGCAGCCTTGTATATGGGATGGTTGTATTTTGGTTCCAGTTGATATAACTGCATTATTATGTGGTTGCCTAAAGTCCTATACTAGTATAGTGACACTATACATAGTGCTTGGTCTATTCCAAGAAGAAATTCATAGCGCATTATGAGATAATGACGATCTCTTATATCCTCCAGATTGTGTTCGTCTCTAAAACTCAGTGGCCACAACTATTAATTGAATAGGAAGATAAGTTTTTCATATTGATTAACGAGAAACATATTCAACAGCGGATACATAGTTATCGAAGTTAAGTATGAGAACTGATTTAGAATTACGTACCCTAGACATTAATTGGGAAATAGCTTGATAGAAGGACACACAGACGGTATAATATAACCATTGACAAATAGCCGTTAGACCACTTTTTGACGAAATTTGGAATAGATTTGTGACACATAATCATGCCGTTAGAAACTAGTTGTTGGAGTTTGTGAACATCATTTAGCATCTAAAATTCGTCCCAAATATTATATTTTGGGATCGATTTTCTGACAACAAGCTGTTAGAAATTTTTTTTAGTGTCTTATCGTGGCAAAAAAAGTTATCAAGTCTTCGGAAATTCAGACAGAAGACATACTATTGAAAAATCTATTCCAAGATTAAAAGAAAAAATCCAACTAACTCTCGGACAATTAGCGTGGACATATTTTGACATTCTATTTTCTGATGGAATTTGTGACAAGTTTTTCTTTTTCCCTACAGATTGTGAAATTGGTCTATCGAAGGAATCCTTCGATAAGTAGTAAAATTCTTTACAAACCGTCGAAATTTGGGACATATTTTGCCACCACACTTTGTCGTTTCAAATTTTGTCCCAATAAAATAATTATTTGGTGGTGATTTTAACATAGGTAAGACCATTATTGAACCCAATTATTTTGGGTAAAACATGGGTAAGACCCAACAAGTTTTTCACTGGCAGGGCATAGATATAAATAATAACTATTGCTATTTATTAAGTATGGGTTTGAGTAAGAAAATAAATGCCAATATTTTGAAAATCAAACTGAAGATCAGACCTGACAAGTTATAAAATATTGGGTCACTAGTTCCACCAGTTGAACTAGATTGAAAAAATTGATTAACTTGGACTATACTATATAGGGATAATTACGCTAACCTCCCCTGTTACTATGGGAATATATAAATTCCCTCTTATTATGAAAATTACATAAACTTCCCTTGTTGGTTTATTATCATTATAAATTGGCCCCTCCATTAGTCAAACTCCAGGTCAATACTGATTTCAATTTAAATATTTATGTAACCTTCCTATATTTACAATCAGGCTTGGCAAAAGACCCATCGCCTTCCTTCTCCATCAAACTTCCCTTTCATACCATAATAACCATTCCCCCTTCCACAAGAGCCACAGTGAGAAATCCATCGGTGGTCGTGACTGATTTCTACTTTGAAGGCTCACAAACAAATTCACCCTTAATGGTATTTTTTTCAGCAAAATTTTTAAAAATATCCCACCCAAGGGCAAAAATAGGAAGATTAAATAAATATTTGGATTGAAATTAACATTAACCGTTAGTTTGACTAATAGAGAGGCCAATTTGTAATGGTAATAAACCAACAAAGTAGGTTTATGTAATTTTTATAGTGAGATGGAGGGATTTATATATTTTCACAGTAATAGGGGAGGTTATCTTAACTATCCCTACTATATACTATATATATATATATGTGTAGCATATTAGTACGTATTATATATTGATTGAACAAGTTAAAAGAAAAAAAAATTAAGTAAGAAAGTTTTAAAAAAAATTCAAAATAAATTTCATTCAATTAGAAACCACAATTCCCAAAAACGTTTAACAAAATATATACAAAATAAATTCAATAATTCATACAATTAATTCAATTTATTACAATAATATATAAATATTATAATTTATTCTCCATGATTTATAAAAAATAAAAATTAAAAATTTAACTATGCTAAAATTTAACAATCAATTTTATAAAAAAATAAAAAATAAAACTATAACCTAATAAACAGAAAAATTAGTAATTAAATAGAAAATCAAATAATGGGTCTCATCATCAACTCTCTCCCATCAAAAACCTTTCCATCCTCACCCCATGGACAACATCCCCACCAAACACCTTTTCATCTCCCCCATCCCCACCACAAGTTTCTCTCTTTCTCCTCCCAATAATTACCCTCACACACAGTCACTCCGCCCCTTCAGTTCACCCATCAACTAGCTCAACAACCTGCCGTCAAGCACCACTTATTTTTATTTAAATGAGTTGATCAGTTTCAAACCTGGCCCATTTTTGTCGATTTTTATCTGTTCGTATCGGGTTTGACCACTCTATTGTTTATACTCAAATCCGAATTGGTCAGTGGTTCGGCTTTTGATCGGTCCGATCTGGGGTTCAAAACATTGGTAATCCCCCATTAACAGGCCTATTTGCCATCAATAACAATTTTTTGTTTCTCTTTCCATTTTGGTCGAATTAGATTTTATTTCTTTTACCTAGAAGGAGATGGCAAATGGGATGACTTTTTAAGGCAATGAATACCTTTCCCTTTGATGTGAAAGTAGGTTTGATTTGTGAATGAGATGGAATTTTACTCTCGACACAATCGCACGCTAGGTGGATATTTAATTGTAGCGAAAGAGTTTTTGGATGAGGGATTTTTATCAAATATCTTGTCCATGAATAGTGTCTTTCATAAAATAATAATATTTTAGTATTTATAGTGATATTAAGAGTTACGTAATGTGATAAGGTGTATATATTTATTATATAACTTATATATAAAAATTACCCTTATAAATGAATATGTATTACACACGTATACATCACCCTTCTTATTTATTTTTCCCACCTTTTCGCTAACACATGAACAATATATGAGTCTTTTTTCTCCATCACCAACTGTCAATGGAGTTCATGTGTTCTGCCGATACATAAAAACAACAGAATGTGAACAAGACCAACATTGCAGCTTTTTTGGGTAACTTCATCTTCTTTCACGGAACATCGGATTAAAATTAAAAATTCATAAAATGAGGGGTAAGGTTTGAAATATCATACACTACAGTAATTGTCAGGTTAATATTTTGGAATAATTTTTTATTAATTGAAAGGCTTTTGTAACGATAGGCCTACGATGACTTTTTTGAGTGTTATAAAATATTTGTAACATCTTATTCAAAGACCGTTAGAACTTGCAAAGGTATTTGTATCGGTCATGAGCGGCTGTTACAATACTGGTTAAATGCATTCTATTTTTGAAATTGCCAAATTAAACTTGATATAATTATATTGGAACGATCATTGTAACACATATAAGTATGGGATTGCTTTAAGGTTGGACCGGTTTTTGAAATATCTTTTGTAACGTCCGTGCATTATATTGTAATGGTTGTTGTTACGATCTTTGTGTCTCTTTTGTAAACAGTTTTTATAACGGCCTTTGTAACTCCTTTCTCAAATGTTGGTTTTAGTTTTGCATCTGCCTTTGCTACTTTTTTTTTATACTACTTTACAAATTGTGATGGCCGTTAGCTTGTAACGGCTATTGGGATATAATTACTTAGTAACGGCTTTTCAACGATTTTGACCACTACAAATAATTGAAATCGTATTATCCGTTACAAATATATAACAAATGCCTTGCGTATTGAAACAACTAGGTTACAAATTTCGTATTTTTTTATAGTAATATCCTATGGACCAAATTTACAATTTTACAGGTTTTCACATCGAACAATGAATGTCCCCCCTACTAATAAATCCAAGCAGATTCCATATACCTCAAAGGTTTCAAAATTAAGTTCTCGCAGTGGCTTTCTTGGATTGTGCTTAAATAGTATTGATTTCTTATAATTTTCAAATCGTAGTAATTTAATTAAAATGTACGCTGTAATCCAATTTTTTTTTAGGCCAAAACCAAACTATCTTTTTATCAAAATTGAAATAGGTATAGTACTCCCCTATATTCTTTAATTGTGTAATTTGCAACTGATTTTCATGTTTTTTTTGCTGCTAAATCTAATTGGCTTCTTTTGAAAATTGAAATAGGTACAGAATTCCTCTAAACTAAAAACAAAAGTAAAATGCCACTTTAACATTTTGAAAAGGGTAAGATGCAGACAACCCCTAATGTATGGGATTATTTGCAATTTTCCCTCAAACTTTTTTTTTTTTAATACTTTTTTGTTCAATCTTTTGATTTTATTACACTTTATATTTTTCAAGGAATAATGATGAAATATTCCGTCCGTGTGTGTGCACGGGCCTAAGGGCGATTTTTTGTTCAGTAAAATTATAAAGGTTAAATACAGACAAGCCCCCAGCGTATGGGCTCATTTGCATTTTGTCCCCCAACCTTTTTACAAAACAAATAAAAATCAAAATAAATTAAAAAAAATTGGAAAAAAAATGGAGAAAAGTTTTGAAAAATGGAGAAAATTTTCAGAAAATAATGTTTGATTTGTAGATAAACCAGTTCACATTACAAGCCAAATGTGATGTTGGCACGGACTGAAATACGCGTCCATAAATGTTGAAGATATTCTGCATCGATATGCTAGACAGTCCTCCTACTATATGTTATGCAAAACAAGAGTGCATATAATTTATTAGTATGACGAAAAGAAATGTAATATCAAATTTCAATATTAAGATATATAAAATGTAGCACCCACTACAGTACCCAATTACTACTAATTATTATAACCTTTCCTTAATCCCAACTCATATTATAAGAAATTTTCATTTAATCGGTAAAATAAATTGTACTTTTGTCAATATAAAATATAAATGCCACAAGAGATAATAAGCATTGCCAAAAGTCTATATTTATTTTTCACGGTTGTACTCATCTATACAATCTAAAAAGAAGATAACAAAAAATCCAACTGTACAAAATTTTAAGCACAAAACCCCGACAAAACACTAGTATATTTGATAATCACATAGCCAGAGGTCTCGACTTCAGGTGTCACGCCTGATCCACCTAATAGTGGCGGCACAACTCAAAAATCCAATATATATATCTAGTCAATGTCACCTATCTCATTAAAAATATGTGGCAAGGAATGAGTTGTCTACTCAATAAATATAGTTAATCAGTCTATATATATATATATATAATATATATATATATATATATATGCAACAAGTCAAGTATAATGCAATCTTGCCAACCAACAAATATTCGTCATATAACAACAGCAGATGTAAGAAATAACACACGCCCCCTATCATAAATCAACCTACGACATAATACCTGATGTTATCGTTTATTTTCTTAAGGCCCTACTTACTGTAATTGGAGTACATCAGTCAATGGTTTTGTCGATCATCATCATTTATGGGTATCGAGAACCATCAAAAATAAATTTCTACGAGCACTTTTGTAGAAGTGGTGAGTAGGGTCATTACTTAGGGATTGGGCTTAAGTTGGTTTCTTCAAAAATTAAAAATACAGGGGAGTTTTGATTGTGATGAGTAAAATGATGAGATTAAATTAAAGAGAAAATAAAATTAAAGAGGATGAACAGATATGAGGGAATGCTTTGTTGGTTAAAGTCAGGTTCATGCTTGATTCCGTTAGTTGATCATTGATGCAAATGTAACAATCGTTTAAACAAATAAACGAGTTATAGTCATTGGTATGACCTAACAACCTTACCTTTCCTTACGTTTTCGTCAGTCAAGGAACATCCGTTGGCTAATTCCCTAGACAATGAACAGCCCTAGGAACATCCACAAGTTTTAATTCATTAACAACAATAATAATTAGAAAGGTATTATTCTAGCGAATAAATTCCTACGATGATTCATTTAAGTTAGATCATTATTCCCCATAACATAATTAACTACTATCACATAATTAATCATGTTATATTGCTACTAATTACGGACTTGTAAGTTCAATTAGCTGAGCAAACCTTATTGATAATGAACAATTAGCCACATTATTCATAAATCAGATGTTTGTAATAAGAGTACAAAAAATAAAACGAATACCAATTTTAACGAGAGTAGTAAGCATATATTAGATCTCACAATATTATTAGGAATCAAGCAATCACCATAACTTTAACCAAAAAATAAGAGAATTAGCCTAACATACTAATAGAAGAACTCACTAAAAAGTAGAATTCCATAATTAGCAAATCGGCAATGTATTACAACTAAAGAGAATTCTATTATGAGGTGCCTCTTATTTATACTATTAGCACTTCATGAATCTAGATATAAAAGAGGGTTGATACATGATTACCTATTAAAAAGTTAACTAATAAATTCCTAGAAATCAAATAAGTCTACCATAAGTCTTACTAAAATTATTCACAATCTTTCCATTTTTCTTGGCAAAATCCGCGGCTTTCATTTTAGTTCAGAGTTGACTGCAGCATTAAGCGTAAGCGCGTCTAATAAAATCTTCAAGTCTGACACATGTTTCTCCTTGTTCCTTTAAATGTCTCTAGATACCATTTTTAGCTCCAATTTGCTATCTTTACTCCTCATCACACGTTTTTTTGCTCCAAAAGCAATAAAACCATATGATTAGGAGTATTTAGCTCTTAAAACAAGATATTATAATCATCAAAATATGATAAATTATACACTTATCAATCATCTCAATCAATGTCGTATCATACACAGCAGGATACCTGTTGTATGTGATATCCCCACACTATCCCAATATGTAGTATTATCAGCATAGTACATCACAACAAACATGATATCCCCACGCCACCCTAGAGTGTAGCTATTAGTACAGGATATTCCTCGCCACCTGGAATACCCCTGTACCTTACGTGCCATGATACCTAACTTTAATTCATTTATCTTTCATATCACATCATCAATCATATCTTCACCAATCATATCATCATAAACCATTGACTATGTTTCCAACTAGGTAAGCGTTTTTTTATTTCAATTCACAATAGCATTATTATTAACTTCATCATTAAATTTCAGTTACTAACTATTTTCCCATCATAACTTTCTCCTTCGATTTCATTCGACAATCCATTATATGATCACATATACTGAAACGAAGTGATAAAATTCCTTTGGGAAAATATAATTTGCAGGTATGGTTTACTCGTGTAATTATTTCTAACAATGATCATCAGTTTCAGAGTTGGAAGATTCAAGACTGGTGCGCTGAGCAGGGCATTCAACAACGCTTCACGTTCGTTGCCTATCCTCAGGCTAACAGGTAGGTCAAAGTTATTAATTTTATCTTGGTTCAATGGATCAAACCAAAGTTAGAACAAGCAAGTGGACAGTGGGTAGACGCCTTGCCTGGATTGCTATGGTCATATAGAATTACTCCTCATTCCACCATAGGAGAAATGCCTTTCAACCTAGTATAGGGATCACAGGCAGTAATCGCGGCTGAAGCTGAGCTGGAAACTTTCAGGACCCAACATTATGAGCAGGAGAGCAATGACAGCTTGTTGCGAACCTATGTGGACTTAATAGATGAAGTACGAGAAAATGCTTACAACCGGCAAGTCAGAGGGAGAGAAATCTAAGTAGGAGACTTAGTATTTCGACAAGCCAGTGTTCTTGGGCCAGTAGGGAAGCTAGCACCCAACTGGGAAGGGCCTTAATAATCAATCTTATCATTAAATTTGGTGCATACGAACTCGAAGACATAAACGAAAGAAAACTTTCCTGACCATGAAATGCTTGCAGTTTTAGGAAGTTTATTCCTGAAATTAAGTGTATTCAAACATTCATTTCTTAATAAAAACACATCTCGTTATCTACTTCCCATGATATGAGCAGGGTGGAATCTAAAATGAAGCTAACCACACAAACCAACACTCGCATTCATTTAAGTTGCCTTGCTGGCGCACGCTTCCAGTTAAGTCGCCTTTCTGGTGCACGCTTAAGTCGCCTTACTAGCGCACGTTTTCATTTAAATTGCCCTGTTGGCGCATGCTTAAGTTGTCTTACTGGTGCACGCTTTCATTTAAGTCACCTTGTCGATGAACGCTTTCATTTTAGTCACCTGGCTAGAGCATAGTTTCGCTTAACTCACCTTGTTGCCGCACACCTCGCTTAAGTCATCTTACTGTTGCACGCTTTGCTTGGATCGCTTTGCTATTACTCGCTTCACTAAAAGCAATCTACTAGTGTACGTATGTTTTACTTAAATATATTATTAAGGCATGCTTTATTTGAAAGGCCGCCTTACTAAAACGTGGCTTCCTTTAATTATCTTACCAGCTTAAACTTGGTCTGTTGGAATAAGCCCTACATCTGTTGGTGCAAGCCTGAGATACAAATATATTCTCACCATATGGTTATTTATTTTGAAAATTGTTCACCTCTTTCTTCAATATTATAGATAGATAAGTTCTTTATGTTTCTCCTAATTATGTGGACACTTAAGGTAAATATGTACCAAGCTCGAAGAGTAAAGCACTTTTTATTAACAGGAGGAGAATAATCACCCCTGCCTCTTCCTACTTGACATTATATTGACCATGGCAGGAGCTGTATTTACACAAGCAGAAAAAATAGGCTCCCTTCAAAGTAACAATATAGGAGGGCAAGAGAAAGCATGAAATTCAATAAAAGCAGAAAGAATATAAAATCTAGAAAGCAGCAAAATTAATCATCCTAGGCCCACAAGCGAGAATTCCCATAACCTCACGCAGGAGAGAGCAATAATATTCTATCCAAAAATAGAAAAACAAATTTACTTAGCAGTAGGAGGGGCAACACCTTCAACATCTGCAAGGGGACCACCTTCAAGGGGACAACGTCCTCTACCATGGGGTCCTCTAGGTCCGCTGGAGCTTCACCTTTTCGGAGGACATGAAGCAGATTCTCTGGCAATTCATGGGGTACATCCTCGTCGGTCTCAGGTGCATCTTTGAGCCTACATGGATATCCAAGAAATCGGTAGGAGCTATCAGTGGAGGATAACTAATGTCAGCAAATTAGGAAGCACAAGTCCGGTATCCATGATAATTGTACTTCAAAGCAATATTTTCCAGGAGGCTCTGAAATTCCTTGGAATTTTTTAAATGTGCTAACCGGCTGGCCTATAGCTCATCAAACCTCTACTTTCCCTTCTTAGTAGATAGGTAGTCTCGAAACTCTAGCACCGCCTGCTCCAAACGATCATGAAGGCTCGATATTTCATTTCTGAGCTAGGTTGGTCTCATGCTTGCGCTCTTTCTTTTGTAGCTCCTTCGCTAGTTCTTCCACCTTTCTCTAGGTCTCCTCTACAGCAGGTCCTCTATGCTCCAGCAAGTCCCCAATCAACATAACAGTCTGCATATAGGTTAAGTAGACTCATCAGGTCAGCATATATTAAAATTGAACTTTCTTGTTCCTTACTGTGCTAGCGTGTGAAGCCAATGAATTCATGACTTGGCCACGAAGTAAAGACTCCAAGAAAGTTCAACCTGTAGGAGCAAGGAGTCCCTTAAAAAAACCAGCACCTGGGCTGCTTTCATCTTCCTCCTTCAGTAGGGAAAAAACATCATTGAAGCTGAGTTTCTGACTTTTTATTTGCACAGCTGAAAGGCGGGGGGTGCCAGCACGAGTAGAAGGCTTGGGCATAGGAGGAGATAAGGAACCCGATGATACTTTTGCTTTCTTAGCACGGGGCGACATGGTCTCTACCTGATGTTTTCCCTTAGGATCACTAGTGGAAAGCAAGCTTGCACAAGTTGAGGAAGGACTCTTGGCTGATGAACGCTTGGACAAAGAGCCAGTTCGGGGATTCTTTCCCTCACCCAAGGTCTTCTATTGCACCAGCTTATTGAACATGTTCACTGCAGTAATTACAGATACGTTAGTACAACTAAATATATGTCTAGAACACAGAAACATATTGAATTATGAATCAAAATGCATGAAGAAATTATACAACCGCAATATCCAAAACAACTTCTTTGCGACTAAGCCTATAGCGGAAAAGAAGTGTTAGGTGTTCTAACTCTCGAGGATCATACTGGAAGACATTCAGACACTCTAATAAAAGTTTAAAAGAGGCAAGACGATTACGAGTTCTAGGTAGGTTTGGAGAGACAGAAATCCAAGATGTCGGAAAAGGCCAAGGACTAGGGGCTAATACAAAGAAGTAATGGCTTTTCCATTCTTTAAGAGAGGTGTCTGAAGGAAGAAACTGAGCATCTCCCCGCGAAGTGAAATAAAGCAGACCTAGAGTCGCATTCTTCAATATGAAAAAGAATGAAACTGCACGGCAGTCTTACTAAAATATAAAAACCAGCAATTATGTTAAAATCTTTGGGGATGAATTGACCTAAAAAGGCACTTTGAATAGACTAGATACTTCAGCAAAAAATGAATGAATGGGAAATCGCAACCCCGCTTCTAGTTAGGTTACTTGAAAACATACGAAAACCTCAGGAGGCAACTGAGAGCGTTCTACAGCAACAGGAATCTTGATCGAGATATCATAAAGTATTCCAAAGCAGGATCTAAGATTTCCTATATCTCCGTCCTTTAGACAAGAGCTATAAACCGTATAAGATTTTGTACCAGAAGCTACCAATGTATCCTCTGTCATTCTCCTCTCAAATTCTTTCCTGGAAATCCTCTTCTTACTACTCACTTCCTCTTCACCCTGGCCCCTTAAAATGCCGTAGTGAGAAGTATCGGAGGGAGCATAAAATCCTCTACTCCTCGCTCATCTATATCTTCTTCAGACATGATTAAATATCAAGTAAGAAAAAGGAGACTTACCTAGATATGAAGACACGGTGAGGTACTAACTGGATTTCTTACCTTAACAGGTGTGGGTGATAAGTACACAATTTGTCATGTTTTTATGGTAATAATGCCTTATTTTGGAACTAAAATACTTCTGAATCATATGACTTTATTGCATTTTCAGCACATAAGGTATGATGGGAAGTAAAGATGTCAAAGTAAAGCTAAACACGGCATTTGAAGACAATTGAAGAAAGGAAGATAAATTGTGACAGCCTTGCAGATACGACTAAGCGTGCCCACGCTTAGTACCGCGGTCAACCTTGCCAAAAATAAGGAAAGGCGAATTTTGCTAGAAAGAAAGGATATTTGTTGATTTATACAGATTGATTTTGATAGAATTTTAGAATGAAAAGTTAGCATAAACGTAAGGGATTGGTCAAATGTTAACTTTTTGGGAATGATCTTGAACCTACCCTTTTTGTGTCCAGGTTCGTGAGGTGCTATTAGTATAAATAGGAAACACTTCACACCTCTAAAACCATCTCATGTTTTAATCTAATATTTTATCTTATGTTCATCTTTTCTTAGTTCAATTATTCTTCCCCTTCTACTTTCTTTTACTTGTGTCGAATTGCTAATGGAATACCACTTTCTTGTGTGTTCTTCCATTAGCATTTAGGCTAGTCTTTTTATTTTTCGGTTAAAGTTATGTGATTGATTGATTCCTAAAGTAGTTGTGAGATCTAACTTACGCTTAATACATTCGTTAAAATTGGTATTCATGTTATTCTCTGTGCTTTCATTACAAACATCTGATTTATGAATGATGTGGTCAATTATTCGTTATCAAGAAGGTTTGCTTAGCTAATTGAACTTTACAAATCCGTAATTGTTTGTTTAGTTTGATAATTAGTAGCAACATAGCATGATTAATCATGTGGAAGTGGTTAAGTTATGTTATGGGGAATGCATGATCTATTCTAAATAAATCCTCGTAGGAATTTGTTGGTTAGGATCAGGCATTTCTAATCTCTAATGCTGTTGATAAATTAAATCCTATGGACGTTCCTAGAGTTGTTTATTGATTAGGGAATTAGCCAACGGACGTTCCTTAGCTGACGACAAGGTAAGAAAAGGTAAGGTCATTAGGTAATACCAATAACCATAACTGATCTATTCATTTTAACGATTGTCATATTGCATCGATGATCGACTAAAGAAATCAAGCATGAACTAGACTTTAACCGAAAAAGCTCCTTCTCATATTAATCCACTCTATTTAATTCTGTGTTGTTTTTGTTTGATATAATCAAACCCCCCCCATTTTTTATTTTATTTTTCGAAGAAAAAGACATAAAACCCAGTCCCTGAGGATTCGACCTACTCGCCACTCCTATAAGAGTGTCAGTAGGAATTTATTATTTTTTGTGGTCTCGACACCCATCAGTGGGTGAAAAATTAGGGACAAAGGAAGGATTCCTTATATATCAACCTTTTTATGGACAATTCTTCTATTCAAGGACTCCAATAAATGACTATCCTTCCCTCTGACTAGGCAAACTTACAAAGAGAATTCACAAAAAGATGACTCTTCTCCTTCCTTTTCTCTATTTTTTCACAATCATTATCAATTAATAATTATCTTTTATAAAGGCAGATTCAAAATTCAAAAATCACAGCCCCACCGGAAAAGGGGAGAACCAGCTAAATTCACCTTAAAATAGTTCAGCAAAGCTGTCTTGCTGACGAGCAAGAAAATATTCTCCATTTTTGCAGGATATCTTGCCTACTCCAGCAATCCAACTCTATGACTTGCACTCTTGGGGGTGGGGGGAGCTATGATGTTCCCTAAAATTATTGGACCAAGTCCACAAGCTAACTCATCAGCAGGACGGATAAAGCCCATCAACAGGAAAGATAGCCCACAGACTTACCTATTACTTCACTAAACTGCAGTTAAACTTTTAGGCAAGCTGTATATAAACAGTATGGGAGGAAAAAGTAATAGAGCTGTCAAAATTTTAAAAAACATCACTCTAATTATAGATAATAAATCGGGCACTAAACATCAGACATTTGTTTGAAGTATCTCAGTGACAAGGTTTATTGTATTCAGAGGTATGTGCTGTCATCCGGCTCTAACCTCCATCGTATTCTCTTTTTCTTACTCTCTCTATTTTTAAGTTATTTAAAGCTTATAATCACCACAAATATCCATTCGTTATCAAATTCTCACTCGAAACGTTAGTCCGAATCTGGATTTTCTTGAAGATCCTTCAACCCTTGTGGTGTAGCCATATTTCTTATATGCATCAATTTTCATAAGGAATAAATGAAAAACTTTCATCCAAAATCAAAATAAAACAATTGAGTTTAAAAATATTGCTAAAATCGAAATTATTTCCCCAAATCCAGCAGTAGGTCATGAGCAACATATTTAGGCCATTTTTCATTAGTTTTTAATGGATAGTTAATGACAGAATCTAAATGTGTTCAAAATAAGCAATTTAAGAGACCGATTAAATTTGTTAATTGTGAAATATGGGAATCAATTCCATTTTGGCGACAAAATTATGCAACCAAAAATACAATTTTTTGTATTTCACGCTTACATACTTTCAAGTAAGAGATCATTTCTGATAATTTTTATATGATACCCCCTTCGTTGTGCCAAGGAAGTCATCTTTGCCTTTAGCTACAAAATAAGAAAATCTCATTTGCGTTCAATATTAGTTACCTTTAAGTTACAATGTAAGAAAAGCAAACAAAACAAATCAGTACAAAAGACTTTCTAACGTTAACAACATATTTTATGGGTGTCTGGCTGGACTAGGATCAAATTCTGACCAAACTTTTATTATACCAAAATAATAATTCACATTTTTCATTCACAAAATTAAAAAGAAGGGTATAATTGAAACTTCTTAGGAAGAAAGAAAAACACAATGTTATACTGGTATAAGACAAAGACGGGAGAATTATACTCTTAATCCCTTGATAATACCAGTTATTCAAGTTCAATTCCTAAATAATCACCATTTGCATTTTTTGTCCCTATATATATTGTTTTGATCATTTATGTCAATACGCCATTAGATCAAACGAAAAAAATCACAGGTCGAACATGTGAGGATGGGAAAGGAGGCACGAAAAACGAAATAATTTCATTTGAGTTAACATTCAATTAACAAAAATGATAAAATCGTTAAAAAAGAAAACAAAATCAATTTAGGGATCAAAAGTGTAAATGGTCATTACTTATAGGCTAAAATCAAATAAATGGTATTACCTAGGGACCAAAAGTATAATTATCCCGATAGATTTCTGGATAAAATCAAGATACTAATGCAGACTTCCTTTTGGAATCAAAGAAGTGTATTTATTTATAACATGTTCAACATTGGGCTGGATAATAAAGATCATACATATGCTAATTACTAGACCAACATAATTAGAATATGAAATTATACATACAGATTCTTACCGGACAACCTAGGACTATGGATAGCAACCAATGGTGTCCTTTTCCTCAACACAACCCCAAATCTATCCTCTATGTCCACTATTTCACCTTGTGGCAGCTGCCAGTCAAATGAATGCAGAAGTGAAGCCAACACATACCTCAACATTCTCTCTGCTAGTGGTAGTCCAGCACAAACCCTTCTCCCTGATCCGAATGGAATATAATTAAAATTATTTCCACTAAAATCCCATTTTCCAGAATTTCCTAAAAACCTCTCTGGCATGAATTCTGATGGGTTATCCCAAGCAAGAGGGTCCCTTTGAATAGACCAGACGTTTATAAAAACCGCAGAATCCTTTGGGATAAAGTATCCTCCCACAGTGCAAGATTGGCTAGGAGTTCTTGGGGTTAAGAAGGGTCCTATTGGGTGTATGCGTAACGTTTCTTTTATGACTGCGTCCAAATAAACTAGTTTTGGAATATGAAACTCTTCCACTACATTGTTCAATCCTACAACTTCATTTAGTTCCTTGTGTGCCTTTTCCATCACTTTTGGATTGCGTATGAACTCAGCCATTACCCACTCGATCGTGGTTGATGAAGTGTCCGTCCCGCCTATTACGATATCCTATTAAGAGAAATTGGGTCATCAGACATGGCACGTATAGACAAAAATAAAAATAGTCACTAATTATACTTAGGCCATGTTTACTTGGACGGATTAGGCTAGATATCAGGTCTAATCCGCCCTAATAACATGTATACCTTTTTTTTTGCTTGCCCGACAATAATTAATCCAACCCGATATTAATATGAAAATGGGGTGAACTTAAATCCCACCAAAGGTGGTGGGATTAAAAATCCATTGGGCCCATTTATTTGGATAAAATTTTTATTTTTATTTTTACCCTCAATTATATGATTTTTGACAGTTTTTCTTTTAAATAATGACCTACCTCAACCGTTCATCTCTCTCTCTATATATATACGTATATGTAAATGTATACATATAACTTTTATGTAAAATATTATATATTATTTAACTTTTAATTATGTATAAAATATATTTTGCATTTTAAGCAAAAGAAAAATATGAACAGTGCTAATAAAAAAAGTTGAAGGGTATTTTTGAAAAATACAAATTAATCCACATCTCAATCCTAAATTATGATCTAAAGTAAATATTATATCAGTTATATTCATTATTTTAATAATATAAGTAAACATAAAATTAGACCACTTAATTTAATTAATTTAACTCAATCCCAATACATATCCGAAACTAATCTATCACACATAAATCTCATCTCCGTAAGTAAACATGGCCTTAGTATATAATGCTAACCAAGGTTTAGATATTAATAAATATAATGCATGTTATACATATTTTGAAATGGATTAGGGTATTAATGCTTTCCGTTCGCAAAAAAGTATTGTTTGTTTTAATATATTTATGGATAAATACTATATTAGGTCCATTAAGTTTTTATTGAAAATTATTTTAGTCTTTCAAATTCATTTTTTGACTTTAGCATCCCTAAACTTTAATTTTTGTTTCAGTTTGGTCCCTCTGACCATTTTACGGCAAATATTTGGCTGGAGTTTGACTTTGTGGAGGGTAAAATGGTCCTTTTAAGTTTGATTTTATTACTTTACTTTCTTAAATTTGTAAAATTATCAAATTAGTCCTGTTTAGCAAGGAAACTATTTTTTTAATAGGGTAAATATTATATTTAGTCCCTTAAAGTTTTTGTTTAGAATCACTTTAGTTCCTCAAGTTTATTTTGTGACTTGAGCATCCTTAAAGTTTAATTTTTGTTTCAAATTGGTCCCTCAAACTATTTTCCGACGAAAAATGGCTGGAAATTAATTTTTTGGAGGGCATAATGGTCAATTTAAATTTTATTTTCCCAATTCAGTCCCTTAAATTTGTAAATAATTCAAATTAGTCATTTCTTAATGTCCACATATTGGAATTATCATCGCATATCAAAATTTTCTATGTTCTTCACTCAACGTATTAATTTATTCAATTTTTGTGAAATAGCTTGGACATTTTCTTATTTGAACCTCATGCTATAACGAAAATTTATAAACTCAATAATTTTTTTGTAAATTCTAAATTACATAATGATATATATAGGAAGACTGTCATAAAAATACGACAAATACCATTATATAATTTAAAATTTACAAAAAGATTATTAAATTTATAAATTTTCATAATAGTACGGGATTCACGCTGGTGCCAATAAATAAGAAAACGTTCAAGTTATGTCATAAAAGTTCAATAAATTAACGCGTTGAAGAAAATAGAAAAATTTTATTATGTGATGATAATTCCAATATGTGGACACTAAAAAAAGATTAATTTAAACTTTTTTACAAATTTAAGGGACTAAAGTGAGAAAATAAAACTTAAATTGATCATTTTGCCCTCCAAAAAAAATTTTCCCTACCATTTTTTGCCGGAAAATAGATTGAGACACCAATTTTAAACAAAAATTAAACTTTAAGAATGCTAAAGTAAAAAAATAAAATAAAAAAACTAAAAAAATTCTAATTTAAAAACTTAAGGGACTAAATATAACATTTACCACATATTTATTTGATTAGGTAAATTTACCGGATGTTAATTCTTTCCTTTTCTATAGTAGCATGGAAAAGTCTTCCTATCTTCTTCCCTACATATATTAAATTAACCATGTCAAATCAAACTATTAATTATTTCCATTAAAGTATCCAAGAAAACGTCAAACTTGAAGTTCCAAGAGACAGAATTTTTGTTATAATATACTGTTGTAAGATATATATAAATATTTGTATATATATACATATGAAAAAGATGGGGTGCACAAGATAATCCCCAACACTCCTAATGTTTTTCTTCTTTTATTAATGATTGATGTTACTTTTCTGATTAAATCAGTCTTAAATAATTAATAAGATGTAGCTCATTTAGTAAAGTTGAGATTCCATAATTTTATAGATCATAGATTTAAAGTTCAAACTCCATTTTATGTATGGAATGTTGTTTTTACTATATATTAAGTGTCTTTCTACTGTAATAGTAGGTGTTGATCAGATTTAATTAATCTTTTAATATTCAATAAAAAATTATTATAATTAACTTATTTTAATTATAAATAATTTATCATTCTAAAGAAATCAGCCTAAAATAATCTATTAGTAACTTTAATGGCTATAATTATAAACATGCATGCACATAGCACTATTTCAAAAGGTGAAATGATTATTTGAAGTCATATTGACTATCTTGTAAGAAGAAAATAACGTTATGCTAAGTTGTTCCTTTTAGGCCAAATCTACTTTGGGTGATGTGATTAAAATGAGATGTATTAAATTGTGATTACTATCAAAAAAAATCACATCATATTTTAAGTTGACTACACGAGTTGATAAAAAATAAAGTAAATAAAAAATAAAGGGTGATTAGCCACGATATCATGGCTAATCACCCAAAGTAAAGATAACCTTAAAATTAAATTTATATTTTTTTAAATCATAGAAAAATAGTTCGAAATTTCTTGATCGAAGATGATATATAGTCCAAATGTCATTGTTGAATTTTTAACTCTTCCGGCCATTTTTTCTAACGGGCCACGAAAAAACGCAAGGAAAAATTACTAGTTTTATCCTATAACTACAGGGGTGGCACATTTCTTCCAAATTAATATCACTAGAGCAAAAATATCACATCAGCAAAATTGATAGGAATCCCCAAATTAAAAGAGACTCATGTGCCAAACATGTGTTACTTGCAACGAATTTAGCATTCCTGATCAATTGTATCAATATCAGATATTAGTTAGAAGATTAGAAAAACTGTTACGTACTATAGGAAATTCTGAGTAATTATTTTTGGATAGGCATGGAATACTTGTTAACTCTTTTATACATAAAATATATACACATGTCAGACATAAAATATATTTCTAATGAAATATACAAATGATTTAAACTTTATACACCTAACATGCATGTGCAAAATTGGAGTTAAATGAAATAGTACTGTTTTGCAATAAAAAATTGGAATTGATCATAAGCAAATCTCAATAATGGAGAACTTACGGTGATTATGGCTTTGATCTGTGTCCTGCCAATTTCCGTGTTAACATCTTGTTTCTCGCTCAACTCCATAAGCATCTGCAGAAAATCCATTCTCCCACCGTTCTTGTTGCCTCCTCCTCCAACCTCGCCCGAAGAAATCTTTGTGCGCTCATTAATGATAACTTCGATAATTTCGTCGACCCTTTGCATAATATTACTCATTTCTTTCTCCACTCCTTGAATATCAAACCTGGCAAGAATCGGAAAATAATCGGACACATTTGGCTTTCCCAGCAAATCGAAAGATCTTGCCACCAGCGACGAGAATGCTGCCCCAATCTTGTCCTTCTTCTCCCCTTCAATGGTGTTTCCCCACACCATGCTCATTATAGCATTCAAACTAATACCGAAAGCTAGTTCACAGATTTGAACAGGGTATTGATCTTGGTATAGATGTTTCTAATCGCTTTCCTGACCTCATCTTTCCGAAGATTAAAAGTAGCATCAAGGCTGCTGTTGCTTAGCATATCGTGTACAAAGAGTTTTCTCCTCGTGCGCCAGGCAGAGTTGCAAGGACAGAAGCCTATGTCATTTCCGTTGTAGCTGCAAATGCGTCCAGCAACAGTGCTGTCGCGGTTGGCGAAAATGGTGTCATGATCGCGAACGATTTCTTTTATGAGGGACGGGGAGCTGATCACGGTGCAGAGTTTGCTCCCCAGCCAGAGCTTGTAGATTGGACCATATTGGCGGGCTAGTTCAGTGAACTGAATATGCATATCGGGGCGAAGGAAAGGCAAGAAGCCCACAATTGGCAAGCCCCATGGTCCCGGCGGCGTGGGAGCTGTTTTGTGGCCGGACTTGGTAAACAGCACGAACAGGCACCAGAAGATGGGCAGTGAAATTAGTATCAGAAGTGGAGCTGAAAGTGGTGAAGAATCACTTAGAGAAATCATGTTTCTTGAGTATATGATGTGTGTATTAGTATTGCACCAAGTTGGTCATATATAAAGGGAATCGTAGCTGGAAATGCATTCTCTTTAATTTTTAATTCCGTTATAATTTTTATCTTATTTTTAATCTTTTAAATAAAATTTCTATTTTGTGCAAATGAATACACCTCAACGTCATTATCAGGGGAAAAAAAAGACCTCAACAAGAACAGAAGGAAGAAAATTCATTTAAAAGCACTAAATCAGTTGACTTACACTAGCATCTAACTAACATATATAAACATTATACACTAAAAAAATATATATTTATTCATAATTATTTATTATGATTAATAATAAAATAATAGTAGCAAACAGTTATTAATCACGGTCAAACAATACTTGTTGGTTGTCGTTGTTAAAAGGTGGCCAATACATGTTTTGTCATGACTACAAATCATGATAATTAAATATTTTTGTCATGACTCTTAGTTGTAGCAAATAATTTTTTCATAGTTGAAAAACTAATTTTTTTACATTAATTTTATTTAACTATGATTAATTATAACTGTCTTTATAATTTTTAGTCATAACCATTAATATTATAGTAAAAAAAACGTTTTTTCTAATCTACCCGTAGAGAAAAATCAAAGTCTAGTCTTCCACAAACCCAAAACTTCATTTTCTTCCTCCAACTTGTTAACTTGTAGAATTATTAATTTAGGTATGATGATTGTAGCCCTTATTATACAGATTGGGTTGTCCACTCAAAAAACAAAAAGGTAAAGTAAAAAAACACCATCTAATAGCTTCAGCTTAACATTTTAGGATAGCATTTTGATTTTACTTATTTTTAATTCTCACAACTTAAATTATTTTTTATTGGAATTCACCATTTTCACTGAAAAAATGCATGTACATCTCATATGACCTATAAAAATTGGGATTGTTGTTCCTATTAGGTCATTTTTGTTAATATTTTGATCCTTTAACTTTCTTAACTAGTATTTTAGTTCTGCATCTTTTTAATTTTATAATTCCAATCCTTTTGTCCAACGGAGTTCAGCCTTTACGGCGGTGGAGGTGAACTCTGGTAAAAAAAAGAATAAATTTAAGAAAATTAAAAAAACATACGACCAAAATACTATCATAAAAATTGAAGGACGAAAAAGCCAAACCACATAAGTTACAAAAGCCAAAAATACATTAACCCAAGGGCATAAGCATGGAACCACCTTCTGCAATTTTCGTTTGTCCAAAACTTCCAAAGCCTCCCAACTCTGCGACAAAAACAAGCTACATTTGTAATTTTAGACATTTGACATTATAAGACCTATCAATGGCCATTTTGGACAGCTGTGTCACTATTAACTAATGAGGCCACCTTCCCCGGCGCGAGGTAAGATGCATTATCTTCTGTCCAGCTTCTGATAAGTCTCCTAAAGTTAATTAAATAAAATTTATTAGTTAATAAATAATATATTTATGTAGCAAATAACTAATAATTTTTTTATTAAATAAGTAAAATTTAATTTTTAAAACAATGCTGAAGAACTTACCAGGACCTCCTCCCTTCAATTTTCGATTTAGGTGCCGTCCGCGTTCTTTTGGTAGCAGTTAGTGAAAACCTCTATTCGTTACGGTGGACTGTAACGTCCATAGGATTTTATATATAATCGAGAGAGTAATTAATAATTATTAAAAAAAATAAATTTTATTATAATAAATTATAGGTTGAAATTCGAATATATTAAAACTTGAATGGAGTAAATTAAAACTCATTATAATATTTGGGATCAAATTATATTAATTAAAAAAATTAGGTATGATGTATTAATGACTATTTTAAAAAAATTAAATTAAATAAAAATATATATAATAATAATATTATACATAATAAGAGGGGGATAAGGCGTGGGAGCCACCCATCACCTCCACCCCCCCCCACCCACCAACCAACTTATATATATATTTGCCGTCGTGGCACACCGTTCCTACGTGCATATAATAAATAATTTTTTATATTTTAAAATATATTATAAATAAGAGCAAAATATACAAATCAATACATGACACTAAAAAATAAAATCAATTTATTGGTTAATGTATAATTTAGTAGGTGGAATGAGTTAGTTATCTTATTACTTGAAGGGCATTTTTGACTTTAGAAAAAATTATTGCGGCAGTGTCACTAACCGTCATTTGTGAGTATGGAGCCCATTTTCTTTTTATATTAGTGTATATATATATATATATATATATGTGTGTATATATATATACCATTCTGTACCAGGATATCACAATCAAGATAAATTTGAATATAACAACCATTGTTGAAACTATGTTAGGAACTATAAAGATCTCAACAAATAATATTATAAATATAAAAATTAAATTATAACAATTATGAAACCACAATAAGATATAAATCAAAATATATGAAATGACAACAAGATATGAATCACAATAAGATTGGAAAAAAATTTACTGAATTTCAGAATATGGATACAATAAATTTTACAGAATAATTGGATGTACAATGATATTAATTATCAAAGACAAGTAATTTTTGTATGCTTGAAGATTACAAATATCTTGCTAATTTTCAATGAGAATTCCATAGTAATCACAACTCTATTATTAGAAGTCAAGGAAGAAAAAACTGTACATCTCTACGCAATAAAACCACATGATTCACTGTTTAAATAGGTGAAATAAGATGAAATAAACTGCCCTCAACTAATTAACTGCAAGTATCTAATTAAGAGTAACCCTAACAGAAATTAACTACTCCTAACAGAAATTATAATTTGAATTCAGAAATTAACTATTCTGTTTCTGCTCCATCAGCCCCCGCAAGTTGGGCGTGGATGCAAGACAATCAAGCCCAACTTGGATCTTAGGTGTAGAAATGAGGTGCCTGGTAGGGACTTTGTAAAAATGTCAGCAATTTGTTGTTTGGAGATTATGTAGGTAGGCTGAATTAGGCCTTCTTTATACTTGTCTCTAACAACATGGCAATCGATTTCCAGGTGTTTAGTTCTTTCGTGAAACACCGGGTTTGCAGTTATATGTAATGCCGCCTTATTGTCACAAAAGAATGGAACTGGAGTGTCAATTCTGACTCCTAAATCTTGTAACAGATTTGTGACCCAAGTGATTTCACAGGTTGTGGCCGCCATACTTCTGTATTCTGCTTCTGCAGAAGATCTTGCCACCGTTGTTTGCTTCTTTGTCTTCCATGAGACTGGACTTATCCCCAAGAATATACAATATCCTGTGAGTGATCTTCTTGAGAGTGGACATGCCGCCCAGTCTGCATCACAATAAGCCTTAAGTTTGAAATCATTATTCGAAGGAAAGAACAAACCTGTGGAAGGACTAGCCTTTAAATATCTAACTAGATGCAAGCTGCATCCAAATGTTGTTGGCATGGGTGTTGGACATGCTGACTTAGTTGTTGTGCTGCATGACAAATCTCTGGTCTTGTAAAACCTAGATATAATAGTCTCCCAATTAATCTCCTGTATTTACCAGGATCCTGTAGAGCCCCACCTGATTCTGTGCCGAACTTCAAACCTGGAGGTAGAGGTGTAGTAACAGATTTTCCTTGAAGTAATCCAACATCTTTAATAATGTCTAATGCATACTTATTCTGTGTGGCTATTAGACCTTGTGGTGATCTTGCCAATTCAAGGCCTAAAAAATATTTTGCGGGTCCTAGGTCTTTAATGGAGAAAAGTCTATCCAAGTACCCTTTAATTTCTTGTATAAGAATTTCTGTAGGAGCTGTAACTAAAATGTCATCGACATATACTAAAAGAGCAATTAACTGTAAACCTGATCCTTTGACAAATAAGCAATGATCATGACTAGATTGTATGAATCCATAAGCTTTAATCTTATCAGTGAACTCTTGATTCCATTGTCTGGATGCCTGCTTCAAACCGTACAAAGATTTCTTCAGCCTGCAAACCTGTCCTGGTGGGATTTTGTAACCTTCTGGTGCATCCATATATAACTTCATCCAGAGAGCCATGGAGGAAGGCATTATTGACATCCAAATGATGTAAAGGCCATCCTCTTCCTGCTGCCACAGCCAAAAATAATCTTACAGACCGTTTTTGCTACTGGTGCAAAACAGTCATTGTAATCTATGCCTTCCACTTGGCTAAAACCTTTTGCTACTAGCCTAGCTTTACACCTTTCAATTGTTCCATCAGGTCTGAGCTTGATCTTGTATATCCATCGGCATCCTATAACATTCTTTCCTTGAGGCAAATCTGAGATTTCCCATGTCTTGTTTCTTTCTAAAGCATCAATTTCTTGCTGCATAGCCTCTCTCCATTCTTGTTTTTCTTGCGCTTCACAAAAATCCTTGGGTTCCTGCAAAACAGATAATCCTTCCACGAAACAACTATGCATGTGTGTTAAAGAGATATCAATAGGGATAGGAGTGTCAGTAGCTTTATTACAGATAAAATCGTTCATCCATGTGGGTCTAGTAATTTGTCTTCCAGACCTTCTAGGGATGATGGACTGTTCCTGTTGAGTTGTAAGGTCCTCAACAGTTCCTTTATCATGTTCAATGTCCTGTAGTTTTCTTATCTCTTCATCTTGAGTGATCATTGGTAAGGGACATAGAACTTCCGATTCAGTTATGTTGTGAAAGGGAAAGGTTGTTTCATGAAAGACCACATCTCTAGCTATGTGTATATGTTCAGTTTCCAAATCCATTACTTTATAACCTTTTCTCCCCATGAGCGTAGCCTAAGAACACACATTTGAATGCTCTGGGTGAAAATTTCGTTTTGTAAGGCAACACATTCGTAGCAAAGCAAAGACATCCAAAGACTTTTATGTGATTATAATTCGGTGCAGATTTATACAACATTTCGTATGGAGTTTTCCATTTTAAAATAGAGGTAGGCAACCTATTTATTAGGTAGGTTGCTGTTAGTAAGGCTTCAGTCCAGAATCTGGGTGGTAATTTGGCTTGAAACATGAGGGATCTAGCCATTTGCAGCAAGTGTTGGTGTTTTCTTTCGACAATGCCATTTTGTTGAGGAGTGTAAATGCAAGTCCTTTGATGTATGATTCCTCTATTGTGAAAGAAAATCTGACATTGTTCATTAACAAATTCAGTTCCATTGTCGGTTCTAACTTGTTTAACTTTGACACTGAATTGTGTCTCAACCATGTTACAGAAATTTTCTAACTTTTCATGAGCTTGAGATTTATGCAGCATCATATATGTCCATGTGGCTCTGCTATAATCATCTACTATAGTGAGCATGTAGTTACAGTGTGAAATAGAGTATTGTCTATATGGTCCCCAAACATCCACATGAATTAATTCAAACAAGGAGGTAGCTCGAGATTCACTCAAAGAAAAAGGTAATCTATGTTGTTTAGCTAATGGACAGATTTCACAATTGATCAAATCAGATGTTTTATTTCTAGACAAATGCATGTGCTTAAGTACATCATTGCTAACATGCCCTAATCTATTATGCCAGATATTACTAATACATTGCTCCTTTTCGGGATTTGTGGAATTGAACATTATTGAGTGTATCAGTAAGTTTATTGAGGTCTTTGGAGAACGATTCTTTATCTAGGAGATATAGTCTTCCTTCTTGTTTACCTACGGCCAGCACTTCTTTAGTCTGAAGGTCCTGCACAACACATTTCTGTTGAGTAAAAATAATCCTACAATGTCTATCTTTACACAACTTACTAACAGACAATAGGTTGTATTTAAAAGTAGGAACAAATAGAACATGTGTAAGTGTGAGATCACCATGAATGTGTATATCTCCTGCGAATTTAACTTCTTGAGTAGTTCCATCAGGAAGTTTGATAGAAGCCTTATTTCTAAGGGGTGTTAATTGATTGAAGGCTGCTGCATTTGCACACATATGGGCTGAAGCCCCACTGTCTATAATCCATGAGTCAAAGCATAATGATCTATTTTTAGTAAGTGTTAGTGCAGTACCTGCAAAGTCATCATATTCAACAAAGTTGGAGCGATGTAGATTAACGTCTGAAGTCTGCAGCGCCCTCATTACCTCCGTTCTAACGAGTGCAGAAAGATTGCTCTGTGTTTCTACGGCGGAAGTTCCTTGAATGCTTCTTTCTCCATCCTCCAGTAGCACATTCATGACTCTTGCATTAGGAGGTCTGCCATTTCTCCTCCTTTGTTCCATGAGATCCCTGTACCAATCTGGAAAGCCATTTAATTCAAAACAGTTTTCTCTTAAATGTCCTGATTTCTTACAGTGTTGACAATAGAGCTGTTTCTTGTCAACGGGTCCACGTCTCTTGACAGGTCCTTTGTTGGGAACTTGTCTTGTGGTTTCTCCAAATTGAGTGGCCATCACACCTTCTCCAGAAATTCCCGAATACACCTCCCTCTGTTTCTCCACCCGCAAGAACATAGAGTAGGCCTTCCCCACAGTTGGAAGCGGATCCATTAGTAGCACTTGACTTCGGACGTGATCGTAAGCATTACTAAGCCCCATCAAGAACTGCATTAATTGGTTTGAAGCAATTTTTTCTGATATTTTCTTGCTTGCTCCACAAGAACATGAAGGTATGGGATCCAGACTTGCTAGTTCATCCCATAATTTTTTGAGTTTTGTGAAGTACACTGCCACAGACATATTTTCTTGAGAGATGGATGCAATCTCTCTTTGTATTTGATAAAGCAAGGGCCCATTGCTTTCACCAAACCTTGACTCGAGTTCTAGCCACAGGTCCCGCGCGCTGAAGTTGCATAAAGGAAGGCTTCCGCTATATCCTTGGATATGGAATTTAAAATCCAAGAAACAACCATACAATCTGTTCTTTGCCATTGCTCAATCTCATTCTTGTCATTTGTTGGTTTATGACAAGACCCGTCAATGAAGCCTAGTTTTTGCTTGGCTCCCAGTGCGAACTTAATAGCTCTAACCCACGAAAAATAGTTGTTCCCATCAAGAGGCACTGAAACCAGACTCATGCTTGGGTGATCACCTCCTTGTAGCTTCATACTATCAGATATCAGTTGCAATTTGTGGTCTACTGTTGTAGTGCCTTCAGTAATAGTTTTGTCTCCCATGGTGATGAATGAAAAAAAAGATGGTTTGTGTGGAGAAATTTTTAAAAAAAAAGAAGAAGTAGAATCAGAAAGAAACAAGAGTATCAGAGTCTACCGCTCTGGTACCATGCTAATTTTCAATGAGAATTCCATAGTAATCACAACTCTATTATTAGAAGTCAAGGAAGAAAAAACTGTACATCTCTACGCAATAAAACCACATGATTCACTGTTTAAATAGGTGAAATAAGATGAAATAAACTGCCCTCAACTAATTAACTGCAAGTATCTAATTAAGAGTAACCCTAACAGAAATTAACTACTCCTAACAGAAATTATAATTTGAATTCAGAAATTAACTATTCTGTTTCTGCTCCATCATATCTTGAAGAAGATTACAAAGAACTTGAAATAAATATTTATAACTAGAAGCAAAAGAGTGAGAAAGTGTGTGAAGAATGTTTAAAGAAAGTGTGTTTCTTCCTCTTCCGAATTGCTCCTTTTATAGAAGTTGATACCCATCCTATTCCTTCTTCCACTTGAGTAAAAGCCGACTTTGATGGCTGTCAATCGTCAGTAAGTGGACTGCAAAATTTTTTATTTTTTTGATTTTTTTTTAAAATAATACAAGAAATGTTTACATCTGTAAATACTTTATAGAATTGAAATTACAATAATTTAAAATTTTTACATCAATCAAAATTTCTAGTAATTGGGCTAAATATTCCATAACAGCCGTCTTCATTTTCTTCTCCAAGGTTGACGGGTGTTGGAGACTCCTCTTTGTACCTGTTTATTTCCTCCATAATTTTTCTATCTCCTCTTGGGTGGTTGCTTGGTGATTTTTGCAGACAAATTATTTTTCTTCAGTAGAAATTGTTGTTGCTGTGAATTGATTTCTTTTTCAAGAACTGTTGAAGTTTTGCATTTTTTGGGATTTTGTTTGAACCATTCAAGGACTGCTGGTTGTTCAAAATTTTCCGTGTTCATCTTATCCCACCATTTGACACAAATTTTTTTCCGAGAGAGAATATAATTGTGTTCTTATCAATTTGGAGAGATTTGAATTATGGTTGAATTTTTAGTATCCAAGTGTGGTTAAATTGAATGTAACGTTTGAGAAGGTTAGGAATATTTTGTCCTGGGAATTCATTGGGTTTTAGGTTTTCATAAAAGAATTTGAAGGATTCTTGAACTGGCTTTGGGAGAATGTGTATTTCGGGTCCAAAATAATACCACCATCTAATGAACCAGTTAGGAATTTTTTCTGGGGTAATTCTGGTGCCAAAAAGAAAATAGAATGACATGGTATTTTTCTTGTTTTGTTTAAGAAGAAAAATGTTGGAAGGCTTTGATGTAATCCCAATAAGAAATTAGTGGGTAGTTTTCGTTGCGAATATTTTTTAGCTCAGAAGGGTTTTTTCCCCATTCAGATAGGGAAAGTATGGAATTTATGAAAAAAATTTGTAGCCAATTTGTGAGGAGTTGGTTGAGGCTCCTTTGAAGGTATATTTTGAATATAAATGGATTTTGTAGAAAGGAGAATGTCCTCATAGAATTGCTGGGTTTTTAGTGGATCTTCATAGATCCTATTATGACTTTGGTCGAGAACCATGTGTGCCATTTGTACTGGATCATCTTGAGTTTGTTCATTGATCCTATCATCTTCAATCACACAATCAACATAGAAGTCTGTTTTTTCAATGTAGGGTGAATTTACGGAATTGGTTGGTGAATTGGCTTGTGAACTAAGTGGTCTAGCAGTAGATGTTCCTGCTATTTCTTTATAGGTTTGGGTAAACTTTGAAGGAGCAAGAGGAATTGGTTTTCCCAAGGGGGTAAATCTGTGTGTGATCTGTACAGCAGTTTGTGGTGTAGATGATACCTTGGGAGTTAATTGGGGAAGGTTTTTCGATTGAATAGAAGGGGAAGAATTCGAAGTGGTCTTGGATTTTGAGGGTTTTGAGGATTCAACAATTGAGAAATCTGAGGAATTTGGAGTTTTAGTTGGAGTTTTTCTGGTGAAAGAGAAGGGTACTCCAATTTCAGAATTTGTGTGGATGGCTTTGCTAAAGGGTTTACCTTTAGCTTGGATTCTTCATTTTATTTCGACATCCTTGCAAAAATTTTCTTGTCAAATAGTCAGGAATGTAGTTGTGAGTATTGTAGGCAAATTAATTTTGCACCCAATCAAATAATGACAAATGTCATATGATATATTATTTATCAATTATAATACGTTCTATTTATATTTTGAAATTTATTAAATTAATTTCAAGTATAAATAGTCAATTTAATTGATATTTAATAATATATTTTTGTCATCAAATCAATGGCCTTCAAGTGTCAAAATGAAGTATTTTGGCCAATCAAATATTGCTTCGCAGTCAAAGATTCCAGCCAATCAGACTGCGCGACGTGGAGCAATTGCATGTACGCTCCAATCAAATCAAGACAAATATTGGTTGTATTTATCTCTTTATAAAATGTAAATATTAAAGAGATAATGTCAAATTGACCAATCATATTATTCCAAATATATGATGTATTTATTTCTTTAAATTAAATTATAAAGAGATAATACCAAAGGTGTTCAAGTAGATCACAACTCTACCTCTTTGACACCTATATAAAGGGTCCTTACGCCCTCATTTGAGAAGAGCTCGAGAACGAAGAGCAAAATAGAGGAAAATTGCAAATAATTCTCCATACGCGGTTCTTCAAAGCTCAAGAATATTCAGAGGAATTCAAGGGAAAGATCGAGTCTTTCGTCAAAGGTGCGCCATAAATTATAGCGTTTAATTCGGGATTATATGCACTAAATCCCCGAATTAACGTTATAAATATTCAAATATCATCAAAAGAAGATTCAAGTGGCAAATCCACCTTCAAATCATCAAATTCCAGTCAAGACTATAGCATTTAATTCGGGATTATTGGCGAAATCCCTCAAATTAACGTTATAGAAATTCAAATTCAAGTCTAAAGGAGATCTATGTGGAGATTACCCTTTGAATTAGTCAAAACTTTCAAATATATATTTTGGAGGGAATAATCAAGAGATAGAATAGAGATTGTATTCACATTGATATTTTAATCTAAATATTTTTATTTGTGATAATTTATTTGTGTTTTGATTTTTCAGACACGATAAAATTAGCGCTCGCAAGTATTTTTGATATATTCAATGTCAAAATCAAACACAGATAGTAAAGCTTGCGATCTAGCAAAAATTTGTTTGAGACTAAATTTTTAACATCTTTAGTAAGCACATCCTTTGTAGTTCTACAATCAATTTTTAAAAGAAATTTTTTGTTTAATAAATCATCTTGAAACTTGGAAATGCATAAAACAATAGATAATTTCCTTCTTGATTGTAGGGTAATTTTGTTGGGCCGTAGTTTTCCAAACTCCTGAATAGTTAGTACCTTACTATCATTTCTTTTCTTTCAATAATTTGGCTAATGATACCCCCATATCCTATCTCAGAAGCATCTGTTTGTACTATTTTTTGTGCAGTAGGATGACATATGCTTAAGCAAGTGATTTCTCTAATTTCTATTTTTAGTTTTTTCACTAAATCTCTATGGATTTGGGTCCAAGATACTGGAAGATTCTTTAACCTATCATATAATGGTTTGCATATTTGTCTAAGGTTTGGATAAAAATCTTAGACGTAATTTAAGCTACCTAAGAATCTTTGTAATTGTGTCTTATCTAAGATCTGATGTGGAAAATTTTCTTCGAATGTTAAAGACCTCTGGATTTGGACAATAATTCCTTGATATATTTGATGTCCTAAAAATCTAACATTTGTTTGAAAAAGTTTTATTTTTAGGGCTGATACTACCAAACCATTATCTTTTATTAGTTTAAGAAATATTTGTAAATGTTTCCAATATTTTTCTATATTTTCACTAAAGACTAATACATCATCGATATAGACTATAAAAAGAAGTATAGGGAGTAAAGATATGGGATAATTTCACTTTTCGTACCCTAACTATACCCTAATTTCAGTTTTAGTACCCAATGTTTCCAAGTCATCAAAATTGATACCCAAAGTTAACGATTTTCATCCAAATGAATACCTCCCGTTAAATTGACCGTTAAATTTAACGGTCAAGCCATTTTTGGAGGAAAAAATAGGCGGTAGTGTGTCTTATTAAGGGCATTTTTTGCTACTATTTCATTCACCACACAAATTAGAGTTGAAAGAGTCAAATTGAGGAAAATTTTGCAAAGAAAGATGAATAGAAACAGAAACTGAAAATAAATTGATGAATGATGAACAATTACACTTGTCAACAACAACAACACTTCAACGCTGAAGAGATGCCTATTGGGACATCTCAACCCCCAGCACTCAAGAGAGCAACCATAATGAAGTGTTGAAGTGATGTTGTTGACAAGTGTAATTGTTCATCGTTCATCAATTTATTTTCAGTTTCTGTTTCTATTCATCCTTCTTTGCAAAATTTTCCACAATTTGACTCTTTCAACTCTAATTTGTGTGGTGAATGAAATAGTAGCAAAAAATGCCCTTAATTAGACAAACTACAACCTATTTTTCCTCCAAAAATGACTTGACCGTTAAATTTAACGGGAGGCATTCATTTGGATGAAAATTGTTAACTTTGGGTACCAATTTTGATGGCTTGAAAACATTGGGTACTAAAATTGAAATTAGGGTATAGTTAGGGTACGAAAAGTGAAATTATCCCTAAAGATATCATTCATAATTTTTTGAAATTTTAAGGGACCATTTTTTAATCCAAAAGGCATGACATTCCATTCAAATTGGCCAAAAAGAATAGTAAAAGATGTTTTATATCTATCTCTTTCATCTATTTGAATTTGCCAGAATCCTGATTTCATATCAAATTTAGAAAAAATCTTTGCATTATAAAGCCTTTTAAGGATATCCGTTTTATATGGTATTCTAATCTATCTTAACGCTTTATTTAAGGATTTATAGTTGACGACTAATATGGGAGTTCCTGTTTCTAGTTCAGCATTTTTCTTAGCATAAAAGGCTGGACAGGACCACGAAGATTTTGAAGGACAAATTAATTTCTTGCTAAGAAGATCTAAATTTCCTTTTTACAATACTCTAATAGTTCGTCATTCATTTGGATTGACCTAGCTTTGGTGGGAATTTATCTTTCATCAAATCAGTTTCATATGGAAGAGTGATAACATGTTTTTTTCTTCAAAATGCATTTGGTAATTCTAAACACACTTGTCTTTGGATTTGATTTTGAAATTCGAAAATTTTCTTTTGAATAAAAGGAGCAAAAATTTGTTCTTATATTTTTTTTTGGGAAATTTCATCTGTTAAAAACAGAATTTTGTTTTTCCTTGTTACTAATATTTTCTTGAAATATGAAGGTATCCTGGACTACCTTAATGTCTCTTTGAGTTACAGAAAATTGGAAATAAGATTTCTTTTTCCACTACTTTGGTTCTAATTCCTTCAAAACTTGCATTAATATGGTAAAACATTTGGAGAAAATGATTTCCTAAAATCATAGGAGTATTAAGATCCTTAATTAGAACAAAACTAGTCTTGAAGCAAATTCCATTGTTACAAATATGTGCTTTCGAAAGTTAAAAATTAATTTTGAAATTGACTGAGTTGGCAGCTGAAAGTTTTTCTTTTTTTTCTCAAAATACTTAGTGGGGATTAACCTTCTTGTATGCAATTCATATATGTCCCTGTATCCATTAAGGCTAGCAGTTAATTTGAAATCTTCTATAACTAAGTTGATTTTTACATACCATTTTTATAGGGGATCCTAAAGATGGAATTAACAAAGGATTCTTCTTCTTCTTCAGAATTCTTAGATGTGGATGCTTTACTGGGGTTTTCTTTAGAAATTTGGTTCTGGAGTTTTATAATTAAAAATTCTTGTTGTAATTGGTCATGATTATCTTTTAGAGGTTTAACTTCCTTTTTAATTGTCTTACTTCATGCCTTAAATCAGATATTGGAACTTTAGAGTTTGAGGAATAAAACATATTCATAATTTCTGAAAAAATCTATTTAGGATAAGGTTTTGATCTCTGAGGATTTTCATTCGAGATTAATTATTGGAGTTTATGTAAATAAGTTTCCTTGTCTTTAGGGTTTTGAATTTTACCGGAAACTGATTGGTTAAAGTGGTTATTTGTTTATTACAAAAATATAGACCTGGAGGACACCCAGAACATTCCTTATTATCTTTTGAGTTAGAATTTTGGGATTCTTCTTCTGAGGAGGTATATTCTTTTTCTAGTTGAACTTGATCTAATTGTTCTTGTAAATTGGGATTTTCTTCAAATACCTTTAAGTCTTCATCATCTAAGATATTCAGTAATTGGTTTGTTAACTTTTCTCATAGGCTTAGCTCATGGATTTTTTGTCTCATCCTACAACTGCTGGCATGATGACCAGGCTTTTGACATTTGTGACATATAACATAATTTGGGACTTTTGAATATTTTTTCTTTGGAAGTCAAGTATGGGATAATAAGGAAGATAAGTTTTTTCATGTTGATTAATGAGAAACATAGTCAAGACTAGATACATAGTTATTGAAGTCAAGTATGCGAATTGATTTAGAATTCCATGCCCTAAACATTAATCTGGAGATAGCTTGATGGAAGGAGTGTATTCGTACGGTATGCAGTTAAAGGTTCATATCAATTTCACCTATTATCTAGTATCATGAACCGTTATTAGAGGGTCACCCATGATAAGGGTGCTCTTGGGATTAATGAGTTAATCAAGAGTGATAAATTGAATATGATTCAATTAATTTAGAATAAATTAATTGTCAGATTAAATTATGTATGTGATAAAAGTCCAAGTCTAGTTGGATATGGACCTGTAGGGGTCACACACAAGAAAGTAACGATATTGTGGAATTTAGTTGGAGAATTGATTTTCGATCGGAATTAATTATTAAACTAGTTCCGAAAGAGAGAGATTAATTTTATGGAGTTTAAATTAATCATTTGAATAATTAGATTATTAATTGGGGTCCGATGTGATACAAAACCCAAAGTGTTAATTAATTAGGTTAATTAAATGTTAGGGTTTGGAGATTAATTAAACTTAGGTCGAAGAATTAAATAAAGATTTGATGTGGAGTTAAAGTTAATAGATAAGATCAATTAATTACTAATCTAAAGTCAATTGTGTCTAATTCAAATTATGGTCAAGCCTCAAGGGACCATAAGGACCTAATATGCATTAAAGTCACTTAATTAGGAGTTTGCATCCTCATGAGTGTAGCTCAACTATCCTTAACTTGAAACAAGTCACTCTATATATATATATATATATATATATATATATATATATATATATATATATATATTATATATATATATATATATAAGAAGTAGTTGGCCATTTGCAAGGTGTTCAAAAAATGTGTATGTGTCATCTATGTTCTCTCTCACTCACCTCTTATATATCTCATCTTTCATTAAAGAGTGGTATCTCTTTCATCATTTTTTGAATAACTTGAAACGTTCAAGGCTGTGGTAAGTAACCCAAAACACTTTCTACTTTATAGACGTGATGTTTTAGTCTCACTCTCTTGCATTTCTAGCAATTTTCAAAGAGACACAAGTTTGTGCTTTGTGTGGGCTTACTAGAGAGAGTATATATTTCCTTTTTGTGTGGACAAAGTAAGAAATTATTATTGGAGGAGAGCTTTTCAAGCTAGGAATCTATTACTCTCAAAGAAGTATTTACCCTTTAACTTGCATCAATAAGTTGGTGTGCTGTTGCACAATTAACCCGATTGACATGGGATATGATCTCATTTTAATATTTAATCTTTCACTTCCATTGCTCACTTTACGTCTCTGGCTTGTACCAATTCCTTCAGGATATTGTGATGACATATAGCTAGTATAATAGAGTCGTTGACAACAGAAGTTAGACAATTTTTCGACGAATTTTGGGACAGATTTGTGACAACATAATCTTATCGTTAGAAACTCGTCGTTGGAATTTGTGGTCATGATTTGGCGTCCGAAATCCATCCCAGAAATTATATTTTGGGACCGGTTTTCCGATGAGAAGCTATCAAAAATTCTTTGTGATGTTTTTCCGTGGCAAAAAAATTATCAAGTGGTCATAAATTTCATTAGAAGACACACCGTGGAAAATTCCGTCCAAAATTTAAGAAAAAACAAAATAATTTGACTAACTCTCCGATGATTAGTGACAGACATATTTTGACATCCTATTTTCTAACGAAATTTGTTACAACTGTTTCTTTTTTTCCGACGAATTGTGAAATTGGTCTATTGAAGGAATCTTCGAAAGTAGTGAAATTCATTACAACAGCGTCAAAATTTGGGTTGGATTTTGCGACCACATTTTGTTTTTTCAAATTTCGTCCAATTAAATATTTTTTTGTGGCGGTTTAACATGGGCAAGACCTTGATCGAACCCAATTATTGTGGGTATAACATGGGTAAGAACCAACGAGTATTTTAGGGGCAAGGTATATATATAAGTAATAATTATGGATATTTATCGGGTAGGGGTTCGAGTAAGATAATAACTGCCAATGTTCTCAAAATAAGACTAAAAATCAAACCTGACAAGTTACCGAATCCTTGAGTCACTAGTTCCACCAATTGGTCTGGATTGAAAAAATCAATTAACCAGACCATACTATATACATATTATATATAGGGAGTATTTTATTTTTTATATCCAAAGTATACAACTTTTTCAATTTTAGTACCCCCAATTTTCAAGTAATCAGACTTGGTACCTAAAGTTTTTAATTTTCATCCACTTGAATACCCTCTATTAAATTGACCGTTTAAACAAATGGTCAACCCACGTTTTGAGAAAAAATTAGGCAGGAATTTCTCTATATAGACATGTTTAGCTTTCATTTTATTCAACACACAAAGAAGTTTCTATTTCGATTTTGTTCGATTTTAATTTCATAATTGAGAACAATAATTTAAAAAAAAAAAATCACATTTTATCCAATTTTTCTTTAAATAAATACCAATTCTACTAAAAAAAAATACACTTTTTCTTTTCATTTTGCTTGGCCACAACACAAATGTTGTTATACTCTATTTATCAAGGGTTTATGCTATAATTTTTCATACTTTCTTTTAATTATTTTTAACAACTAATTCTTTTTTGCTTTTATGTGACTAGTAAAATAGAAAATTCTAATAAATTTATAAATAAAATTCTCTCAACCAAAAATAATTCTTGAAATGTATTTTTTATTTTGTGCACATATAATGGTATAATATATCAAAGTATGGATATGCAATTTTATTTGACTCAAAAGTATTGACACCCTTTAAGTGACTTACTCGATTTTTCTCTGCTTATTTTTCGCGAAAAATATTAGTGGTGATTGAATATAAAACTCTGTTAGTTTTCTTGAATTAAACTAGGTGATTGATCATCTCTACATTACTCCGCATTTATCATGCACTTTTATTTCTATAATGATTTGAATTGGAAGAAATGTTTGAATTGGTATTTCCACAACAATTTAATTAGTATATTTTTTCAAATTCATTCAAATTAACAACAATAAGTCTCAACAAAGTTTAACAAAAAAATACACAAAAATAAATTTAATCATTTATAAAATAAATACAATCTATTACAATAATATATAAATATTGTAATTTATTTTCCATGATTTATGAAAATAACAAATTAAAACTTTAACTCTGCTAATATTTAACAATCAATTATCAAAAAATAAAAATTATAAATTTATAAACTAATAAATATTAAATTTTAAAATGGGACAATTTATAATAATTAAATGCGATAATTACACTTGCCTGCCTTGAAGTTTGATATAATTATACGTAGATCCCTATGGTTTGAAAATTACACCTAGCACCCCTAATGTTTGCTTCCTTCTAACAAATTAGTCCATCCGTTAGTCAAAACTCACTGAATTTGCTGATATTAACTACAAAATTAAAATATATATATTTACCCTTGATTGACTTATTACTGACTTATTGCAGGTCAAATAATTTTTTTATGATCAAATTACCCTCATACGTCTTCATGCATTATTGCATAAGAGAATGTATATTTTCACCGTTATAAGGATAATTTAGTTCGAAAAAAAATATTTGACCTATAATAAGTCAATTGAAGATATATATAAGTTTTTATTCAGTTTTTCTATTAATATTAGTAAATTTAGTAAATTTTCACTAATTGAGGGACTAATTTGTTACATAAAAGCAAATCTCATGGGTGCTAGGTGTAATTTTTCAAATCATAAAAAATTTACGTATAATTGCATTAAACCTCATAATAAAAGTGTAATTATCCTTAATTAAATAAAAACCAAATAACGGGCCTCATCATCCACACTTACCCATCAAAAACCTTTTCATCTTCACCCATGGCCCCATCTTCACCAAAATATCTTTTCATCTCCATCATCCCACCACACGTTTTTTCTCTTTCTCCTCCCAACAACTCCCCTCATAGCTACTCTGCCCCTTCAGTTCCTTCACCCATCAACTCGCTCAAGAACCTGTCGTCAAGCAACACGTGTCGTTCGTACACCTCTATTACAGAGGTAACCACATCTCATTTCTTCTTCTTATTCAATTTGTTTTTTATTTAAATGAGCGGATCCATTCCAAATCTGGCTTGTTTTCATCAATTTTGATGGGTTTGTATACCATTCCAATTTTTATACTCGTATTCGGTTTGGTCATAGATTCGATTTTCGATCGACCGGTCCGATATGAGTTTCAACCTCCCATTTGACAAGCCTATTTGACATCAATAATAATTTAATATTTATTTTTTTCATTTTAGTAACATTTGCCTTTATTTCTTTTGCCTAGAAAGAGATGACCAATGTGAGAGCAAAATGGGATGGTTTTTGGAGGCAACGAGGATCCCTTTCCCTTCTAAACTATTTTTTTTCCCTCCTTTTCTCATACACGTTAACAATATATGCATTTTTTTCTCTCCATTTTCAACTGTCAATGGAGCACATGTGTTCTGCTGATAAGTAAAAACAGCAGAATGTGAACATGACCAATAACGACACATATTTTCACGAAATATTGGACTAAACTAGAAATTCATAAAACAAGGGGTTAAATTTTGAAACGATCATATCCTGTGAAATCAAGTATACAATTGTTTCGATTTTCACATCGTACAACGACTAGGCCCCATAATAATAAATCTGAGCAGACTCCATGTACCGCAAAGAATTCAGACCTAACTATTTTAATACAACTGTGCATGCCGAAAATGTATCTTTAATCCCATCAAATATTTTTGACCAAAAATCGAATTCATAATGTTGCATTGTTTATTTGTTCTTATTACACTCAGAAGAAATATGATTTATTGTAATGATTAATTATTATAATTAAAAATAAAAAAAAAGTAACAACTACCAATTAACCATGATTGCACCAAGATTATTAATTATTATTATTTATTTTTTTTGCAAATAAGAACAAAATATGAGACATAGCTAAAAGTCAAGGCAAATTTTTTAGCTATAGCGAAAACATGCAAATGTTTATAAACTATAGTCGAAATTAAGTTCTCGGAGGGGCTTCGTTAGATTGTGCTAAATAATGTTACTTTTTTATAATTTTTAAGTCATAGTAATTTAATTAAAATTTAGGCAATAATCCAATTTTTCTTAGGCTAAATCCAAACTACCTTCTTATGAAAATTGAAATAGGTACAGTACTCACCTAGATTAAAAAAATAAAAAAGAAAAACAAGGTTAGAAAGTCACTTTAATATTTTTAAAAAGAGCATTTGAGCCCCACCCCCCTCCCGCTGCTCTTAATTATATTCATTAATTGTGTAATTTGCAACTAAGTTTTATGTTATTTTACTACTAAATCCAAATGGCCTTCTTATGAAAATTGAAAATACGTATAAAATTCTTCTAAACTAAAAGAACAAAGGTCAAAATGCCACTTTAACATTTTGAAAAAGAAGTATTTAACAACCCACCCACCCCCAACTACTCCAGTATTTTTCAATCGTGCAAGTTGTAACTAGCTTTTATGTATATATATTATCTAATTTATTAATCATGAAGCCACAAAGACTCATCTAATACTTAATTTTGTTTTCTCAATGGTAGCACGCCAAAAAATTGAGTGTATTAAGGGTATAGGGAAAATAAAATTAAGTGTTAGCAGAATGTTTGGACTCTTATAACTTGTAAATTAGGGCAAAACAAACAATATCTGTATCAAGACATGAAAATCAGTCGCAACTTGCGCGAATAATTATAATGAACACGAGAAGAGAAGACGAAGGATGTTAGGTGGTTGTTTTTAAAATGTTAAGATATCGTTAAACTTTTCTTCTTTAATTTAAGGGGCGTTTGTGCTTATTTCAATTTTCATAAAGGGATAATTTATCTTGAACAATTTCTCTTCTGTGCTGTATGTGTGTGTGTGACTCACATAGATGCAAAGAGCAGAGCTTCACACTAATTGTAATAGTAAATCTTAATTCACTTGCAATTTCCATTCTTGAATATTGTAAATGAGTAAATTACCCTCTTATAATAACAAAAAAAATAAAAACTAATTTATTTTCCCGTGCTTTTAAAAATGAAACAATTCACCTTTCTATTTTAATAAATACATGAGGATAAATTGCTATATTTAAAATAATACAAAAATATAAATTATTTTTTTTATAAAAAGATAATTTATTCATTTGTAATATTACACACAACTGTTTACATTTTTCCCCAATACCAAGACCTTGCCCACGTAATTCTTAGATGATGCCGTGCATTGCCCGCTCATGACCTAAACATTTAGTAGAGAATTCCGAGAGCAGAAAACCCCACCGGCCACGACGAGACGACTACCAAACGAATCATCGATTAGATAGTGCACACCTTCTTTCTTTATTTACAGTCCACGTTGCTTTTGTCCGCAAGTAACAAACAATAATTAATGTTCTCGATTACTACATAATACTTATACTATTTTTACTACAGTAACGTATATGATGGGAATATTAATAATAAATATTTATTTATAAGGATAAAAAAATAATTTTTATGTATAAATCATACAATAAATATATATATATATTCTACCACGCAACATAACTTACAACACCATTATAAATATTAAAAATATTTTTTTATACAAATTACTATTTATTTGATGTGACATTTCATAGCCTTTTTCTTCCAAAAACTCTTTCGCCATTTAATAATTCACCTAATGCGTTATTGTGCCGAAGATAAAATTTTCGTCTCACCCCTCAATCAAAATTACAACCACATCAGTAAACAAAAAATTTGTAACAACAAAGATAACAACTAATTTTATTAAAAGACTATCTCATCTAAAAATTTAAATTGTCATACACAAAAGTTTTTTTATGTTAATATTTTAACGGTGAAGGTAAACACTGGCAAAAAAGAACTGAAATCACAAGATGTAAGACTAAAATGTTATTTTAAATAATTAAAAAATAAAAATGCTGAATGATTACTACCAAAAATCTACTTAATCCTAATTTGAATAATATAGTAGAGATATCTTAACAACCTTTGATCTCAGCTAGCCTTGGAGTCATTGATAACAGCAAAATTTGTAAAGAAAAGTCTTGGGTCATTCATATGATAGCAACATTTTTTGTGAAGATTAGTCAATATTGCAGTTCTTTAATATAATATCTTGACCTAGCAAAGTCTTGAGTTGATGAGGTCTTTGTGGGAGTGTTTATGAAAATTTATTTTAAGACAAGTGACTTTTGTAAAAAGAAAAAATTAAAAAATTAAAAATTGTAGCAGAATAAAAAATGGACAGTATTTATTAAACTAGTATAAAATATATCAAAGCTAAATAGGGTGGTGTTTGAGAAAAAGAATACTTCTAAATCAAGTTTAACCGATTAAAGACCATTTTTATTCCTATATATTAAAAAGATACAATTATCTATCATTTATATTATTAAAATATTGAGTACTAATTAAAATTTTGAATATTTAATTCAATAATGCATCCACTAAGTAATATAATTGTTCATCATACTCAATAAATCAAACTTGCTTGATTGTAAGAAAAATATACTTTTTTTTATTAATCATAGCAATTTAATTTTTATTTTTCTTTGTAATACCTCCCTCAGTTATGTAAAAGCCGAAAGAAAAAGGAGTGGGCTCCCACCTCTAACGACCCTCGGATTTTTGTCGCACCATATTTTTTCTCTCACAACACAGCACAAATGTTGCTTTCCTACTAATGTTTTGCACTCCACAAGCTTACATTAGCTTTTATTTTCTTACCAACTCACTCCTCCTTAATAATATCACCATTATCCTTGTGTTATTACAAATGTTTCCCACTCTTTTTTGTAATTCAATTACTGAATTAATCATTAACATGATATATTTTACAGACTAGTGTTCATTTGATCCTAGAATATTCGTGAAGATACTTCCATCATTGTATTGCTACTACACTCTAGTATACCTCACCATGATATTGGAATAATATCATATAATATAAAAAATATATAAAAATGCTAAAATATTAATAAATGAATTCAAATTATTTGAAAACTCTAAAATCACCTTTAAGACGAGAAATTTTTTTTATTAAGTTAGAAAAGGTGAATTTGAATTAAACTTATTATAATAAGAGTAAAGTAGTCAAATGAAAAGTTGGATTTATTTATAAAGAAGCAAAAGTAGTTAGAAGCATCCCCTAAGGGTGGTTGTAATTTTTGGTTTAAAAGTGCTTTTCGAAATATGATGTATACTGAGATTAAGCCATGCACACTACAAGGATCGAAGGAGTTTCACAAAAGTCCTAAGATTAATGAGGGACTAACCTGCAAGACAAATGTTAGCACTCTAATACTTAAATCAGTACTGTTCTTTACTAATAAATGAAATATAAACTTGAGGTGAAGTGAAAATAATGGTAAAATGTGATAGTGACGTGATATAATTTGTTTGGAATGCGGAAAATAAGCTTCAGATAGCTTCGAAATCGAGAGAGTAAGAATTGGAGTGTCAGAGTAGACGTAGTAAGATGACACCAAAATGACAGCAGAAGAAATATATTTATAAGTGATGGTGGAGCAGGATCCAGAAGTAGTTTGGGTGAGTCGTATACCGTTTAAAAGCTATGCATGTTAGATATCAAACCAAGAATTCCGTTCATAATTTGGACTAGTATTGACTGAGATATGACTCTTTGACCAAGTCTTCCCCAGTCTGCCATACAGTAATAGTTACTTGTTTATCAACATCCCGTTTGACACCGAATTGCTAGGAGTTTGTTGGAGATCTTTGGCATGATGTGTTGTAATGTATCAGCAACCAGCATGACGTGTCTGACCTACTGTATGTTGACTCATCCTGCCCAAGTGGGCCTATTTCCTCGGCCTGCCTAGTTAGTAACGATGAAAATAAGTTTTATGGCTTTTACCTACCTTCTCATGGGCAAAGAAATCATAATTGACTAGACTACTCGGTGGGGTCCACTTTCTTGTTTGGGGCTTTGTGAGAAAAAATATTGAAGGGGTATCATCAGGAATGCAAGATGTAGTGTTGGATAGCTGGAGTAGGAAGAACAATCTTGCGGGAAAAAAAAGATTTTTTCTTACTTGCGTTCAATCAGAAGGGTAAGTCCTGTTGGGCTGTAGGAGGAAGAAGAGTCCTTTTGCCTGAAGAAATCTCATGCACCAGGATTGAGGGAAATCTAAATGTATTTGGAAAAAGTTGCTAATTATAAGGCGCTCCTCCAGTAAATGAGTACTCTTTTACCTTTGCAAAAAAAAAAAAAAAAAAAAAAAAAAATTTAAATTTTGGCTACATGTTGCGAGAGGTTTGGAATTGCCCGCCTGTAGGCTTGAATATTTAGTTTTGTTTTTATGATGGCACAGAGTGTGTAGAATTTTGGTTCTCCCCTTCCTTCCTTTGCTTAATGCTCTATAAATATATTTATTTTGTTTATAGTCATTGTGATCAGTGCTTTTGAGTTTGTTGTTTGTTATACCTCTTTTTTTACTGCATGTTAGTATGATCAAAGGTAGGAAGGGGACCTTGATCCTCATCATTTTGCACATTATGCTTTCTTAAATACTAAAAAGATTTTTCTTGCTATGTAGGCTTGCAAAGTGAATAAATATCACCATGACATGTGTTAGTACACAAATTAGCTAAAAAAACATGAGCAAGTATTTTGCATAATACCACATCTATTGAGCAAGTTCACTGAACTGTGAGTCAATTCAGTGAATTGATTACTCCATAAAGCACCCACTAAAGTGAACAGACGTCATTCGTCATTGTTTATGAAATGCGGCAATCATATAAACGTATCACTTAGTGCAAGTCTCTAAGAAATCATGTTCAATGCACTGTCTCGATCGATTCATCGACTTGGAACATGTTAGATCAAATCATAGAGGTTGATTTCAAGGTTACCATCCTATGCACAACCCAACCCCGTAGTATCATGATCTAAAGGCTTCAACTAAAAACTTACAAATATTATTATAAAACATAAGATGAAGTTGGCCAAAAATAATTCTTAATTAATATTTTATTAAAAAGATCATTTAGAATTAATAACAATAAGCCAACAATTGGCTTGACAGTAACCTAATTCTAACAGTTTGGTACGGCTGTCCTAGTACCAACTAAATGCTTTGTAGTACCTCGGTGACTGCACTCAAGCAATGAACTTATTTCATTGCTCATCTTGTTGCATTAGATTGATTCAACATAGCACTTGTATATTATGTACTAATCACCTATGACTTGTACCTGCTTCGACAGCGGGGAACTTCATCCTCATGTAATTGATGGATCGCACAGCCTAGGAAGCGTTCAGGGAACTTCATCTTCATGTTGTATGTTGAAGGCATGTCTATGATGAGGAAATGAATCATTTGTCCTCGTAGGTTCTGTCTCTAATGAGAAGGGAAGAGAGATCTGGCCTAAGGGTGAACTACCTCCTTGTCAAATCCATAGAGCTTGTCTATACCAGCTCCAACAGTGTATCTCCATGTTCTACCTATTGGTAAACCTCGTAAAAAAAATATCAGGGGAGCAACCAAGTATACAAATATGCGTTACACAGTATAATTTGTTGTTTTAGCAAAAATAACAAAAACATCACTATGAGTTAGATATTGTGTATCCACGGATCTGAATAGAATAGTTCTCACGCTCTAAATTTGAGACATAACACATCAACATCACTAAAATGAGACAACTTAGTGATACTAAGCCAACAAACATACTATCTCAAAATATCCATGACTTTTATTTTATTTATTTTGAAGAGAAATACTAAAAACCATCATTCTGAAAAATATAGTCAATGTATCCTCAAATTAAAATAACCTTAAACTAATAAAAAATCTTTATACATCCCAATCAATAACACATAATGAGTCTAGTAGTAAAAAATCTTTAGGAATTAAATTTCTACCACAGTCACTATTTCCATTACTGTTCTTCGTCCATTTCTTTCTCATGCATCTGCAAGACATTATATTGTAGGGAATGAACAACTAATCGTCTAGTAAGTGGTTTTTCCATTCTATTAGTTTGAGCATGCACAATTATATAATGTCATAAAACAAGTCAAATTCATTTATCAAGGGTTTCAAGAAACAAGTAGATGAATAGTTCAAAACATTTCAATCTCATGCACAATATATAATTACACCAGAACCAAAGAGACATGAATTAGCATTGCACTTAGTTTGTTTTACATGTGGCAAAACTATCATAATTCAACTAAACGAGATTTCTTTTATACTCGAAAATATTAAACTCAATTGATTTAACTAATCAGTTCCTTAGTTTTTGATTTCATTAAGGTTGGTAAGATGTCGTTTTAGCCTAAGGCTAGACCCCACCTAACACCAGCAGGCGGGTCAGAAAATTTCGGTACTAACCCCTAAGCCTAACTTGGTCTTAGTAAATTATGAGTAACAATTTATTTATAATTCTACTAAATGAAAACAGAAAACTTTCACGATTCCAACAATATATACATATTCTATATCTATATCTATATAAAAGTATGAATAGTTTCTTTCTTTTTTTGGTTGGACTAAGTTAGCCTTGTAATACTATTTTTATAAGGATAAAATTGTAAAATGATATACTTATTAATTTCTGTTAACTACTTTTCACATTATTCATATTTATTCCTATTTATTGCTTTCACATTATATTTATTTATTCAATATTTATGTTCATAATATAATATACTTACTAGATAAAAAAAAATGCTCCTATGATTTAACATGAAATGACTCAAAAAAATCATCAAAATGGAAAGGCTTTAATGTTGAGAAATTTCTTGGCATATTAATGAGAATTAGTTAGATCACTTGACATATTACAATTGGTTAGATGACAAATGAAAATCAACTACATGAATTGTCTTGTAAGACAAATATTTTCAAGAGTAACAAAGGCAAAAGGAAAAATGATAATGTATTAATCATTTATCATGTAAATGAACACTTTTTTTTAGTAAGATAGATTAAAATGTAATTTGAGTATTTGAGATGTAATTATTGTGTATGTTATATGATTTTTTAATTATCTCTAATATAATAGAACAAAATATTAGTGTACAAGATTTGATTTTTTCAACAATGTAAGATAGGATTAGCTCCTTATGAAAAAAATATAAAATTGAGTAAATGTTACTTCTAAACCATCTCTACACATATATTTCTGGAAAAAAGGAAAATATAAATAAGAAAAAAGTGGGTATGCAACCATAGATAAATATTGACTATACTATTGTAATTAAAAAGTGTGAATGATCAAAAGATCTTGTAATTTTTTTATATTACATGTTGTAGTTTAATTAATATATTTATTAGCAAGATTGAAATAGATGTTGTAAATATAATTATTAATTATGTCCTTCGATAAGTTATTCACAAATATATATAAAATTACGAACTTGGCAAATATAAAAATTTAGAGTTAATTTAGATTTTGCCACTAGAACTATGATCATTTTTACACTTTGACATTAATTTTTTTTTTTATCAACTTCCCTTCTCAATTTTATGAATTTAGCACTTTGTCATTTATAATTATTTTTCAATCAAGTTTTTTATCGAAAAATATTTAAAGGTTATGTGATGTGTTATTTTCACATATGCACATGTGATATTTTACTGACAAAAAAATCAACAAAAAAAATGATCATATATGGTAAAGTGCAAAATTTTCAAAATTGAGATAGAAAAAAAAAAAACTTTCGATGGCAAAGTATAAAAACAAGCATAGTTCGAATGATAAATATTATTTACCCTAAAATTTAAATGAACCACATTTGACCAATCATACTTATTGCTCTTCTTATTTTATTTTTGTTTAGCAATATTTATGTTGTCAACATAAATTTATCCAAGGCCTTATAAGATTCAAATAAGTAACTAATAATTTTTTATCTAAAGCCTTCGCAAAAAGATATATCGAATAGCACAAATAGATTATTAATGACAATATGTGTAATATTTAGTTAATGTATGCTTATTTCAATTAAATATGATAAACTAATTTAGGAATGTCCTCTCAATAATTTTATTTTTGGTTTAGTTGAAAATTTTAATTATGAAAAAAATTAATAGCTACAATAGGAAAAATATAAATTTGCGTTTGAAAATATGGTGTATATCAAACATCTAGGTTCAAATATTAAACATTTATTTGTGTTCTACATATATATACTAAGAAAACTTGTATTCTTAAGAAATATGATCTTAGCTATGCTCAAAGTATTTATCATAATTCTTAGCCATGGCAAAAACACTTGTGATGGTTTCTAACTATGGCTAATTTTTGCCTCACCTATTGAAACAATGGTTAATAGTCGTTGTATAATTGGTATTAATGATTATTTACCATAAAAATTTTCACTTTTGAGTATAGTAATTAGCCATGACAAAGATGCATATTTCTTGTAGTGACGTCAACTAAATTTTTGTGATGATTAATGACATCATATGAATGAACTATTTATCATTTTTCTTGAATTATGGAGGGAAAACATTTACTTTTGTATAACTCATAATGATATTATTTGAACATACTGAATGCATCAATATCACCTTCAAACATAATTAGAATTATTCATTTTAGGAGTAAAAAATACTTAGCATAAATTTTCATATTCTGAGGGGTCTAATATTTATAGATTAAAATGCATCTTGATATATGAGTTTTACCATTAACGTCATTTTGATAACTAAATATAAACGACTCTGTTGGTACTTGAGTTTTACCATTACTATCACTTTGATTCCCAATTGATACTCTTTTTATTATCTTTTATGTAATGATCATTTAATTGACCTTTGATACTAAAAACAAAAATAATTAATACACACAAAGAAAATTTTGCATAAATTTCAATCAAAAAAATTATTTCTTCTTTGTTTGAACCATTTTATTTCCAAATTTTATATTTTGATTATTATACTTGATTATAAATTTTTCGGTTATTTTTCACTAACTTTATCTATAAGTATTTATAAAATAATTTATTATTTCATAATTAATTATATTAAAAGTAAATTCAGTAATTACTATAACACAAATGTACTGAATACCAAAAAAGTAAAATATATAATTTCGATGACCAAATATGAAGAGTAAAATTAGGATGACTAAAACAAAAATACAATAGATTCATTTATATTTATGAAAATTTTTCTAAAGTATATTTATTATTTTTCATTTTTAAATCTAAGGGCAATATTGTTATTACTTAATAAATAATAAAAAGTAAATGCAAAACATCAATGGGATACCAAAGTGATATTAATGGTAAAATGCGGGTATCAATTGAGTCATTTGTAGTACTCAGGATACTAAAATGACCTTAATAACAGAACTTGGACAACAAATAAATTTTACCGGTATTTTATATATATGCTTGAGAGAATAATTTTTTGTTGTTCACCTCTTTTCTTTTTCCAAAAGTATCCATGAATTCATACTTTCAGTTGCCTTCTCTTCAATATCTAAGGGAGAAACTCAAAATATTAAGTTTATTGAGTCATCAATCTATGAGTTATCAATTCCATCATACTAAAAAAAAAAAAAAAAAAGGAGTTCCTTATACAAGCTCAAAACATTCTAATTTAATTATGCAAATGTATAAAAGTTGTAGTGTTAAATTAGTAGGTCTTTTGGTAAAATAAAAATATTTATAAACAAAGAACGATAGTAAAATGAGATCTATCCTATTCCTTGAGCACCCAAACTTGAGAAGAAGCAAAATTTAATAGTCAAAAGGTGTGGAAATCAAAATTTCACAAAAGATAGTAAAAGCTATTGGATTAAATTAATAGAAATAAAATAATTGACAATAATAGTTATCAAGATCCCAAAAGAACTTAAAACTAGATTCAAAAAGAATGTAAGAATAAGGTTATGTGGCAAATAGATTTTCCTTCAAAATTATATCCTTTTCAAAATTTTGCTTGGATTCTTTTTTCTTTGAGTTGATTTCTGTGATGGTTTTCACTTTAATTTGAGATAATTTAATTGTTAAAAAATATATGAAAACTTAAATTACATATAGTTATATTAAAGGGATAATTACGCTGACCTTCCCTGTTACTATGGGAATGTACAAATCCCCCCTCTTATTATGAAAATTATATAAACCTACTTTGTTGGTTTATTACCATTATAAATTGGCCCCTCCATTAGTCAAACTAACGGTCGATGCTGATTTAAATCCAAATATTTATTTAATCTTCCTATTTTGCCCTTGGGTAAGATTTTTATAAATTTTTGCTGACAAAAATACTGTTCAGAGTGAATTTATTTGTGAGTTTTAAAAGTCTAAAAATCAATCACGATCACCGATGAAATTCTCACCGTGCTCTTGTGGAAGGGGGAACAGTTCTTGTGGTATGAAAGGGAAGGATGGAGAAGGAAGGCGAGGGGTCTTTTGCCAGACGGAAAAAAGCATAAGTGCATTTTTGCCTTTTTAATTATTTTTTTATTTTACCTTATTATAAATATAAGAAGGTTACATAAATATTTGAATTGAAATCAGTATTGACCATTAGTTTGACTAAAGGAGGGGCCAATTTATAATGGTAATAAACCAACAAGGTAGGTTTATATAATTTTCATAATAAGAGGAGGGGGGGGGGGGAATTTGTATATTCCCATAGTAATAGGGGAGGCCAGCGTAATTATCCCTATATTAAAATCATAAAGAGAATTATAATATAAAAAATCTTGTTGTAAAATTAAAACTGCGTTCAAAACATAACTTAGTTGACCACTTGAAATTGTACCAAAAAAGAGCAAGTTTTTGTTAAGTAAAATTCTAGCACACTTTTTCAAGAATTATATAACTAAGAAAAAATGAAATAATTGCATTTTCGAACATATGTGTTAGATAATTTCTACTTGGGGTTTAGCTGCATGATTAGATATATTTTTGCAAATAGCATAAATTGATTAGATGTTTTCTAAAAGGAAGAGCACTACAAAAAAATTTGCATTTTTTAATCTTAGATTTTTTTAAAAAGAGTTTAGATTTTAAAGCAATAAGAATTATAAAAGAATTGTTAATTGATTGTTTTATTTAAATAATAGTTTTGTTTGATCATGAAGAAAACATAAATGAATTAAATTGAGTCAAAATTAAAATAAAATTGAGAAAAAAATAAAAGAATTTATTTTTATTTATTTTATTGACAAATAATTGATAGATTGTTGAAATATTTGTGCTTTCAACTTTAGTATAATAAGTTATTAAACTGTCTTCAAATATGTAAACTGTAACATGAATTTCGCTACTAATAGAGAAGTAAATAGACCCAAACAATGTATGATAAGGTTTATAGTAAAATGCATATAATTCATTATAACCTACACAATCTAAAAATCTATTTTTCTTAGAATTTTTCATAGAAAAATTAAAGTTAAAACTATATTTCTCTACAGTTTCATGAAGGATATTTCTAAAAAAATATCTTAATAAATTGGAACTATTATATACCATATCATAATTATTATGTAATACTTAAACAATCAATTATTACTAATGATTTTTTTCAAAATAATTCAAAAGTTATAACATGTTTATAATTTTTAATTATAACTATCTTTCAAAAAATTAATAAAAAATAAGATATATAGATGTTGATTGTCCACCTGCACGAGGGTGCGCCTAGAGAAAAATGGATACATTCCCTATTATAAAAGAAATAAAAAATAAAACATCAACTAATTCACTTAATTTAGATTGATAAAGTAAATGTATCAAATTAATATATATGTATATATATATATATATGATTCAGTATTTTTGAAAGACAATGAAATAGTAAATAATGAATAAGAAAGATGAAATTGAAATTCAAACGTCATGTAGCCAGTAGATAATAAATAAGGAATTATTTCACTTTTCATACCCAAACTATACCCTTTTTCATTTTAGTACCCAGATTTTTACATCATTACACTTAGTACCAAAGTTTTTAGTTTTCATCCACTTGAATACCCTCCGTTAAGTTGACCATTAAAACTAACGGTCAACCCAATTTTTGAGGGAAAATTAGATGAAAATTTATCTATGTAAGGGCATGTTTGACTTTCAATTTATTCAACGCACAAAATAAAATTATTTTAATTTTTTTATTTCAATTTTATAATTGAGAACAATAATTTAAAAAAATTAATCAAGGTAATAAATATCACGTGCAACGCACGTGGTTCCTACTAGTACTAACAAAAATGAAGACATATTATACAAAATGTGAAAATATTGATACATAAGCATGCTCGAAAAAGTATGTATGTATGTATAAAGAAAAGAGTTATTTGAGAGATTAATCCTTTGATTCGAATAAAATTTTAAAATGAAAAGAGTAGGAAGTAAAACCCACTTACCTATTTCGTTAGTTCGTCCAAGTAGATCGTCTAGTCCAAATGACCCATATCCTAAAATAAGATCATGTTCTTACTGTTACTATCATAATGATTACTATTCATATTATTGTATCTGAGTACATATATATTATTTATGTATATTCCAGCATCCTTCTCATAATCTAACTACTCTACGACAATTGTAGAGGAAAATGATCTTATTATTAACAATTTAACAACTCAATAAGCCGATAAATATATAATAATTAAGTAGTTTCTTGTTACTGAATAAAAAACCAATCAAGGATCAAAGCAGGAATTCGTCTTACTGTTGGTCAACCTAGATTAATTGCACGAATTCCCTCAGTATGATGGGCATTTGATCGATATCCCTTTTGATTAATCAACCCATTATCATTACACAAAGTCACATGTTTGTCTTGATATAATTAATGAAATCAATAAATCAAATACCTGACTACACTACGGTGGATGCTCTGTTTCTCTTTCCATTTCCTTTGGACGTGTGAGTATTAATTTTGTCGTGATCGAAAATCAGAATACAATAAAATTATCATAAATAAAAATATATATTTGATAGGTTTCAAGAACAATCTCTATCTAATTCTTTGATTATTCTCTTCAAGAATGTATTCAATATAGTGAAAGATAAAATCTTCTTGTAGATCTCCCTTTGACTTGATTTGAATTTCTATAGCATTATTTCGAGGGCTCGCTCTTGTAATTCCAAATTAAACGCTATAATCTTAACTTGAGATTTGAGGATTTGAAAGTGGATTTGCCAATTGGATCTTCTTGAGAATATATCTAGATAATTAAAATTAAACGCTATAATTTGTGGCACACCTACTATGAACAACTCAATCTCCGCCTATAATGCTTTGAATATTCTTGAACTTGAGAAATTGCGTAGAAAAAATTATTTAGCTTCCTTCGCTTGCTTGAGTCTTTATCCTCTAGCTTTGTGTGTTTTGAATAAGGTCTAAGGACCCCTTTATATAGGTGTCATAGAGGTAGAGTTGTGATACACTTAAATATCTTTTATATTATCTCTTTGTAATTTAATTTAAAGAAATTAATATATCATAAGTTCGGAATAATATAGCTGGTAACTCGACATTATCTCTTTAATATTTGAATTTTTTTAAAACGATAAATATCACAAATATTTGTCTTCATTGATTGGAGTGTACATACAATTGCTCCACGTGGCGGGGTCTGATTGATTAGAATCTTTGATTGCGAAGCATTATTTGATGGATCAAAATACTTCAATTTGACATATGTCGATAGTTGATTTGATTATAAAATATATATTATAATATAAATTGACTATTTACAATTGGAATTAATTTAGCAAATTCTAAGATATAAATAGAAAAAGAATACAATTATAAATTAATATATTATTTTACACTTGTTATCATTCAATATGGCATGAAATTTTATTTATCTACAAATGCCCTTGAGACTTGTTCACATACATTTACTGCCACGAAGTGAAGGAGTGAACATGTCCCGAAATTGATTCTTTTTCATGAAATGCATTTTTTTAATATATGATGACTGAATTTGAAAATATATCTCAAACTGTCTATGTATCTCGTTGGAGATCAAGTCATAAGGTAGTTCACTTAAATTTGATTTATTGTTTATTCTCATATCAATGGGTCTTCATGTAAATTTATAGATAGTTTATACTCGTATCAAGGAGTTCTTCAATTTCAATTTGTATATAGTTTATACTCATATTAAGGAATGTCCAAGTAAATATGTAGATAGTTTATATTCATATCAAGGAGTTCTTCGCTTGAATTTATAGATAGTTTATCGTATTAAGGAGTGTTCAAGTAAATTTATGGGTAAATTGCATAACACCCACTGTGTTTTAGTGAAATAGCGTAAATCCCCCTGTGTTAATTTAATAGGCAAAAAATCCTCTGTATTTTATAAAATACGGCAAAAAACTCCCTATCCGTTAAAAAAATGGAGAGTGGCTCACACTCGCCTTTTATGCGATTGGCTTCATTTTTTACCTTTTTTATGATTATTTTAAGTATGTAAATGTCCATTTTGCCCCCTCTTTTTATCTAAACATATTTTAAAATTTAAATTGATATACTTATATTATTTTATGTGTATATATATAATATTTAATTAATTCAAATTATTTATTGGGTTCAATGTATTACAATAAATTCTATCTATTATAAATATATTAATTTAGATATAAAAACAAATAAACAGTATATAAAATACAAGTTTAATATTCTAAAATTATTTTTAAATTAAAAAATTATATGAAATATAATTTAAATATAAAAATACCTAAATATTTTTAAAAATTAAAATTTTAAATTTAATACAATACAAATTTTAATATACTAAAATTATTTTTAAATTGAAATAAAATATAAAAATCATTTATAATAATTATATATTATTAACTACGTTAAATTATTATTAACAAAATACTAACAAATTAATTATTTTTAAAATTATATAATTTTTAAAAATTACGTTTGTTTTTTCTTCTTCTTCCCCGTCTTAATGGCCGGCGACGGCACCTAGTTTTGGCCATGCCCCTTCCAAAAGGGGGCGGCGGATGGGCGTCGCCCCCTTTGCAGGGCGACGTCGCCCTCTGTACGAGGGGGCCGACGTCGTAGGGTCGACGGTTGCGATGGCCTCGCCATGCAGTAAGGCCTTCGCCACCTTCAAATTTATATATATATATATATATATATATATATATTATATATATTATTATATTTATGTATAGTTAGATTATATTATATGTATTGTATATATAGTGTAAATATAAATAAATATAAATAAAAAAATATATTTAAACTACATAAGATTTGGACCATTCATTTTTTTCAATTGAAGAGCAATGGTTGTTATAAGAAGGGTATAATGGTCAATTAGTAAAAAATTAACGTTGTTAGGGTTTACTTAACGGAAGGAGAGAGTATGCAATATTTTGAAAACACAGAGGTTTTTTTGCCTATTTTTTTAACACAATGGGTTTTTAGCTAAATTTTGAAAACACAGGGGGTTTTTATGCAATTTACCTAATTTATAGATAGTTTATATACTCATAAGGAGTTCTTGAAATTCAGGGGCTAGTTCTCTCTTAACTTTCTCTTTTATGATTCTCAATTTTGCATTTGAATCTTGAGTAGTTTTAATCCTCTCGTGAATTGGGGTTTGGGTCGTCAAGGTGGCTAGGATTACTTCTATTGACTCTACCACCTCTAATTCTAGTGCCTTGTTGTCTAGCCAGCATTGTGGCTAGGGTCCGACTAGTTTTTCTACTTAAAAGCATCTGCCACCCTATTCAATTTTCCAATATGATAGTTAATGATTAAATCGTAATTTTTGATTAACTCCAACTACCTTCTCTGCCTCATATTCAACTCTCTTTGGTGAATAAGTATTTCAAATTTTTGTGGTCAGTATATACCACACACTTTTCCACATAAAGATAATGCTCCAAATTTCCAAGGCAAAGTTGCCGCTAGTTCTAGGTCATGTGTGGGGTAATTCAACTCATATGACTTAAGTTACTTTGAAGCATAAGCAATCACCTTATTGTTTTGCATCAAGACACAACCCAGTCCATTCTTCGATGCATGACTGTAGATGGCGAATGCACCATTATTCGAAGGTAATGTGAGCACAGGTGTCAAGGTTAACCTTTGTTTCAATTAAGCAAAACTCCCTTCACAATGGTATCAAATATGTTTTCAGGATCCCCTTTGGATCTCTTGGAGGTAGCGACATCGTTCTTCCCGTGGTCCCTTATTTACTCGATAGTATCACCCTTCTCACCAATTAGGACTCTTTCAGGTTGAGGTATTTCTCAACTCAGGTTAGCAGGTTGTCTAGGTTGGTGGTTGGTGTCATTCAAAGGAATTTGAAGAAATTTCATGTCCTTAACCTTGCGTGAAGGTGTTGGTTAATCCTTGATGATTAGCAATGGTTGCGATGGTCAAGCGATGTATGTACCCCATAAGGTTTTATTTTCCTCTTGTTTCAGCCTGCAGAGGCTCAGGGTCATGTTTCAGTATTTCTTATCACGTGTTTCTCTTTTACTGTTTTAATCATTTATGTCAATTGACTGTGAAACCAAATGAAAAAAAATCATGTGTCACCCATGTGGTGCTGAAAATTAGGAGACAGAGAAAAATATAATGCTTACTTGTTTTAACAATCAAATATTGAAAATGATCGAAATCTAAAGAAACATAGTTGAATAATTAAAAGTGTATGGTGATTGTTTAGAATTAAATAATGACCAGAAGTATGATTCTCCGGACAAAGGTGGACAAAATCAAAATAGAATTGCAGACATCCATTATGGAATGCAAGAAATATCATATTTATGGCTAAATAACTTTTTTGGTCCCATAAAGAAGGGACTTTTCCGTTTTAGTCCCACGCTTTACGTGATTTTTGGTCCATTTTTAAATAAAAATTGTCCAAGTTAGTCCCAGGCGTCAATTTTCGTTAATTTTCTAACGGTGCTTGGATGGTTTAATTAAAAAAATATTATTATTATATATTAAAAAAACAAACTACCCCACCCCCTACCACCCCCAACCCGTCGGCGGCTTAAATTTTTAAATTGTCGGATTTTCGCAATTGCTTTACCAAAATAAGTGAGATCAATCTCGTTAGAATCATCTTGAAGAGACGAGTCTGATGGTGGTATTTTGAGATCGAGATTCGTCCGGACGAAAACGAATTGATGGCAAACAGGTTCGACGGTCGTGATTTGAGCCCAATCTCTCCGGTTGACGAAAACTCAAATTGAAGGTATAGAAATGTTCCTCTTGAAGAGAGGATTCGAATGGTACCACTGGAGGTCAGAAACTCGTCAAGACTGCGCCGAAAACTTAGTGAGAAGTTCCCGTCGAGAAAGGGGGCGAAAAATGCATTTTAACTTAATTATTAATTATTGTTTGTTTTATTTTTTAATTAACTCAATTGTTAGATATTTAATTATAATTTTATTTATGTATATTGGATTTACTTGTTCTTTAAATATAGAATACTAATTTAAATATAAATATCATTTATAAAAATAATATAATTAATAAAATATTTGTCCTAAATAATAATTTAAATTTAGTATATTATTAAAATAATTTTTATAATTAGTATATAAAATTTAGTATATTATTTAAGATATTAATTTTTCTTTTAAATACACCCATTAAAAATATTTAACCTAAATTTGAAAAATAAAATTTAGTATATTAATATTATTTTTATAATCTAGTACATTTTTTTATTTTGGTATTTTATATTTATAAATATATTTTAAAGAAATTTTGAAATAAAAAATAATGTATATAAATATGTATAAAAAATATATTTTTATCATTTTGGTATTTTTAAAAAAAATAAATAAAAAATATACATGTTTTAAATAATTTTTATAATATAATAATTAAATAATTATAGATATTATAATATTTGAAAAATAGTTTTAAATAATTATAATAGTTAAATATATATTTTAGTTAATTAAAAATAATTTTACATTAATAATTATAATTTTTAAATTTTAGTTTTAACAATTATAAAATCATTTAAAATTTAAATTTAATTAAATTAATTTTTGAATTTTAAATTATAAAATTCAAGAAATTTGCATTTTAGCTCATTTCCAAAAACATTTTTATAGGAAGAAAAAACTCATTTTGGGGCCAATATTTGCCTCAAAAAAATTGAACAATAACAATTTAACGGTTTGCCAAGCAACCGTTAGAAAACTAATGGAAATTGGCATTTGGGACTAACTTGGGCAATTTTTGTTTAAAAATGGGACCAAATCGAAAATCGCGTAAAGCGTGGGACTAAAACGAAAAAGTCCCTTCTTTATGGGACCAAAAAAAGTTATTAGCCATATTTATTTATGACATATTCAATGAAAACATTATGCAAAATTCTACACCAACATGGGTTGAATATGAAATATTTACAGATAAAGATTCTTATCGGACAACCTAGGGCTAGGTATAGCAACCAATGGAGTCCTTTTCCTTAGCACAACCCCAAATCTATCCTCCATGTCTAGTATTTTACCTTTTGGCAGTCGCCAGTCAAATGAATGTAAAGTGAAGCCAACACATACCTCAACATTCTCTGCTAGTGGCAATCCAGCACAAATCCTTCTTCCTGATCCAAATGGAATATGATTAAAATTATTTGCACTAAAATCCCATTTCCATGAGTTGCCTAAAAACCTCTCTGGCATGAACTCTGACGGATTATCCCAAGTAAGAGGGTCCATTTGAACAGTCCAGACGTTTATAAAGATCGTAGAATCCTTTGGGATAGAGTATCCTCCCACATTGCAAGATTGACTAGGAGCTCTTGGGGTTAGGAAGGGTCCTATTGGGTATTATGACAGCGTCAAATTTAGTTTTTTTACTCTTCCACTATATTGTTAATCCTACCACCTCATTTAGCTCTTTGTGTACCTTTCTCATCACTTCTGAATTGTGCATAAACTCGGCCATCACCCACTCTATTGTGGTTGATGAAGTGTCTGTCCCGCCTATTACAATGTCCTGTTAAGAGAAATTTGGTCATTAGATATAGTATAGCCATAAAAGAATAAAAAGACCTAATCACAATTGTTACCAATGTTTTATGTTATTTGATCCAAACCGAGGTTTAGATAATGTTATATGTAAAGGAAATAATACTTTTTGTCCTGTAATTTAGAGTTTTTCCACTTTTGCGCTCATTGGTTACGCAATTATCACTTTTGGTCCCGTAATTTTTAAAATATAACACTTTTCATAACACATTTTCATTATATATTTTAACTAAAAATAGAACTTGGTGATTACAGCCTTTACATTTTTTGTCCCATATATTACATGATTCATCTTTCTCCCATAATTAAAAAAGGCAACACTTTTGGTTCCATGCACTTAGCGGCCAAATGACTTATTCTGTTAAACATCTAACGATAACGTGTCACGAGATCAAAATTATTATTTTAAAGTTACAGAATAATAAATAAAAATTCCATAACTTATGAAATCTAAATGAAAATGTCCTAAATTTGGTAACAAAAAGGACTATCTCCCCCATATATATTTGAAAATAGATTGAGGAATGCTTTCCGTTGGCGAAAAAGTTTGGCTCGTAGATGAACTGAATTCTCAAATCAATTTTCCAGACACAAACTGAAGTCTTTAGACTTCCGCTTGGTTTCTTTCTTTTGCGTTAATTACATTTTTTGTCCAGCATACGAAAATTTTAATTTGATAATTTAGTCATTAATTTACCAATATTAGTGAATCGATTACTTTTCCATGGAATTTTCAAAATCATCTAATTTTCCCACGTGTATATCACGCAAGGACACAAAACTCGAAAATTTGAAAATTACGACATCGATCAGCAGTTCTTAATCCTCAAAAATTAATATCTAATTATAATTGCCAAATTTACTTGTTACGGAACAAAACTGTCATACCATGATTTATATTGGCCTAAATATGCAATTAAGCCAGAAGTACTTCTTAACTCTAATAATTTATAAAAGTTTAAAATAATGTTTTTAATAGTTATCTAAAAACATTATAGTCGAATATAATATTAGTGAAAATATTAAATAATAATTGTAAAGTTGTCACTAAAAATGTATTAGTTGACAATAATATATATTATTTTTGTCTATATAATTATAATTAGTGACAAGAATATTGTATATAAAATTGTCATTATAGATAATTAGTAACACTGTATCTATAGGGACTTAATTAACATAATATAATATAATTGGTGTCACTAAATCGTGACTATTGTGTTCCTAATTATTTTTAGTGACATACACAAGTTTTTGGGGTTTAATGCAATTTATACCATTGTAATATTATAAAATAAATAAAAAAATATAAATTTACCCTTTATTTAAAAAATGAGAAAACACAAGTGGTCAATAACTATATTTTTAAAATACAAGGGATAAAATTGCTAATTTTTTCATAGGGAGTACATTTAAAATTTGTACATTATACATTTTCCCCAATTTTGTTACTAATTATTGTTAATGACAACTTTTATAAACTAGGGATAATTACACTCCCCTCTCCTGATATTTGGTGCAATTACACATTGACCCCCCGTGGTTTGGAAAATTACACCTAACACCTCTGCTTCCGTCTAACAAATTAGTCTCTTTGTGAATTTACTAAATTTATTGATATTAATAGAAAACTGAATAAAAATTTATATATACCCTCGATTAACTTATTACTGATTTATTGTAAGTCAAACAATTTTTTTTCGTACTAAACTATTCTTATAACGGTGAAAATATATCTTTTCATATGCATCAAGCATAAGACGTATTAAATTTGATCATATGAAAATTTTATTTAAGTTGCAATTAGTTAGTAATAAGTCAATTAAGTTTTTAATTTTTTTTGTTAATATTAGCAAATTCGGTGAGTTTGGACTAAGGGATGGACTAATTTGTTAGAAAGAAGAAACCCTTAGGGGTACTAGATGTAATTTCTCAAACTATAAAAAAATTATGTGTAATTACACCAAAGTTCAGGGGAGGAGAGTGTAATTATTCTATCTATAAATAATAACTCTATTAAAAACTATGAATTCATTATGAGGACATCATAAAACTGATATCAATAAGTATATGTAATTAGTGATAATTTAATAATTTTCTCATATCTTTTGAATTTATCTAGAAAATATATATTTTATTGGTCAGCCGTCCCCCAGGTTTCACACCTGATCCCTTACCTGATTGATGGGTTATTATTTGAAGGAGGAAGATTCATTTTTAAGAAATAAAGTATTGTTCCCAATATTTTGGAAACATTCAAACAGACGAGACGTTGTGTACTTACAATTGAAACAGATGAACTACTGAAGATGAATGAGTATCACGAAATATGTACATACACATTAATGATATGATATTTTAAATATTTAATTCATGCATTCAAAATATATAATTTAAATATACTATAATTTTTTATTTTCATAAAATTATATTCATATTTTTTACCTAAATAGTTTTTATAAAATATAGTTGCAAATACATATTGACCTTCTAAATATTTCTATGTTATATAATCTATAATAACATGATAAAATTTCAATATTATTTTCAAATAAAAGTTTTTATACATAGAAGAAAATAGCTAAAAAATGTTAATTGGAAAATTAAACATACTTTTTATTTATTAGGTAAGTAGATAGGAAGGGCATTTTTTTCCTTTCATATTATATTTTCTAATTCATTAATTAAGAGGACTTTTATTTTTACCTTTCATAATTTAGGGTAGTAAATAGGACTAATTATATGTAGTTCAGGCGTGCAACATATATACATTCAGCGGAATAATTAATTACATAAGTATCATATTCTCATATTTATGAGAAATAACACTTTATGTCCTGTAATTTAAGACGTTTCAATTTTTTGGTCTCATTGATTTACGAGATTCTCGTTTTTAGTAAGTAGCACTTTCAATTTCATGGCACATTTTTGTTAGATATCTTGCCACGTGTTTATAGTACGTGACCGTTAGGGTCTTACACTTTTGGTCTCATTGGTCACAAAATTCTCACTTTTGGTCCAACTTTCAGGAAGTAGCATTGTTGGTCCCATTCATTAACAGCCAACTGACCTTTTTATAAAAGACTTAAAAGATTATTTGTCGTACCAATTTTATAATGCCCAAATTTACCTTTTATTCATTTTTTTCTTTAAAAAAAAATTGGTTAGAATAGTAATTTTATTTTTTTTTTAATAATTTCACATATACATTTTTTTTCTCTCTCCCACTACTCCATTATTTCTCTCTATTTCTTTTTCTTATAAGTTTCTGTATTTTTATTAAATTGTCTATTATAATATATTATTTTTCTGTTACTTCACGTTTCTTTCCTCTAACAGACTTTTTTTTTCTCAGTATCAAGTCATGATTGTTGTTTTTATGAAAAAAAAATAAAATTCTCTTAATCTTACATTAGTTTTTTTCATGCTCGCGGGAACTGTGTGCAGCGAGGACTCGTGTGAAAAAAAAAATGTGTCATGAGACCAAAAGTGCTACTTTTAAAATTTACGGGACCAAAATGAGAATTTCATAACTAATAGGACCAAGAGTAGTAGGATACTAAGTTTGGAACCAAAAATACTTCTTCCCCTCATATTACAGATATAATATATTTCATTAAATATATAGATAACCTGAATTTTGTAAACTAATGTATGTGAATTAATGGAGTTTCTTTGGTTCTTAATCCTTGATAATTTACATGAATTGGAACTAAAATGCTTGAATGAAATACTATTTGCAATAAGCCAATAACTAGCTGGAAATGAGAAGAAAATTTTATAGAAGGGAACTTACTGTGATCATTGCTTTGATCTGTGTCTTGCCAAATTCCGTGTTAACATCTTGTTTCTCGCTCAACTCCATAAGCATTTGCAGAAAGTCCAATCTCCCACCGTTCTTGTTGCCTCCTCCTCCGACCTCGCCCGAAGAAATCTTTGTGCGCTCGTTAATGATATTTTCAATTATCTCGTCCACCCTTTGCATGATATTGGTCAGTTCTTTCTCCACTCCTTGAATATCAAACCTGGCAAGAACCGGAAAATAATCGGACACGTTTGCTTCCAACAAATCGAAAAGATCTTGCCACCAGCGGCGAGAATGATGCCCCAATCCTGTCCTTCTTCTCCCCTTCAACGGTGTTTCCCCACACCATGCTCATTATAGCACTCAGACTAATACTGAAAACTAGTTCACAGATTTTAACACGGGCATCGATCTTCGTATGGATGTTTCTAATGGCTTTCCTGACCTCATCTTTCCGAAGATTAAAAGTAGCATCAAGGCTGCTATTGCTTAGCATGTCATGTACAAAGAGTTTTCTCCTCGTGCGCCAGCCAGAGTCGCAAGGACAGAAGCCAATGTCATTTCCGTTGTAGCTGCAAATGCGCCCAGCAACGGTGCTGTCGCGGTTGGCGAAAACGGTGTCATGATCGCGAACCATTTCTTTTATGATGGACGGCGAGCTGATGACGATGCAGAGTTTGGTCCCCAACCAGAGCTTGTAGATTGGACCGTATTTGCGTGCTAGTTCAGTGAACTGAATATGCATATCGGGTCGAAGGAAAGGCAAGTAACCCACAATTGGCAAGCCTCGCGGTCCCGGGGGCATGGGGTGTTTTGTTGCCGGACTTGATAAACAGCATGAACAGGCAACAGAAGATGGGCAGTGAAATTAGTAGCAGAAGTGGTACTGAAAGAGGTGAAGAATCACTAATTAGACAAATCATGTTTTCTGAGTCTACACCAAGTTAGTTGATGTATATGATGTGTCTATGTTTTCAGGAGTTGGCCACATATAATGGAATCCCAAATTCTTGTTTTCTATATAATTAAAATATAGGAAAGGTCATCCAAGTATTGCTCCTGTGGTAAAAAAATACCATATAATTCTCTATGAAATTTTAAAAAATGCACATTACCCTCTCACCTCTAAAATTGTATTTCACGCACACAAAATGCAACTATATAAATATATATAATATATATATATATGTTTTTGCCCCTAAATAACCAAAACTACCCTTGTCTTCAAATTATACAATTTTAAAATAATATAATATAAAATAATTTATTTAATATACGTATATAAAGAAATCTAAAAAATAAAAACAAAAAAATGAAAATAATCACACGCGGAAGATTGGCGGTGAGTGAGGTCTCAAAATGCTCGTCGTCGAACGGTCTTTCCAACAATGGTAGGCTCGCGTTGAGAAATGATTGGACGATGGAGAAACTCATATTTAAATACAACACGGACCACTGTTATATAGTAATTTTTTTTTATCACAAGAGCTTATTTAAATATTTTGAATATCACAAAAGGGTAATATGGATTTATCCGGATAAATTACAATATCATAAGGCTGAATTATCTTTTTGGTCCTATAAAGAAGGGACTTTTCTTTTTAGTCCAAATTAATTTTCAAATTGATCCTATTTTTTATCGAAAAGTGTCCAAATTCCATCTAATTTTAAAGATGGACTGGTCAAAGAGTTAAGTTGTGTGGCTAAAATTACCTTTTTCATCCTATAAAGAAGGGATTTTTTCCATTTTAGTAACATGGTTTATGCGATTTTCATTTTAGTCCTATTTCTTACCAAAAAATTTTCAACTTAATCCCAAATCTCATTTTTCGTCAAATTTTAACAAAGGAATGGAGATTCTATTGGTGCAATTAAAATTTACTGTTTTACTCTTTCTATGAGGAAAAAATGGAGGCAAAATAACAAATAACCAGCCTCTATAAATTTTGGGTGGGGGGTGGGGGGGGGGCAGCCCACCAAAAATGGAGGCAAAAGAAATGTAAAAAATACAAGTCCCCCCTGTAATATTGCAAATGTTCAAACAACCCTTATAATATCAATTACACCCTTTATATGAAATGAAATTTGAATCCTTAGGGTAGAGTTGGTGGTACATGCACTGGGTGACTGCGATTATGTGTTTTGAAAAGTATATTTTTGGTTGATAATTTTGCCTTCTATCTAATCTATTATATATAATATATTATATATGTAAATATATAATAGGGTAAAATACAACACCCTCTCCACGTATAAAGGTCATTTGCACTTTGCCCCCAAGCTTTTTTTTTTTTTTTTACACTTTCCACCCAACTTTTGATTTTGTTGCGCTTTATACTTTTCGAAGAATAATGATGGAATATTCCATCCGCATGCATACACGCGCCTAAAGGCAATTTTTGGTTCTGTAAAATTCTAAAGGTTAAATGCAAACAACCTCCCGAATGTATGAAATTGTTTGCACTTTTGCCCTCCAACCTTTTAGTAAAAAACAAATATAATATAAAAATAGGCAATTTGAAAAAAAAACAAAAAAATGGAGAAATGTTCATTAAATTCATTTGCAGTAAAAGCATTCAAGATATATAATCTTATAGTAAAATTATACATAAACTTTCTGCTAATATCAAATGGTGTTCTAATATCTCTTTAAAAATCGAACAAGAAAAAAAACTCATAAACTTCACTACATCAAGATAAAAACTTCAATCATAAAAAATAAAATCACGGAATTTACAAGATAAAAAATTCAATGTTAGAAAATTAATGAAAAAAAATCACGATCAATAAAGAGATTAGTCAATAATTCAAATGTAAAAAATCACATAGATTGTTAAACTTCAACAACAAATCATTACACTATATGTATATAAAAGTAAAAACATCAAATCAAAATAAAAAGAAAAATATCGTGTATTTCTATCAGTGCCACCATTAAACATATCTGTGTATTTCAATCTATGCCAAACATTCAATTCAACTTGTAATATAAAGATGATTTATTCTACAAATAAAGCATTAACTTTTTCTCACGTCGTTATTTATAATAGATTACAAACAGTAAGCTTCTCCCTCACTTGAATAATAATAAGAACTTGTATGCGTATTATTACGCGTAATTCTTGGATTGATGCCGATGCATTGCCCGCTATTTATCTATAACATCATTAGAGACAAAAGAGCACAAAACCAAAAATCACTTATTTAGTCCGCAAGTGACAAATTTCGATTATTTATGTATTCATGACATAATCAATGTTACGAACACTACATTATTTTGTTACATTGGTAATGTAAACTTTTGTTACCCATCGCTTATCTAAAATTTAAGCAGTTATAGAAAATGAATTTATATTTAATATTTAATATTTAATATTGACCCTTATGATTATCTGTAAACTCTTGCAAGTGAAATCTTTATTTTTATAAATATGTATATGGAGTGAGGTTAATATTATTTATATTTTTTCTTTTAAGTACAAATTACATCTTAATTACATGTTAAACGAAAGGTAAATTAAAAATGAAATTTTATATATATTTTTTGCTTAACGTCGGCATTTTATCGTTCTAAATCCTAATTAAAAGCGAGTTTATATTAACAACCAATTGGTCGGAGGCAGTGCAATGTTGAATTTAGAGAAGAAACCATTGAAAATATAAAATATGTAATTGAATTTTGTAAAAATAGGTATTATCTTCATTCCTAAAATCTGAGCTTGAAGAAGCTCTTAAATAGTGCTGTACATTTATGAGAAAAGAAAACAGAACAAACTAACGTAACTACTTGAAAACTACTAAAGTGTTAAAACTACTTATAAAGGTGCAAAGAACAAAAACACGAGATATGTTACAACACAGAAGAGAATATAGATGAGAAATCAACGAGGGATCAAATCCTGCATTAGTGCATTTTCTATCATTGCAAGTGTAATTTTAGAACTTTTTTAGAGAAAAGTGTAATTAGATATTTGCGGGAAGAATCTAAGTATAAATAACCCTTAAATAAAATGAATTGGTCATTTATACATGAATTCATATGTATTCACGAAGAGCATTGCAAAGTTTAGGGGATAAAGAGTACAGTATAATGGAGAGGAAAGAGAAACTCCAAAAAAAGAATGAAAAGAAAGACGAGAGAAGGCGGAAAAAAAAGGAAGAATTTACTTGTCATGTTATTTTTTTTTAGAGGTGGCGATATGGGTGGAAACCCATGGTTCCAACCCAACCCAACCCAGGTTTTGAGTTGGTTGAGTTTAAATTTTTTAATTATGGTTCATATAGATTTTGTTTTAAAAAAAAATTAAATAGGTTATGGGTCCTAAATGGGTTCTTCATGTTTTAATTTTCTTATATTTTAGAATAGTAATTGATGAAATATAGAATATAGTTATAATATTGAGTTCATTATGGGTTCCTATATGAATTAGGTGATGATTGTTAAGGTGGGTTGATGATGGTTCTATATGGGTTGATGGATTTTTAAGTTTATTGATGATGTATATGAGAGTTGTTCATTGAGGTGATTTTGTATCATTACTATTTATATTACTATACTACTTTATTTTACATTTTCTAACTTTTCGCATTTTATTTGAAAACAAAATTAATTTTTATTTAGTAACTTATTTATATATTTAAATATATATGAGAGAAACAAATTAAAGATAAGTGATTAGAAAATTAGCATAATTATCATTGCAATTTCATATTTGGCAATTTTAAAATTCTTTTTAATAAACTTTTTAGTATACAATATATTTATAATTTATATATAATGAACTAAATATACTATTATATTGTGATTAAAAATTCAACAAGTTAAGAAAGAAACATGTCGAAATTGATTTCATCAACTTTATTTCATCTCTATAATTTTTCGAAAATTATTTGGATTTTAATACTTTTACAAGCTTTTTTATTATATTTAACAAATGAATCTTTAACGTAACCTTCATAAACAATGAATAATACAAATTTAATCGTATTATATCATATTACAAGTTATATTAAAAACATTGTCATCTTATTATTATTATCTGAATTTAAAATTTTTAAATATTAAATATAAAAAATGGGTATCATCGACCCAACCCGATCCATTTACAACCCAATCCATTTTAAACACGTTAATTCAAACCCATTTTATACCCAACCCATTTGGACCCGACCGAATCCAACCCAACCCACCCATTTGCCACCCCTATTTTTTTTTATATAGGAATAGTTTAATCAATACACATAATACAGACTAAGATAGTTACTCTGCAGGGAAAATCACATTTTTCGTTTCATATATTAAGCTCATTTTTAATTTAATCCTATTTATTAGATTTTTTTTCACATTTAGTCTCATTTGTTAGACTTTTTTTTTTACATTTAGTTCCATTTAAAAAATCAATGTTAGTCCAAAATTTCGTTCAATTTTTAACGGAAAGTGACATGAATTGGATGGAAAAGTGACTTTTTCATTAAAAAATTGGATGAAAAAGTTGACTTGGACTAATATTGATAATTTTTAAAAATATACAAGACAAATATGAGAAAAGCTAATAAATAAGACTAAATTAAAAATAAGCCTATTATATGAGATAAAAAGCAATTTTTCCTTACTCTGCACCTCACAATTTAATTATATATTGTAGTCTTGAGGCATTGATAAAAGGGACTCTCTTATAGAAAATTCTTGAGACGTTGATATGATAGCAACAATTTTTGTGAAGATTGTTCAATATTGCAGCTTTTAAGATACTATCTTGACCTTGCAAAATCTTGTGTTTATGAAGTCTTTATGATCAGAAATGAGATTACGGTTTTACAAATTTAAATGTCTTGGGTCACAATCTGTCATTGGTTATTTATTTCAATATGTATAGTGTTGATGTGTCATGCGGGAGCAATCATGAAGGTCGTAAGCGTATCAAATGTCTAGAACTCTTTTATTACTTATAGAATAAGTTAAGATTAATGTATTTTTATTCGAGTTGTTCTGATTTGCCCTCAACCCGACTTAAATCGGAGTACGTAGGGCTTGGCTAGTTCACGTGAAATTATATAACTTAGAACATTTATGAATATCAGTCCTTCATGCAGCAGGTACAATTTTGCTGCCTACTCTACTTTTACAACCTTTGATATATCCTATACAATCATACTGCCTTTGGCCTTTTTCGATATGGGTCTTAAGTTTTTTAACCTTGTAGGTCTCGTATCTAGAGAGTCCAGGTTGATTTAAATTTATTTGGATTTAATTGAGTATGGATTTGATTTGAACAAACTTAACATTTTCATACTCATTCCGTGTGTGGACACTGTTATTTAATTATTTAATATTATATATTTTTAATATGAGTAATTGTGTTAAATTGACGTGAAATGTTGATGTAATAATATATTAGTCACTAAACTCAAAACAATAAATCAACAAAATAAATACTTTCACTATATTTAATGAATTTGATTAATCCTTAACGTTTAAATGATGAGATTGCATCCTTCTTTGAAAAAAAGACACAACTTTGCTGAATTAGGAGGTGATTAATCGTCAAAGTTACACAATGTTGTTGAAAATGAGGGGGATTATCCAGTAAAATTTTGTGTTTTTATTTCCTATTTTTGTAGAGCCCTCAATTAGTTATATTTTTCAATATATTTAAATATTAAAGACTAACAACAAATATAAATAAACTAACATATATATATATATAATATATATATATATATCATTATCATATGGAAATTAATTCATGGAGGGAAAATGGCAGTTTTCATCCTATATATTAAACCCATTTTTAATTTAGTCCCATTTGTTAGATTTTTTATTTAGTTCCATTTTTAAACATTTAATCCATTATTTTAAAAAATTCCTAATATTAGTCCCAAGTTACTTTTTTATCCAATTTTTAAAGTGGAAAGTGAGTGACTGGATGGAAAAGCGATTTTCCATTAAAAATTGGATAGAAAAGCGATTTGGGACTAATTTTAACATTTTTTAAAAATATATGGGACTAAATGTAAGAAAAATATAACAAATGAGACTAAATTAAAAATGAGCCTATGAAACCAAAAAAACAATTTTCCCTTCCATGGATGAAGTTTCATCCATGGGATTAAGCATTAAAGGGGTACCTGGAAATATAGCTCCTTGCCTCCTCACGGAGTTTTCGTTTTTATCCATTTATGAAGATACAAAAAACAAGATAGTAAAGATTCGTCACCTACTTTTCATAGTCCATAGCATATAGGGACTTGCAGACTCCCATTTGGAGGCTAAGTTAAAATAGCAACTATATCCACTGCATTTGGAAGTATTTCTAATGTAATTGGAAAATTCCTGATTACGAGTATCATTTGTTACATGTCAATGATTGTAACCCAATTTTGTATATCAAACAAAGTTATTTTAATCTATTTTAGTTGATACATATAATTAAATTTTGTGTAATGTTAATAGGCGTCGTCGGTAGAAACCACAATGACAGTATTGAGAATTCAAACTCGATCAAGAACTAGAAATCTCGAAATGAATGAAGAAAACTTGGCATAGGAGATGTTACAATTATGGGAAAAAGAGACATTTCATAAAAGATTGTAAGAAACCTAGAAGGAAGAAGTAAATGAAGTTTTGGAAGAGTCTATAGGTGAAGTATTCATGATTTATTAAGTACTGCTTTGAATTCTTTGTTTTTCCTAACCCATACTCATTGTAAGTGTTTTCTGTTTTACAAGTACATTCCAGGAGTTTATAGCAGTGATGCTTGCCAAGATCTGGCTCCTTGGACTGGGCTCCTTTCTCTTGGGTCCTAGTCCAAAGGGGAATTGTTAAGAATCTTTTTTGTGGCCCAAGACCAAATTAATTTGTATGTCTTTTTTGCCCACGGCCCATTTCCCATCTTGGATGGTAAAGCCCAAAATGCGTAAGGCCCTTGCCCATGACCCACCCCGACCCGGTTTTTCTTCCACCTAACCCCAACCCTAAAGTCTTATTTTTCCCTCTCTCCCTCTTCAGTCGTTTTCCCTCTTCTCTCATTCTCTCTCACTTCCATCTTCTCCTCTTGCCTCTTTGGTTTTCTCCCATTCATTGTTCCAATGGCTTTGGAAATCTTCGCCACCACCCATCTCCGCCTCCACCTTGAATGCTACATCACCTATAAAGCCCCCCCCCCCCCCCCCCCTTTGGTTTTTCAGTTAAGATTAACCGAAGAGAAACAAAAAGAGAGAAAATCTGAGAAGAAAAGCCTTTGTGAAATCCGTGATTCTTTGTAAAAAATCTAAGTAGTTTGAGTGTTGGGTCTATGTGATCTTAAGTTCTTAGGGGTTTCTTGGGGGTTTTAGTGACAAGCGTAGGTGGCGGATCGTTGTGAGTGCCTTGGTTGTGTTTTGGGTAATTGCAACCGGTAGGTTGCCGGCCTTCGATCTTGGATTGTTCCCGGATCTTGGCTCTCTAAGCCTTCTTCGATTTCCTCTACTTCTATCTCATAATTACTGTTGTTTATTCTTAAATTTATTAATCCTCTATTTATCTATTCTGTAATTATTGGGTTGTAATATCTAAGAATTTTTGTAACCCACGATTGCATTGTAATAGTTGATAGGTTCTTTGGTTGTTTGGCTCATCACTGAAGGGTATGTAAACCCAACAATAGCTATGCTGGTGGATCTGAAAATCAAGAACAATTTGTTGAAAGTGTTAATGAAGGCGAGAGATGTAGGAGTCTTGATGATAGTATAGACATAACCGTGAAAATATTAGGAGTAACGTTGGTGTTTTTATTATGCCAATGCGAGCGAAGATGGTGACATTAGAGGATTGCAATTTGTGGTATTTGTGATAATCAAATACTTGGGCTTTATACCAACGCATTAACATTTAGTATAATATTGGCAGACTGAAATGACAGTGAAGATGGTAACGATAATTTGTTGTATTCGTGTTGCTCGCAGGAATTGTCATTAAGTGCGTAGTTGGTATTTCGTACCACTTCTAAAATGTAGCTACAGGCAATCGTTGTTATAGCTTCAACAATCACCATAAAAATTCATGTGGTTAATGAATGAACTATAGAGTTTTTGTAGTTTTGGAAATGAAATTGGTATGAAGTCTCATGGCCAAAGAAAGCAAAAATGATCTGAAATGATCAGCATAGCAATGAGAATAGCTATAAAGTTTTTATTTCTATAGAGACGATATTGCTACAGAGTTTTGGTAGAACACTTGCTATGTAATTTTCAAAGCCATGTCACTAGAAGTTACTACAAAATGTCCACTCCCCTTGCAACAATGGTGGCTATAGGTGTTTTGTTACAACCAATACACAAATAGAAAATTCCGAGTAAAGATTATAAAAATTGTTATATGTTTGTAATGCATATTTCATAATTATTGGATCAAACTTGACTACAAAATCTACACGTTATATACCTATAGAAACGGCTACCTAAATTTATAGTCATAAGATAGCTACATAAATTAAAAAATTTATCACCAAAATTAGCTACAGAAGTATGGGTTTCAAAAATAATTCAAGAAATTAAGAAAACTATAACCAAAATTAGCTACAGATATAAGTTTTAAAAATACTTACAAATACTTATGTAGCTATAAATACAAATATACAAGTATCCGCTATCCCTAAACTGAGGTGATGTATTTTTTGTAGTACATTCGTTAAACACTAATGGGAATTGGCATGTACTGCTCATTCGTATCTGGATTTTGAAACAAAATAGCTTAACGTTTCATTAATTTGTTTTTGGGTAAATTACATTGGCATTTCCTGAGCTTAGGTCAAATTACACAACAATCCTTATATTTTACAAAATTACAGCTACACCCTCGAGTTGTGTTAGTGTAATATTTTTCAAGGGGTGCTTGTTTAAGTTTTGCATTTGAATAGAGAGTGTAGTTGTAATTACAACTATAACCTTAAAGAGTGTAACTATAATTTTGCAAAAATTAGGGGGTGTGTGTATTTTGGCCTAACACTAGAAAAAATATGAGCTATATTAATTACTATAGCTTTTGAAAACATCCATTAGCCATTGTCTCTGCAAGTATAGTCAAAATAGTAGTCATGGCCAAAATCATGGCAAATGTTATGGCTATGGCTAAAAATCATGGCGAATATTGTTTAATCATGCCAAAAGTTTATTTTTTCTGCTTTAGTTCTGTTTAATCATAGTTAATAGTATTGATTTACCACTATTTTTAAACTGTGGTCATTTATAATGTAACCATAGCTCAATTTTCTTTTTAGTGATAACCTTACCCTCTGTTTCATCAGTACCAATTGGTGTCCTAAAACTCTTCCTTCCCCTTTTTGAAACCCTAAACCCAAATAAAAAAGCCATTAAGTGAACCAGTTGGACCAATTAATGTTTATTCTTTTTTTTCTTCAAATCCTTAATTACCATATATATATATATATATATATATTATTTCGTATTTCTAAAATCCGAAAGTTCTAATAACTTGGAATTTTTTGCTTGGATTTTTTTAAACTCGTTGTATTGCAATGTCCATGGCAAGAATAAACAAGCAGTACATGTTCATTTTATCAAGCCTTAAGTTTGATTTGTGTGTGTGTATGTGTTTTTTTTTTTAATTTTATATTCATGGGTTAATGATCTTCTACAGCATGAACTAGAAAAATCACATTCAAATTGGGAAAGCACTAAATTTCTTGCCCTATTTTTTTCGATATTATGTATTCATGTATCGATTCAATTTTTAATTGAAACACAGAGTTTTATTAAAAGATAAGGCACTAACTACGAGCTAAAAAAGGTTTCTATCACTAATTAAATATTGTTAGAGTTGATTGTTGGTTTTCATGAGTTAAATCCTATTTAAAGATGATGGTTTTTTTATGTTTGATTATTCATTTGAACTAATTTACATTGAATTCGAATTGCCTTTTATTTTTCATGATGATCATACAATGATTTTTTGGATGAGATTTTACCATGAAATGCTTAATTTATCATAAAAACAATACTTTTAGAAGTAGGAGAGTATGATATAATGGGGCTTTCTTTCCTTAAAGAAGAAATGAAAAACTTTCATCTAAAATTAAAATAAAATAATTGAGTTTAAAAATATTTCTAAAATCCCAATTATTTCCCTAAATCCAGCGGTAGGTCGTGAGCAACATAGGCCATTTTTCATTAGTTTTTAATACACCATTAAATCAAATGGGAAAGATCACAGGTCGAACACATGAAACTGGGAAGAAGGCACGAAAAAAGAAATAATTTCATTTGAGTTAACATTCAATTAAAAAATTTTAAAAATCGTAAAAAAAAAAAAAATGCCAATTTAGAGATCAAAAGTATAAATGGTGATCATTTAAAAGCTGAAATCCAATAAATGGTATTACTTAGGGACCAAAAGTTAATTATCCAAACATATTTTTGGCAAAACCAAGATATAAATGTAAGCTTACCTTCTGGAATCAAAGAAGCATTGTATTTATTTATAACATTTTCAACAGTGCTGGATAATAACGATTTTATATATGCTAATTACTAGACCAACATAATTAGAATATATGAAATTACACATATAGATTCTTACCAGACAACCTAGGACTAGGGATAGCAATCAACGGAGTACTTTTCTTCAACACAACCCCAAATCTCCCTTCCATGTCCACTATTTCACCCTTTGGCGGTTGCCAATCAAATGAATGCAAAAGTGAAGCCAACACATACTTCAACATTCTCTCTGCTAATGGTAGTCCAGCACAAATCCTTCTCCCTGATCCGAAGGGAATATAATTAAAATTGTTCCCCCTAAAATCCCATTTTTCAGAAATACCTAAAAATCTCTCTGGCATGAATTCTAACGGATTATCCCAGGCAAGAGGGTCTCGTTGAATAGACCAGACGTTTATAAAGACGGTCGAATCCTTTGGATAGAGTACCCTCCCACAATGCAGGATTGGCTGGGAGTTCTTGGGGTTAAGAAGGGTCCTATTGGGCGTATGCGTAATGTTTCTTTTATGACAGCATCCAAATAGACTAGCTTTGGGATATGAAAATCTTCCACTATATTGTTCAATCCTACAACTTCATTTAGTTCCTTCTGTGCCTTTTCAATCACTTCTGGATTGTGCATACAGTCAGCCATTACCCACTCGATAGTGGCTGCTGAAGTGTCCGTCCGACTATTATGATATCCTGTTAAGAGAAATTTGGTCATCATACATAACACGTATAGCCAAAAATAAAAAATAGTCATGAATTATACTATTATATGTTGTTTGATGCTAAGCTTACATATTAAGAAATACAATAAAAAAATAATTGTTGCTATATATATTTGGAAATGGGTAAGGGTAATGCTTTCCGTTCGCAAAAAGGTTTTGTTTGTTTTAATATATTTATTTGATTAGGTAAATTTACTACATGTAAATTCTTTCCTTTTCTGTAGTAGGATGAAAAAGTCTTCATTATCTCCTTCCCTATATATATTAAATCCGTGTCAAATCAAACTATTAGTTATTATCATTAATCCACGAAGACGAAGACCAGCTTTGGAAGGATAACATTAATTAATAGTATATATGGCTGCTCCAATCGAGATATCATTGAAGTTCCAATACACAGAATTTATTATAATATATTCGCTATAAGAAAATAATTTAATAGCAACAAAAAAAAAATTATTATCGAAGTAATCAATAAGTAAATTTTTCGTTGTCAAATCACATTATTTAATATAAGAATTTACTTGCTAATATTTAACAACGAAAGTTTATTTGCTAACGAATTTATCAATAAATTATTTACAATATATATTAAATAGTGTAGATTAACAATAGAAATTTTACTTATTAATTAGCTCGACGCTAACTTTACCATCACATTTTCATATTGTAGTGATTATAATGTATATATTTGTATATATATACACTAGTCGTCGTTGCACACGATTCTCGCGAGCATATAAAGAAAATATGATATGAGATGGAGAAAAAAAATTATAATGAGAAAAAAAATAAAAATTCATGAGAATAAAGAAACATGGGGTGAGATGATAGAGAAACAATATTTTATACTAGCAGTTGTGCACGCCGTTCCTGCGTGCATATAATAATAATTTTTTTACGTTTTAACATATATTATAAATAAGAGTAAAATATACAAATCAATGTATTATATTTAGAAAAGAAAAAAAATGTATAATTTGGGAAATGGAATGAATTAGTTATCTTATTATTTAAAGGGCATTTTTGACTTTACAAAAAGTTTGGTGCGATGGTGTCATTAACCGCCACTTGTGAGTGTAGAACCTCTTTTCTTTTTATATTAGTATAGATTTGACAATTTACTAAAAATATAGAAATTTGTAAAAAAGAAAAAGAAAAAAAAAAACATGAAGAAGTTTAGACAGAAACATGGAGTAGTGGGTGAGAGATTTTTTTTTTATAAAATAATGAGATTATTTAAAAATTTTAAAATTACTATTTTCACCAAATTTATTTTGAAGAAAAGAAATTAATTTGAGGGTAAAATAGAGCAATCTAAAATTACTACACTCAAAGAGTTTTTTTTTTTATAATAGTACTAGCCGTGATGGCACGCCGTTCCTGCGTGTATATAATAAATAATTTTTTATATTTTAAAAAATATTTTAAATAAGAGCAAAATATACGAATCAATACATGACACTAAAAAAGAAAACTAATTTATTAGTTAATGTATAATTTAGAAAATGGAATAAGTTAGTTATCTTATTACTTGAAGGACATTTTTGACTTTACAAAAAATTGGTGCGGCGGTGTCACTAACCGCCGTTTGTGAGTGTGGAACCCCTTTCCTTTTTATATTAGTATAGATATATATGAAAAAGTGGGGTACACAAGATAATCCCCAAGACTCCTAATACTTTTCTTCTTTTATTAATGATTGATATTAATTTTCTGAATAAATCAGCCTAAGATAATCTATTAGTAAGTTTAATGGCTATAATTATAAACATGCATGCATATATATATGTGTACAAGAACATATAACATTCTGCTAAGTGATACTGACTATCTTTGTGAATAAACTTTGTACACCTAAGTGATATTGACTATCATAAGCAAATCTTAATAATAGAGAACTTACTGCGATCATGGCTTTGATCTGTGTCCTGCCAATTTCCGTCTTAACATCTTCTTTCTCGCTCAACTCCATAAGCATCTGCAGAAAATCCAATCTCCCACCGTTCTTGTTGCCTCCTCCTCCGACCTTCGTGCGCTCGTTAATGATATCTTCGATAATCTCGTCGACCCTTTGCATAATGTTTCTCAATTCTTTCTCCACTCCTTGAATATCAAACCTGGCAAGAACCGGAAAAAAATCGGACACGTTTGGCTTTCCCACCAAATCAAAAGATCTTTCCACCAGCGGCGAGAGTGCTACTTCAATCCTGTCCTTCCTCTCCCCTACAACGTGTTTCCCCACACCATGCTCATTATAGCATTCAGACTAATACCAAAAGCTAGTTCATGGATTTGAACAGGGGTATTGATCTTGGTATAGATGCTTCTAATCGCTTTCCTGACCTCATCTTTCCGAAGACTAAAAGTAGCATCAAGGCTGCTGTTGCTTAGCATATCGTGTACGAAGAGTTTTCTCCTCGTGCGCCAGCCAGAGTTGTAAGGACAGAAGCCTATGTCATTTTCATTGTAGCTGCAAATGCGTGTAGCAATAGTGCTGTCACGGTTGGCGAAAATGGTGTCGTGATCACGAATTATTTCTTTTACGAGGGACGTCGAGCTGATCACGGTGCAGAGTTTGGTTCCCAGCCAGAGCTTGTAGATTGGACCGTATTGGCGGGCTAGTTCAGTGAACTGAATATGCATATCGGGGCGAAGGAAAGGCAAGTAGCCCACGATTGGCAAGCCCCGTGGTCCCGGCGGCATGGGGGGTGTTTTGTTGCCGGACTTGATAAACAGCATGAACAGGCACCAGAAGATGGGCAGTGAAATTAGTATCAGAAGTGGTGCTGAAAGAGGTGAAAAATCACTTAGAGAAATCATGTTTCTTGAGTCTACACCGATTCAATTGATGTATATGATGTGTGTATTAGTTTGGCACCAAGTTGGCCATATATATAACTGAACAAAGTTAAAGAACAAAATTAAAAATCTAATTTGTTGGATGGTAGAATTATTAATCTAATTAGTATACGTTGACTCTAACCCTTATACCGATTGGGTTGTCCTCCGAAAACAAAAATAATAACAAACTTCTGCAACCCCACCATCTATTTGTCCTCATCTTCCAGGATACCTCTGCCACATAAATTAGTTATATTTTTTTCAGACAATTGACATTATAAGATGTGGTAGATTTTTGGCCTATTACATATTTAAATTCAGACCTAATAATTTTATAGTAGACCCAAATCCAAATATATACTAATTGAAGTAAGTATTCTGTATATATAATACTCTAAAGATTCATAATTATCCGTTAATTAATTCGAAAGCATGAAATTTTTAACTTTTTGATAAATCAAATGACTTGATTTACTTGTCCTAAAATTTTTAAATTTTGTACATATTTCATTGATTCTTTTATGTATTTATATTTGAAAAAAATTGTCAAGTTTTTTATTTATTTTTATTAGTGACAACTCCTAATTAAGTTTATGATAAAATTAGTTTGAACGTAATGTGATATTTTAGAAATAAAAAAATACTATAGAAATTTAATTAGTAAAACTAGACTAATATATTAAACTGATAATTCTTGAGTAGACACTAGTACTTCAGTTGATGCATACACCTGACAGGCCAAAATTGGAGTTATATGAAGTAGTACTATTTTGCCCCAAGTTGGTTGTATATATAATGGGAATCATAAAATATTTAATTTTTATTTTTTGGTTAGGAAATTGAATACACCTCAACATAATGAACAAAAGAAAGAAAGTTGATTTAAAAGCACTAAATCAATTGACTTACACTAGCATCTAATATCTAGCTAACATATATAAATATTATACATAAAAAAATAATATTTAATAATAATTAATCATCATGGTTAATAATAAATAGCAGTTGTACATATTTATTAACCACAATTATACAACACTTATTAGCCGTGATTTTTGCAGGGTGGCTAAAACATGATTTGCTATGGCAAAAAACCATGACAAATGTTTTTGTCATAGTTTTTAGTTGTAACAAATAATTTTTCATAGTGGAACAATTATTTTTATTCGTATTAGTTTGATTTAACTATGATTAATAATAATTACCTACCATAACTTTAATTATGACTATTAATATTGTAGCCAATATTAATTATTTTTTTCTAATCTACCCATAAAGAAAGCCAAAGTCTAGTCTTCAAAAAACCCAAAACTTTATTTTCTTTCTTTAAATTATTCAATCGTAGAATTATTAATTTAGGTATGATGATTGTAGCCCTTATTACGGATTGGGTTGTCCTCCCAAAAAATGAATAAGTAGTTTGGATATAGGTTGAGTTTAGTCCCTAAAATATAACCGGGTATGGATATAGAACAGGTAAAAATATAATACTCTGAAAATTCATAATTATCCTTAATTTGAAAGCATGAAATTTGTAATTTTTTTTATAAATTAATGAACTTGATTTACTTGTCATCTAATATTTTAAATTTTGTACATATTTCGTTGATTTATTTTTATGTATTGATATTCGAAAAAATCATCAGACTTTTTCATCTTTATTTTAGTAGTGAAAACTCCTAATTAAGTTATGATAAAATTAGTTTGAATGTAATGTAATATTTTAGAAATGAAAAAACAGTAGAAATTTAATTAGTAAAATTGGACTAATATATTGAACTGATAATTCTTTTCTTTAGAAAAAAAAATGAATTCTAAAAGCTCATCAAATGAAAGTTGGATGCAATTTTAAATGGATTAAAATATTTATTCCAATGGCAGAATATATTTTTTATACCTCTTTTCCCCTATCGATTTTTCAAGTTTCGCTTCTATCTCTGATCTATGCGAGTTTGTATAATTGACTGGTAATGATCTATTATTTGAACAAAATCAAAATCATTATGTACAATTTTCACATGTTAAAAATTTGAATCTCTTTTAATTTATTGAGTGATATGTTGTGATAATATCATTTAAAATATGTATTGCTTTATTCATTCAGTATGAGATAAAACAAAAAGACTTTTTCGGACGAAATTTTAGAGGATATCCGATACTAATAAGGTTTCCAACGGCATTATCGACGATTTTGGAACTAAAGATAGTCCTTCGGAAATTTGAATTTTGAAAAGATTTTTGAAGGAATTTATGATGAAATAGCATTTCTGTCGAAATGTTCGTAACTGATTTCGACAGAATGTTACCCCCTTGGAAAATTCATTTGCAGGATGAATAAATAATGTTTTATTAGGATGAAAATTGGGACAAACTTTGGGACAAAAATTGATAATCTTTGATGGATTTTGGGCAGAAAATTTTATACAATGTCGTCGGAAAATTCATGGGAAAGTTTATCCGAAAGCTGTCAAAAAAATTGTGACATATATTTGTGATGAAAATATTGTCTCAAATCGTCCCAAATTATTTTAAAATTTTAAAATCATTTGATATAGAATTTGGGACGAAATTGGTCATAATTGCCTTCCCAAAGTATTTTGATGTAATTTGCAACGACTATAGTTCTAAATTAGTATAACATGTACTACATGTTTAGGACAATATTGTCGACCGTTATTGTGCCAAAATTCATCCCAAATAATTATTTTAATATTTATGGAAAATAAGTTTTTAGAGGTCATAATTTTTCCAATAAAATTATAAGTAATTAACAAATAATAAATATTGTCGTTCTACAAAGCATATAAATTAAAAATTAAATAAATCCTAATCTAATGGTTGTGGTGGCAGCTCGTCGGCCGCTCAGGGTTTGCAACATTCTCAGTTGGCAGTTGCGCTACTCCCTCAGCTGGAGCGTAATGGCCAACTGCACATCAGGGAATATCTATGGCGTCAAGACCATCTTCTAGCACAACACAGTCAAAACCAACATTATTTTATCAAACTTGGAACCTACAGCAGTGTTAGTCAGCGATGGGGCAATAATGGACAAAGATGGTTTAGCATTGTGGTCTGGTCGAGCAGCATCTGATATCAACACATCAGATCCCATGCCAAAGACTCGACTCTGCTTCTTCTCCTGGCAACCTCAGCACAACTGGTCCTCCTACAGCCAGCAGAGGCACTATAAGCTAATGGGGCGACCTCTCCCGACTCGGCCTAAGAGGCATGCTTATCGAGCAACATCTGATAAGTCTCAAAAAAAAAATTATTAGTAAATAAAATAAAATAATTTATTTAATAAGTAAAATTTAATCTTAAAACAAAATATTGAAGAACTTACCACGACCTCCAGGTGTCGTCCACCTTTTTGTTGTAGCAGTCAGCGAATACCTCCTTCCGTTGAGGCAAACGGTTGAATTGAGCCTCCTACATAGATATTTGAATAAGTAAGCAATTTGTGGACTTACAATATTAGTAAAAGTAATTAAAGTTGTAAAAATTAAAATTTACTTACGAGTTTCCTTTAATGCATGCCAACCAAAGAAGGCCCCTTGTGGTAAATGGTGTTGGCTGCTGCAGGGTTGCCCACCCAGTTGGCCTTATTTGTGGCTGACTTTGTCTTGAACTCTTGGGTGTCCCAATACACCTGGAGGGCATGCCAAATGTCATCCCCCGACCATTCAGGTTGTGTACTCGTATACCTAGCTTCCACAAACTTTTTTACTAAGCCAGGTGCTTGCGTAATTGTTGAATGTATTATGCATTGATTCGTTTGGGCAGTCCCTCCAGTGTAGGCGCTACAAGACACAAAGCATATAATTTATTAGTGGTGAATAGCAATTTATCCTCTTGTGATATTGAATATGTACAAATTACCCCCGATGAAATATAAGAGAAAAATATAATTTTAGTTCTATAACTTATGGGGTGTGGCAGTTTTTGCCCTGCACGAATTGATTTTCGCAATTTAGTCATGTAACTTTAAAATTTTGACAATTTTCATCTTTTTCAGGCCAACTTGGCCGGAAAACTACACGTGATTTGCACATGTCTCAAAATTACATTTTTAGTCCTGTAACTTAGAGGGCATTGGCATTTTTAGTCCTATAACTTAGGAGAGTTGGTATTTTTCGTCCTACATGAATTTATTTGTAGGACTAAAATTGCAAGTAAATTGCAGTTTCCGGCCAAGTTGGCCGAAAAATGACTAAAATTGCCAAATTTATAAAGTTACATGACTAAATTATGAAAATTAATTTGTAAAGGACTAAAAATGCCACCCTTTAAGTTACAGGACTAAAATTATAATTTTTTCAAAAAATAAATAGCAATTTACCCCCTTGTGTTTTAAAATAAATTAATTTACCTCAATGCCAAAGGAGGTAAATTGATTCAATTTTAAAACCATATAGAGGTAAATTACTTCATTTTGAAAAACATAGGGGGGCGAATTGCTATTTCATTTTTTTATAAGGGGGTTGTTTGCCTTTTTTCCCTAACACATGTAGTAGATTACAATTTACTCAATTTATTAGTATGATAGAAATAAATGTAATATCAAATTTTAGTATTAAGAAATATAATATCTACATACCTTCAACTCCTCGAACCAAAAATTCTTCTGGGATGGAGGGATCATTTTGTAGTGGTCCCATGACTCCGTCAGGTGGCCTGATATCACTGAGGCGATGCAAGACTGGGAGTTTCAATCATACTTGTTGTTGAGAATATTTTTATGAGTATTTAAGTATAAAATTTGCTGGTATTTGTTTATTAAAAAAAAAGAAAAGAAAAGAAGAAGATTGTAGAATTTACATGGCATCGGCAATGGTGATGAACCTGCGCTCTGCTTGAGGTGCTGCAAGTGTTGTGAAACGAATGAGAGGCTGGGGGAAGGTGCAAAGGATCCCTTAGCCTACGATGTCCCAGGCATCGCACTAGACAGGCTAAGTGCGTCGGCTCAACCAACGGGCTCAATCATTGTAGAAATTGCTGGAGGTTTCAGGAAGGACCATCTTATATTGCTTCTAAAGCATCGAAAGCATTAGGGGTAGTCGAACCCCTTGGCAAATACAACGTGAAATAAAATATTACTGCAAAATAGCCGGTGTTCAGCTGAAAATATGAAAATCAGCCTGAAGAACGCAACAAAACAAACAGTGTTCGATGCTTCTTTTTTTAAAAATTAATGAGTTTATTTTTCTAATTTATGTGAATTTTGTACCTATTTTTAATTTTTATAAAGGTATCTCTGTTTAGCTTGGTGCATTTTCAGTTTTTCAGCAGTCATTCTGGACTTTAAGTCGGACAAATTATTTTGAAAATGTCTCTCTCATATGTCCAGTGGGAAAGATGTAGTGTTGCTGAATGTTAGCTGAAGTAGTACAAAGAAGCTAATTTTCTTTCCTAGTTATTTTAATAGTTATGAACTAAAAGTGTAATAAATAAGTTTTATTGACTATTATTAAATAAAATCATTACAAAAATATAATTTTTTTTATCAAGAAGAAGTTATTTGTCATGGCTAGGAGCCATAGTAAAAATATTTCCTATGGCTTTTAGACATGACAAATATTTTAGCCACCCTCACAGATACCACGACCAACAACCATTGCATGACCATGGTCAATGATTACTTGTTACGATTTTTTTATTTTTAAACATGACAATTAGCCATAATTAAATGTTTCATTTTTTGTAGTGGATGTTAGTAAGAATGTGGCTTCTAAAATGGGAAAATTATAATTTTAGTTCCATACAGATCTATTTTGATAATCTTATTTTTTTAATTTAAAAAAATTAGCATATTAAAAATAAAAATAGTTTAAGTTTGCTTAAAAATTTCAAAAAGTGCACGTTGCCAACTTAATTTGATGTACTTTTTTTGTCATTTTAACAAGCTCGTGTTATTTTTCCCCTCAATGTGCAAACTTCTTAAAATTCGTGGAAAAATTATACCAAAATAAAATCATACAAGACTATAGTTGTCCTCAATTGTATGTGGTTCACATAGAGACAAACAGTAAAGCTTGTCACTCACTTGGAATAATAATAAGAACTTGTATGCGTAATTCTTGGAGGATGCCGTGCATAATTGCCTGCTTATTATCTAATCACTATAAAAAAAATGCAGGATTTTGAACAAGTTTAGTAACAATTTTTTTTTTGACATTTGGAAGGATTTGAATTGTAACAGGTATTGTATTATATTGTTTTTTATTGTTTTTAACAGTGTATTTGAATATAAAAAATTAATTTGATTGATTGGAACACTTTAAATAAGTTTTGGAACGGTTGTACAAATAAATTTGTGTAATTTTGGAACGATTTTGAATACGCTTTGTTGAAATTTAAAACTGATGGTATTTAAGATGGTGAAATTTAAAAAAATATCGTGACTCTTGAACTAAATATGTTCTAAATTACAAATTAAATAATTACACAGATTTCACATTAAATTATAAAAAATACACAATAATTACAATCGCATAAACAATAATTACATAAAATTACCAAATAATTTGAGAAGCTTACAGAAATAATTTCAAAAAATTACACTCAAATTATAGAAAATTACACATAATTACATATAATTACAGAAAATTACACGGTAGTTATAGAAAAATCACTAATTATACTTAATTAGTGATTTTTAAAATAAAATAATGTTAAAATGAAGAACATTGTGAATATTCTACTTAATATGATATAAATTACAGAAATAATTACACAAATTTTACATTAAATTATAGGAAAAACACAATAATTACAATCACATAAACAATAATTATATAATGTTACCGAATAATTATAGAAGATTACAACGATTTTGGGAATCTAATCAAATTAATTTCCTAAATTTGTGTAAAATAATATATTAAATATCAACTTTTTATTTATTTTTTGGGTATATAATCAAATTTAATTCCTAAAGTAAATAATTAATTAATTGATATTATTATTTACTTTTTGACCAATCAAATGACGTTAAGTGTCAAATCTCATATTCTTGGCAACTGCATCAAAATTTTCAAATCAAACAAGTGCAAGTCAATTTAGAAAAAAAATCGTATCTTGCAAATATAGAAGCAAATATCAAACAAATCACGAAGGGTCAATAAAAAATTGCCCTACCTCATCAAATAAATAAGGAAAAGTCTTCCACCCTACCATTATAAATAGGGGTGTTTTTCAACAATTCAAACACACAAAGAATTGAAGAAATAATTGAAGGCAGAGATGCAAGAGAGCATTCAAGAACTCTCAAAATCCTCTCAAGTGCATATCAAGGAAGATCCACGGCGTTCAAGGCAAAAATTAAGGAGTTTATTGTGGAACTCATCCAAAGTCAATATTTGATTCGTGAAAAAGTCAAAAGACCTCCGAATTAAGTGTCAAGATAGAAATCCAGCTTGGCGAAAATCAAAACATCTAATCCACCAAGAAATACTCAAATCCAAATCAAATATTCTTAAATTTATAGCGTTCAATCCGAAAATAAGTCAAAATTAACGTTATTGAAGATCCAAGCTGACATTGAAGAAGATCAAGCTATCAAGTTCTACCTTTGAAATTGCCGAAATTGAAAATCGCGCTTTTGAAGAGATGAATTAGGGGGTTGCTTTCAATTCAGGGATTGTAAACCACTTACATTCAATTAATAAAACTCATTTGTCCATATTATTCTTATCTTGTAATCTATTTTTTGCAGATATGAAATTTTTGTGAACAAATTTCTGCCACGCCCAGTGGGACAATCTCTGTCCCTTATCCCTTCTTCCTACATTAAAGTTCAAACCATCAATTCTAATCACTCAATGGCATGCAAGAAACATCAAGTCGCCATGAACGAAAAGAACAGTATCAACACTGACGGTCAATCCTCTACTGGGGCAAGATTATGGAGACAACTCCATTAGACAATTCAAACTCAGCAAGTTCTACTGAGATCAACTCAAAACCACTCCTTTCAATATTATCCCCACCATAATAACCGACATAACTGTAATCAAGGAACAACTAGCACAAATGGCTCAAGCCATTGCTAATTTTCAAAAGATTGTTGAGGACAAAGACCTCCAGATTGCACAATTAACAAGCAACCAAGAGCATACGAATGTTGAAGAACCCGATGAAAACCACAAGCATGTCTCCTTTTGAAACCATGTTAAAAATGAGAAGTAAGTGGATAAAGCACTACCGACGCATGACTCTGTGCAAAAGTCTACACATTTTGAAACATCTATTGCTACATTGTCTATTCAACAATTGTAAGAGATGACGACAAACACCATCAAAATTCACTATATTGGAACAACCTAAAGATCGCCTACTTATTCAAAGCCATATACCACGCGTGTTGACGCCTTAAGGATGCCGATAGGATATCAGCCACCGGTACTACGGCAATTCGATGGAAAAGGTAATCCAAGACAACACATTGCCCATTTCATCAAGACATGCAACAACGCCGGCACTGATGGTGATCTTTTGGTGAAGCAATTCGTTCGATCAGTCAAAGAAACGCGTTTGATTCGATCAGTCAAAGGAAACGCGTTTGATTGGTACATCGATTTGAAGCCCGAGTCGATAGACGAATGGGATGAAATGAAAAAGAAGTTCTTAAGCCGCTTCTATAACACACATCAAATGATGAGCATGGTTGAACTCACCAACACAAAGCAGAGGAAAGATAAGCCGGTTATCAACCATATCAACTGTTACGTTCTCTAAGCTTAAACTGTAAAGACAAATTTTCGAAGGTCTTTGCTATAGAAATGTGTGTCTAAGGTATGCATTGGGGTCTCATTTACATTTTGCAGGGAATTAAGCCAAGTAACATAGACGAGTTGGCTACCCTTGCCCATGACATGGAGTTAAACATCGTCAATCATAAACCAAAATTCCCAGTTGGCCACCAAAAGAAAGAGTCACTAAAGGATAAATATTTCAATAAAGTTGCTGCCATAGAATCGATGATCATCAAAGAAAATCCTATCAAATTTCCGCCAAACAAGATAAGTGAAAAGCTTCAGATTACGAAGGCTGGCCTACTTTAGACGATAAAAACACGACAGACATGCATGTTTTGGAAAATGAGCAGAACGCTCTGTCATCTCCAACGGCAGAGCCACCAAAACTTCGACTGAACAATTTTGAGCCCGTACAAATGGAGACCTCTATCGCCGACATGGAGTCCGTCACCAAAGTGGAGTCATACGTTGGTGATGTCAAACTCTACCTCAACCCCGGCGGGGTGCAAGAAGCAATGTGTTCAAAGTTTTTTACAAGTGAACTAATCAAGGAAGTCCACTCCAAAGCCACTAGTTCATAAAGCAATGCCAAAGACTTCAGCAAATTGACCATCGGTGAGGTGCCAACTATCGAAAATCATATGTCGAAAAAACCACCTTACTCGCTAGTATTCCCCTACATGGCTCGATCCGACAGAAAAAGCAAACAAAGCTTGTCACAGGACCACGCTCCACTATCCAAAAAAATCAAGCAATCAAGTAAGGTGAAAATCAAAGACCCCCAAGGTGCCAAGGCTGAACTAAACGAGCCCATCACCGTTCTACACCCGTTAGTCTCAAATGAACCATTTCTACTGAAAAATCAAGTTGAAGAAATGTCGGGGGTATTCAGCTCAAAAGCTTACCATCTCTTAGCAAAATCAGGGTACAACTTTTCTGCTCCATCTCGACTCGACAAGTTAAAACCTGAGTTGACCGGCAAAAAGATTCTTGAACTAACTGAAGCACAACATGATTTAAGAAGACAAAGCTTTCGCGTCAACCAACCACGCAGTGGCATAGACTTTACTCCAAACAAACCTGTAAGGATGCAGATGAAAAAGAAGGATAATTTAAAAACGGCAAAAGTAGAAGGCCAAATGACAACCGCATCTCCATATTCAACGAACTTGGGATTCTTGTTCCTCGCACTTATGTCTTTCAACAACTAGGAGAGACAATGAGGACTTTATTTAGCATTTGGGGGCATCGCCAACAAGGATCGGTGTCAAATTACCTCGGGGATGATTATACGCAACAACAGAAGAAGAGAAGTCAACATGAAAAAACAAACAAAGCGAAAAGAAAATGGCGAAAGTCAAGCACATCATGTGTCGAGGCCCAGGATGAGTAAGACGTCATTCCTACTCATCCCTGCAAACAAGTCAATCAAGGTGAAATGACTTGTTGCCAGATGATTGTATCATTCAAAAGACACATCAAATAAAGAGGACGAAGAAACCATCAAGCTACATCTACTCAACCACGTTAGTATTGATGAAGACTCTGACTTGAACATCTCCAAAAATGAGATTCAAAATGCTCATATGCGCAACTTGAAGGTGGAGAACATGAAACCTCCGTCATCTCAAATGAAAGAAATGATCTCAGCCTCATAAATGACACTCATAAAAAAGATGCTCCATGACGCACGAGCTTAAACTGCATGTTACTCCTGATCTGCATGAGTATAAAATGTGTACGACACCCCTATTAAAATGAAAAATTCAAGTTTCTTTGGACTACGTTATGACTTGATCCCTTCGTAGGGTAAGTAGGCAGCTTAGATATTTTCTAAGTTCAGTTACAATTTTGTAATGAATTGTGTTTTCCATAGTGGGTAATTAATTTGTTGGAAGATGTTTTGATTGGGCTCGGATCAAGCAACATAACCGCATTTTCTTCAAAGAAACCACATTAGTCTCGGCCCACCATCCTTTGTACGCCTCAGAAAAGAACTTCTTCGCATTTGGGGCAGAGAAGGAAACCATACATTTTCCATGGTCTTAGACGAAATGCATAGGCGTCAATAACAAATCCAATCTTTTAAAGAGGTCTTGCGAAGGTCTTGTGAAAGAATATAAGTATAAACTATCTACAAATTTAAATTGGAGATTCTTTTATATGAGTGTAAACTATCTGCCATATAAAGACTCATTGATATAAGTATAAACTATCTGCCATATGAAAACTCCTTCATATGAGTATAAACTATCTACCAAATTCAAATAAAATCTCTCCAATATCAGTATAAACTATCAACAAATTTAAATTGAAAACTTCTTGATACGAGTATAATCTATATGCCAAATTCAAATGAAGACTCCTACATATGAGTTTAAACTATCCACAAATTCAAACAAAGACTCGCGAATATGAGTACAAACAGTTTACAGATTGAAGCTAAAGGCTCCCACATATGAGTTCAAACTATCTACACATTTTCAAATAAAAAGGGGGGGGGGGACAGAAAGAAGAAGAAGAAGAAGAAGAAGAATAAGATGATGATATAAAAGTAGAGAAAATAAAACGTCATGTGAAGAAATGATTTCGAGATATGTCCGGTCCTCTATTTTGGTGCAATTCATGGACATGTCTCGAGGAGGCATTTGTAGACACATTAAATTTGTTTCCAATAAAATTATGCCACGTGAAAAATAATATATTAAATATCAATTTTTTATTTATATTTTGAAAATTTAATCAAATTTCATTCTTAAAGTAAAAAGTTAATTAATTGATATTAATATTTATTTTTCGACTAATCAAATGATGCCAAGTGTCAAATTTCATATTCCTGCAAGTGCATCAAATCTTTCAAATCAAGCAAGTGCAAGTCAATATAGAAACAAAACTGTATCTTGCAAATAATGAAGCAAATGTCAAACAAATTACGAAGGACCAATCAAATTGCGCCACCTTATCAAGTAAATAAGAAAAAATCTTCCACCCTCTCAAGTCTCAAAATCCTCTCAAGCGTAAATCAAGAAAGATCCATGACATTCAAGGCAAAAATAAAGGCATTCGTCGTGGAACTCATCCAAGGTCAACATTTGATTCATAAAGAAGTTGAAAGACCCATGAGTTAACGTTGTCAAGTCACAAAATCCAGCTTGGCGAAAGATCAAAGCATCCAATCCACCAAGAAATACTCAAATCCAAGTCAAATATCCTCAAATTTATAGCATTCAATCCGAGAATAAGTTAAAAGACCCTTAACGTTATTGAAGATCCAAACCGATAGTGAAGGAGATCAAACTGTCAAGTTTTACCTCAAAGTTGCTGAAATCAAAGATCTCGCTTTTGAAAGAAGAATCAAGGGGTTTGGATTCAAGTATTGTAAACCACTTACATTTCAATTAATAAATTTTATTTGTCCATATTATTTCTTGTCTTGTAATCTATATGTTTGCAGACACGAAATTGTGTGAACATTTATAATTGGAAAGGTAACTAAATATAGTTAGAAACGTTTTTTTTTTAAAATATAATTAGAAAAGATTATTTAATATATACTTGTTCGAATTTTTTTTTTATTTTTTTTTTGGAAAGAGACGGAAATGAAATTATGTTGAAACTCATTTTGAAACGGTCAAATTAAAAAACCCATTCAAACGAATGAATATTCCTCCTTCTTTTGGGAGAGTGGAATGGGTATTGGAATGGTAAAATTTAAAACAAACCACTCCAAATTAAAATTTCACCAATATACCATACAGGTTGGAATATGTGGTGGAATGGTAATTTAAAAAAAAAAAATGATTCCTAGTGGAAAAAAATACAAAATTTTATAAATGAGACTAAATAAAATGAAAGTAACATATATATATATATATATATATATATATATATATATATATAGAAAATTGGGAACGGGCAATGGAATGTATTTGGAACTTAAAAAATAAGCCTTATAATATAATTGTTGCAACACATTTAGAAACAGTTCCTGAAACACGCGTGGGAATGGTAAAATTGTAATGCCGTTGGAACAATTATTGTAATACCATAATTTTTATCCATGAAGCCCGTGACAAATTGTACCTCTTAATGGATAGCAATAGAATGGCCTATTCTTTCATCTAGCTTTAATACCATTGTTGAATGACCACATTTTATCAAAAAAATATAGGCTAACTCACTGTTTACGCGAAATAGGGTAGAATTTCACCTAAATCTTATATACTTATACAAAATTAATCTGATAAAATATATTAAATGAAAATTTTCATTATAAATTTCAATTTTGTGAATTTTTTTAAGTTGAAGAAAGGGTCAATTATACATAGACCCCCTAAAAAATGAGAAATTATATTTCCCCCGAATAAGTTTTGAAATTACACTTATATTCCTTTGAAAATTTTTCATTCACACATCATCCCTTCTCGTAAGGATTTGATGGGAAAATGCTTACGTTAGCAAAAATAATTATATAAATTTTAAATTTTGCCCTTATTTTATATTTCTATATATATTTTTGTGCTTATAAAGGGATAATCGTAATCAATATACATATATAGTAAGGTTAACATTTATATTTTTTTTCCCTTTTAAGTACAAAATTATTACATTAAAATTAAGTACAAAATTATTAAATTAAAAATGATAAAAGAGGCCGAAATTCAGAATTTATGTAATCGTTTTGCTAACATGTCTATTTTTCTTCCAAATCCTAGCGAAAGGGATTAGGTATAAACCGTGAATTTCTGAAAGAGTGTAAGTATTATTTTGTGGAAATCCTTTAGAAAAAGTGTAATTGAGTTTTTTCAAAAAGGATTTACATGTAATTAACTCTTAAATAAATGAACTTGATCATTTTATCATAAATTCAATAATTATTCACAAAGAGTATTGTGAAATTTAGGGGATAACAAAAAAATAGAATGGAAAGAAAGATGAGAGAAGGGGGAAGAAAAAAAATAAAGAAATTAGGAATAATTATGATTTTAGTCCATATACTTAACACTTCTTCAGTTTTGGTCCCCAAAATTTGGGCTTGACAATATCAATTGTCAAACTTACACTTCTTTTATAAATTTTGTGCTGTTAAATTTTCCATTAGAATTAATGGAGGAACCATTAGAGGGACAAATCTTCTTTTTTGTACCTTGGAGCTTGGATGCTTCATCAAATTGGTTAAAAATATTAATTTATATCATTTTTTTTTCCAAGTTTGAAGGTTCACTTGAAAGATACTAGGGAAAAAAGAATTCAGAAGCCAAGTCAACATTCTTCTATAATTGTGAATTTAAAATTTCATTTTTAACATCATAAACTCCTCGCAATCCGGGTAGAAAAATTCATACGTGTCCAACTCATGATTAGCGTTTGAAGGTTCTCCATTTTGGGGATTTGGGCTAAAAACTCAAATATTTCAAATGGATTTTGAAGAAAAATGAGGAAAATTGATTTAATTTAGTTAATAACAGAAAATTATCATTGAATTTGAGAAAATCAAGTGGAAATCGAGATAGGATTCTTTTGGGAAAGAATGAGAGCTGGAGAAAATGAGAGAAAGCACAAGTTGTTAAAAACTTATTAGGTTGAGGATTAATATTGTCAAGTTCAATAGTTTGAGGACCAAAATTGCATAAGTTGTAAAGTTTAGGGACCAAAATCGTAATTCTTTCTATTTTTTCCTTATCATTTTTGTCTCACCCCATGACATTTCTCTGTTAATTCTAACGTCAAATATAACGGCAGGAATGAAAAGTGTTCAAAAAATGTCAGTTTGAGAACTAATATTATCAAGCCCAAAATTTTTAAAATCAAAACATAGGGACCAAAATCATAATTGTCCCAAGAAATTACTTGTATTTTATTTTTTATACACAAGTAGTTTAACCGATGCAGATCATACGCAATAATTAGATAATTACTCTGTACACCTAAGCTTAATTTCATAATATAGTATAGATACCTTAACAACCTTTGATGTCAGCTTAGTACTGGAGGCATTGACAAAAGCAAAATTCGTATAGAAATTTCTTGAGACGTTGATATAGAAACAACAATTGTTGTGAAAATGTTCAATAGATACCATCTTGACCTAGCAAAATCTTGTGTTTAATTATGAAGTCTTGTATGATCATATATGAGATTACGATTTTACAAATTTAAACGTCTTCCATCACAATCTGTCATTGACTATTTATTTTTATATGCAGTGCCGGAGTTTGAAAGATAATTTAGCCCTATCATAATTTACTTAGTTAATTTATTAATTAAAATATTAAATGTTTCAAATGTCAGCATATAAGAAAAGAGAGAGAGAGAGAGAGAGAGAAATTTGATAATATGAAAAAAGTGGGTGATATCGTAATGTAACTAATTATATATATTTAGTGATAATAATTTTTATTTTATCTCTATAATGAATTTTATAATTTCAATTTTGATTTTTGTTTTTCAAAATTAGTTTGTTATTAGTAAAAAATAGTAATACCTTGTGACAATAAATAATTTATGTTATTAGATTTTATTGTTATTTAGTTGTCAATATAGAAGTATCACTAATTATTTATAGTGATAACTTCATGCACAATTCTTCATACTAATAATTATGTAATGACAAGATCAAAAATATAATCACTTAATATATTTTTTTATCGATAATTTTAAATTATCACTTATATTTTGTTAATAGTATTATATTTCTTTGTAGTTGAGCTTTAAATTTGTACAATAATAATTGCAAATTGAATGTAGCATATAATGATAATATAATTAGTAAAAACTGAAAAGTAGAATTTTTTTTTCTCTGAATGGTGGGATAAATACATTTTTATCCTCAAATAAAGCTAATTATGCAATTCTAATTATCAAACAATTTGATATTGCAGTTTTGATCCTCAAACTATTTATTTTTTGGCCTTTTTAGTCTTTCTATCAATAAAACCATTAAAGTTAACGGAAGTTTCATTTGAAAAAGAAAAAGTAGCAACTTTCATTTCATTTTGTGGCACTTTTCAAGTTTTAGTTCAATGCATCCATTTTCTCCATTTTTCTTCAAGCTTCTAGGAAGAAAAAAAATAATAAATAAATAAATAAATTTAAGCAATAATATTTTATATAATTTTAACAAAATATTTTTAATATTATGTTTTTTGTATATTGCAATATATGTGTAACGCAAAATATTGGCTTTATCATATTCATTTTATTGTCTTTATCATGCATATTTATTTTATCCATAAATTAAAAAAATTAAGAAAAAAGGAAATAAGTAAAGAAAAGTTCAAGTAATTAAGATTATATAAAAAAAATTATAAAGATTATAGAAAAAAGATTGGTTGTTTTGGTTATTTCTCTCTTAAAACTTGAAAAAAAAAAATGAGATGCATTAAACCAAAACTTAAAAAATATCACAAAATGGAAGAGAAATGGCTATTTTTCCCCCCCTTCAAATAAAACTTCCGTTAAATTTCACAATTTTCTTAATGGAAGGACTAAAGAAAACAAAAAGATAACTATTTGAGGATCAAAACTGAAATATCAATTCATTTGAGGATCAAAATTGTATAAATAATTTTATTTGAGGATTAAAATCGCAATAATCTCGATAAATGTAAATATGCAGTATACGCGAATGGAAAAGAAAAAGGGGAAAGACAATTAATTTTAGGAGAGTCAATTCATATAGTCAAACTTAGTTAATAACTTGTATCAATATTATATTATGCCTGCAACATAATTAACTACCATTTCTTTAAAATAATAGTAATCATATGATATTCACTTTTTCGGCAAGACTCAATTCAAATTAATATTTTGAAATTTATGCATTTCTCAATCAATCGTTTTAATAATTTATTGTAGTTGCAATATTTCACAATATTATAAAAAAAATATATGAACTTCTATATCTTGTAAATTGTGGGGATAAATTATAATATCTTATACATTGTACTTATTTAAAAATTGTATTTATAAATTATTGAATTTATTTATGTGTGTTTCTTGTTAAAATTATCTGTTGTAGTTAATTGAATGTAATTGCATTTCAATTATTTTTAAAGTTTCTTATTTTAATAAATTTTGTATTTCAGTTTAATTAATTAATATATAATATATTATTATACTATATATGTACATTATATAATATGATTCGGGTCAATAGGTTTTAAAATCTGATCCAACCAATCAGGCCAATGATCCAATAACTTATCCGATTTGTTGTGCGGTCCGATTTTTAAAATATTGTTTGATACAATAATATATTAGTCAGAAAACTCAAAAGGATAAATCGATAAATAAATACTTTCACTATATTTAATGAAATTTGATTAATCCATAACGTTAAAATGATGAGATTGCATCATTCTTTGCAAATAAAGACACAACTTGGGCTTTTTTCCTCGAAGCATATCTAATTTTGCTGAATTAGGAGGGTGATTAATCGTCAAAGGTTACTTAAGTTGTTGAAAATGAGGGGATTATCCAGTAAAATTTTATGTTTTTGTTTTCCTGTTTTTGTAGAAGCCGTCAGTTATATTTTTCAATACATTCAAATACGAAAAACTAATAACAAATAATAAATAGGAACTAACATATATATAAGTGGAATTATTGAATTCAAATGATAAATATTTTGTGTCAATTTCTAATGTAAGCTGCAGTTAGCAGACAGAAACTTTATTCACAGGTAATTAACTAAGGATGCTCAAGAAAGAAAATAAAGAAATGGAAACTTGTCGAATTAGCTGGAGTTGGAATATATATATCATTATCATATGGAAATTAATCTATTAAAACAACAATCCAATGAATGGCTATATCCTTGGTAAGTCAAAGCTTCGATTAAGAAATTTGTGCATATTTCATGAATAAAGGTTTCGTTCATGGGATTAAGAGAACTAAAGGGGCACCTGAAAATTAGCTCCTTGCTCCCTCGCGGAGTTTTCGTTTTTATCCGTTTCTAAAGATACAAAGTACAAGATACTCAAGAGTTGTCACCACCCCTTTTTCGACCAATAGTATATATAGGGGTTTGGAGGCTCTCTTTTCGAGTCTAAGTGAAAAAACTAGCAACTATATCCTGCATTTGGAAGTATCTCTTATGTATTTGGAAAATTCCTGATTACGAGTATCTTTTGTTACATATCGATGATTGTACTCCGATGACGTATATCAAATAAAGCTATTTTGATCTATTTCAGTTGATTATATTAAGTGGTGCGGTCTGTAGAAATCACAATTCCAGTATTGAGAATTCAAATCCGACCAAAACTAGAAACCTTGAAATGAATGAAGAATTAGGACAAGAGGAACATCACTGTAATGGAAGAGAAGCCGGCCTTCGGAGGATATGAATTTAATTCGTAGTTGGGGTAAGACGAGAATAGGTTGCCACCTCCAACACCTCAGCCTCCTCTAGTCTAGATGACACCGAAAGTACTTCGAGAAATGATAGAGGATGCCTCAACACGAGTTAGTGGAAGAGCTATTTTCCACTTTGTGGCTAATCGTCAGAGGGAACCTTCTCCTCTCATTTCCTATCCGAGGCTGAGGTACACTGTCCGCCCTTGAGGATAATGAGAGGACTAGTCAAGCTTCGCCTCTAGCTAACCCCCCCCCCCCCACCCACCCACCCTAAATGGAATTGGTATGGACAGAGTAAGCGTAGAATGCACCAAAAGTAAAAATAAACCAAATTTATTTAAATCAAAGAGTTGCTCTTTGAATTCTTGGGCGTACGGTATTTTAAAATTTAAACAAAAATGTAAACATGCATTAAAATGTTTTATGGCTACGGCAAAAGGGAAACAGTAAAGAAATCTAACCCTGGATTTATCCCTTTTGTTTTTCATGCTTTGACCAGTTACGAGCTTTGTTCATTTTCTCCAGAATGTTGTTCACTCGAGCGATCAACGTAGACCTTCTCTAATTCGTCCACATCACACTAGAATATAGAAATCAAGCCCTACTGCTAGGTAGAATAAGATTAGTGGAGAAATAATTTCGTATTAAAACTATCAATTATAATCGGATCTTATTTGTTATTAACTTGAACCTAACTAGTCCAAGAAAAACAAGAGATTGAGAAGTAGGGGGAGAGAGGGTGCGTGCACGGTTTTCTTTAGATAAACCCCAAAGCACTAGCTAGGTTGTGGCCGAGTGGGGCTCTCCTAATGAGTGACGACTAGGGCTCGAAAAATTGATGGAGCGGACTTGATTTTAATTCAACAATTGAATTAATTCAAGCTCAGTAAAGGTCCATCTATGTTTTTATATTAATCCAATTAATTAAAAGACCCAAAAAATTATACTTTCTGAAAATACAATTTTCTTGGTCAACTCTCCTAAAAATTTGCTAGTGGGCTTTAATTAATGGACCAAATTTTAAAAAAAATAATTCAAGGCCAATGAATTTTAATTAAATATAATTTAATAAAATTTAATTAATTAAGTCTAACAGGTATTTAATCCAATCAAATACCCAAGCCCAAAATGTCTCTTATTAATTAATAAATCCAATTCATTTAATTAATAAAGACAAACTCAATTTAAATTAATCTTATTAATTTAATCTTGGGCCCATCCATTCAATGGATCCCATGTGTGAGTAATCCCATTACCTACACCTTATGGAATTAATTCCAAATTAAATTGTTGTTCTTTCTCGGTGACTTTGTGTGTGACTCTTTAGGTTCATCTTTCAGCTAAACTTGGGATAATGTCCTACACTATCAATTAATTAAATCTAATTTAATTAATTATTTTTTATGAACCAATGATCAAGAAAGCCCGCTACCGTGGGTGACCGTCTAGCAACGATTTATGGCACTAGAGACTAGGTGAATATTCGTGTGAATATTTAGGCTCTCGAGTCCATACGGGTACGGTCTTTCCTCTACCGTCTCCCGGCCTTAGTCTAGGGTATGAAATTGATGTCGGTTCTCATCCCGAACTAGGTGTCTATGCTTTAATACTTGAGACCGCATTACGCTTAATTATTTAACGTATGAACCTCTTTTTCCTATTCGACCAACCACTATGGCCACAGGTTCATAAGCTGTGAACGCATCTTCAAGTGCATAGGAGATACCTTTGTTTATGTTTTGATAGGGGATTGATCCTTTTCTTGAAACTCATCGTCCTTGCTACATACTCTAACTGCACTGGACAAGACCTATGATGATCATGTCTATGACACAATCACCTCTTGCCAAATTCAAGATACAATCGTCCTATGCACGTGACTGGTAATTCCTCAAGTTTGAAGACTACTTTCGTACTATTAGAGCCCGTGATTCAAGTCATACGGACCAAGCCTCCAAGGCTTTAAATGACGATCCCCACGAGTTAGTTCAGTCAGTTGACCACCTTGTCTACTAACCTACTAAGATCGCATAGAGGTATTACGTCTATCGCCGATGAAATGCGGCACTTATCAAATGAATGCTACTCTTAATACAAGTCACCATAGGACACTCATACCTATCAAAAGCATTACCTTTTAAGGGACTGGATGAATTGTTTAACTAAGATGTCACCATTGGTACCGGCATTGCATGTCTCGATGAAGCAAGTGATGTATTGCTTTGGGTTGCCTTTTCCATTAAACTACTGCAGTTTTGGAGGTTGGTAGATGTTGGCATCCTCAATGTGTCAATTTGCTTGATGTACGACTTATAGTAATATGGGCCTTGATTGTATTGACAATCATCTCCTGCAGTTGTTGGACGAACAACACAGCAAATGACTAGACTTCTGACTATATTCTTACCTTGGTGGCACTTCATCTGTTTTTTGGCATGTCTTGAAGCTGGTGAGTGATTGTGGCTTGATTCTCCAATGTTTGTGGGCTCGAGTTTGTCTCAACTCAGCTATAGTCTCTGTCTTCCACAATCTTTTGGAGATTGGCTATGGCTATGGCTTGGGCCATTTGAGCAACTTGTTTCTTTATCGTCGTAACTTCAATTATCATGGTAGGGAGAGTGGCAAAAGAATTAGACCTAGACTTAAACTCAGTCGGGCTCGCCAAGTCCGAATCGTCAGAAGGAATGGTGTCCTCGATCTTGCCTCCAGTAGAGGATTGACCAACAATAGTGAAGTTGATGGCATTATTCTCATTCATTGCAACTTGGTTCTTCTTTGATGCCATACAATGCTTGGGCGTGATGTTTCGAATTCTAACATAACAGGAATGGATGAGGGGCAAAGACAGCCCCACTGGGCGTGCCAGAAATTTTATTCGCACAAATTTCATGTGTGCAAAAAAAATAATTACAAGACAAGAAATAATAAGGACGAGATGAGATATATTGACTAAATATAAGTGATTTACAATCTCTATATTCAAAATAACACTTTGATTCTTCTCTACGGATGTAGATTCAAGGGCTTAGAGTTTGTCCTTGAATTGGATGTGCAATTTTTTTCTAATTTGTAGAAGGCTAGGGCGTGCTACTTTAAAATATTGTATCCCACCTGGATGTTGTAGAGTTTCATCGTAGAAAGAAACCTTCTAGACTTGCTCTTGCTATGGATTTGTTGTGTGTTGTATCTGATGACTTATGAGAAGTGAAGGTCCCTTTTTATTGGCGTAAGTAAAGCTTTAGGCAGTTTGGACTCACTTTCATTGGGCTTGTATGCTATGGGTTTTGACATAAATTAATCTCCTCATGAATTGTAGTTTGAACATATACCTAACCCAATTTTAGCCATTCCATAACAAAACAAATAAATTTATATTTACTTACTCTGGATTAAGCCATAGAAATACATAAGACCCAAATTTTGAATGAGCTTATAAATTTATTGTCTCGAAATGCAAAAAGCCCAAATTTATTTTGAATTATTATTTTAGAACCCAAATACTAGCTAATTTATTTGGACTTCAATTGATAATTTATTTTAAAATATTTTGATGTGAACAAATAACAAAAAAAATTGAATAATAATTTATAATATAGAAATAATAAGAAAAAAATTAGAGAGGAAAAAAAAGAAAATATACTATTATTAACTTTATAAACAAAATCAACCTAATCATTACATTTAAAAGTACATACTTTGACATTATTAAGAAGCCACAAAACCTTCTCAGTTGCTCGTACAAATGGGTCGAGAGAGGCCCAAATAACAGAAACCCATGAACGAGTATGAAAATATGAATGGGTTAAAAGATTTCTTTCATTTTTTTGCTCCATAAATATATTCTTATAATTGTTAGTTTTAGTAATATTTATTTTAATTAATACTTTTATGATTATCTAGCTTAATTTTGATAATATCTTGAATTAATAAGTATATGAGATAATCACATCTACACTTGCTGATTTATAGTTTATTTATATAAATTATTCATGTCTTTTAAAAAATTATGCATACATCGATCATAAATATCAACATTAAATATACGAACCACCTCTATTTTTAAAAATTACACAAAAACCCAAAAAATATCAATATCATTATACAAACTATCCTGAATTTTTAGCGACTAAGGATGGCTTCTGTAGTTATTCAAAGACAGTGATTTATTTAAATAAACCATATATTAGGAGTGTAAATACAATTATCCTATATAATATTAATTGAAATTGAACTTAGGCAATCATGTAAAAAGTTATTAAAATAGCTGATTGAGTTGTTTAAATTCAATTCTTAATTTACTAAATACATGTAATTAATTTCTAGGTATATCACTTGGTTACATCTAATCTACATCTAAATATCTTATCTATATTGTCTACATTTTACATAAAAGCATATTTGCATACACTATCCTAAGAGTATGAGCATCACATTTATATAGTTTTATTTTATTTTTTGAATGACTAAAATATATGTATACAAGTGTAGTATTTTTTAATGGCAATACGGCTGTATTTTCTCTAAATGTCATACTTAAAGTAAATTTTGTTTATATATAGGCAAATTTGCACATAATACAGTCCGTGCTTACTATACATACATAACCTCATCATCACCACAAGCACAATTGACTTCTCATTTCCAATATTATATGTATATATATATATATATAAATCAAAAACCACAAAATAAAACTTTTACAATTAGCACATGTCATCCACATTGGAGCGGAAATACAGCCGTAGTGATTTCTATCCCCTCTAATGGCAGCACGATTGTATTTCCCCTAAATGTCATACTTAAAGTAAATTTTATTTATATATACATAAATATGCACATAATACAGTGCGTGCTCACTATACATACATAACCTCATCATCACTACAAGCATAATTGACTTCTTATCTCCAAGATTGTATATATATACAAATCAAAAACCACAAAATAAAACTTTTGTAATTAGCACATGTCATCCACATTTAATTACTTTACATATTTCCAAACCGTGATTTCTATTTTTACTATCGAATAAGAAAAAAGCTGTATACTAGCTCGACCTGACTGGAGTGTACAACTTGGACATAGTTACCGTAGGTAGACACAACAAAATCTACACTTGAAAAATGTAAGTAGAGGCGTGAGCATGCAACTCGTAAGTATACAACCAGTACCATCTATACGTATACATCAAACATAGTCCAAACAAGACAAAATGAGAAAAATATCTAAAATATAATTAATTTAGTTTCAACACAATTACTTTATTTCATAACGCAGTCAACTCATAACAAGACAACCAATTGAACTCTATTTTTCCTAGTTTTACCAGAAAGTAAAATAGTGTTTTCTCTACCAACGCAACCTTACCATTCATTACATAATATTTAAATGAATAGCCTTAACATGCTACAAAGGCTCATCAATCTTATTTTGCATCATAGTTCTTTCTATACCCATTATAACTCTTTTCATATCTCATTGTAGCTCTTTTCAAATCGCATCATAGCTTTTTTTATTCGCATCATTGTTGTTTTCATTTCATTTTGCCACATAGGTATCAACAACATCAAGATGTATTCATATCACAATAATAATTAATTTTCATCACTCTCTCGTTCCACATATCACCGTTCTTATAAACAACTAGTAACATAAAACCACATATCAATATATTATCACTTACAGGCACCTACAACACCTCATATAGCAAATGGAATATTTCAATGCATTTTCTCAATTCACTTTCACAACATAATTATTCAAATTAAATCATCTACCATCCATACAATTCCAAAAAAAAAATCAAATCCAGCACAAATCACATACTTACATAAATGTAGTATCACAAAGAAAAAAAAACATGTATTGTTAACATTAATTATTTACTTACCGTGCTTTCACCATCTAATCGTTCACCTTAAACTATCTACAATTATATTCTTCTCATAAATTATTAGTAACACAAATAATAGACTTACGATAAAAGAAATATAAAATAAAAGAGATATATAAAGATGACTCTAATCATTTACTTACCTCGGTATTAGAGCGATTTAATTAGCAGATAAAAAATTGTTACGCCCTCTACTTTATTCCCGTATTCTATAATATGAACTATAATACATAAAATTAATATATCGAGAATTTTACAAGCCTAATTATATTATTAAATAATATTCATCTACTTTTCTACAAATATTTAATTTTAATTTATGTCATAATTCAAATCTCCATTCTATTTTTTCTCTAAATAATTGAATATTCTAAGCATTTCGGGTATATATATAAATTGTCAGTTAACTTATAAGAATTTATTTTGTCACATAGCTATCATTTTAGATATATAACATCCCCGAATTAAATTATTATAAAGATCTCATTCTTTTCATTAAACATAATATTCCTCGAATATAGTTTTCTAATATTTCTGTTAATTTTCGTCAATCTTTCACTATTATAATAATTAATTAAATACCAGTACATATAATTAAGTATTTTGTTAATAAACCCAACGAAGATAATAAATTAATTATAACAATGATTAAATCTAATAAATCAAGTAGTTTAATTAATCATCTATATACATTTTTAAAAGAAATGAAATATTTAACAATCACTAATTTATAAATAGTTAAACTCATAAAAATTTTCGATAACTATTAAATCAAATAATAATAACTACATCTTTTAAATTCACTAACCAAATAATATAATTACATAAATTAATTAAAATTTTAGAAGTTTAAGTGTTAACTTGTTTAAGCGTGGCTTCGGAAGAAAATGAAACTGCTGAGGCGTGTGTAATTAGGCTAAATTTTAAGTTTGCCTTATCTAATTTATGTGTATTGCAAAGCCTATAGGCAGCCCATGTGCCCCCTCCACTAATCACTCTTTATATTTCATTTGATTATTATTATTATTATTATTATTATTATTATATTATAAGAATTTGTGTAATCATCAAAGAACAAATATAATCACAAAATTAGTTAATTATATTAATTCAGCCCATTTGTAATTTTGATTAATGGCGGATTTATTTATTAAAAAAAGCAAATTAAGGAGTGCTAGATGTAATTTCCCAAACTACAGGTCTACGTGTAATTGCACCAAACCTAAAGATGAGGTGTAATTCTTATATATATAATTAATATATATATATATATATAATATCCCATATATATATTGATAACTTTATTAAAATTTTCAATTTGTCCCCTAAATTTTAATTTATATAATTTGACCCAAATATTTTACAAAACTCCAGTTTAGTCCCTCCAAATTTTATATATTCTAATTTTAACTTATAATTTATTTAATTATTTTTATTTATCTAATAATTATCAATTTGTCTCTCAATCATGTATAAATCCGATTAACGTCTCAAAAAATCATTAAAACATTAAATCAATATACCAAAATAGATCGTACTTTGTACAAAAATCTATTTTACATGCATGTAATGAAAATAAAATTAACTCATATAAAAGAAGACTAAAAATGCACAAAAAAATGAGTTCATGTAGGATTAATAACTATTATATTTCTCTGGCTTTAATTATTTTTTAGCAAATAAGTAAGTTGATAATTAAAAGATTATCTAATAATCTTAACTAAAGATAATATAATTAAAAGATTACTATAAAAGATAGTTACAATTCTGCAACGTATAATTGATTGAGTACAACAATAATTACATTTAATATAATTTCATACTAAATTAATAACTTACATGTTGTTTTCATGATGAATTTTATATAATGAAAAATCAGATTTATAAAGTCTTGAATAGTCTATTAGTATTTCATACACATGTATGGTATCTATGGTATGTTATCTTTTGAAATTAAAATTTTAAACAGTGTAAAAGAATTGGAGATATAGAATATTAGTTCAAAACTCACAGTAAATTTTAAAAAATTAAATGATTGAAATATAGAAATAATATATTATATATATATATATATATATATATTAACTATTAAAATTCTCAAAAACACGTAGTCTATAAAAATGCATTCGTATAAAAATTTATGAGGGACTGATGTACATAAATTAACATTCTATGATTTATTATTTTAGAGAAGAACTACTTCATGCTCGACTTCAATTCGAAATAAGGTCGATTGAGCAATGAATTATTGGATACAAGTTTAAAATAAATATATATATATATATATATATGTATTTAGTTTTGATATTTATAAACATAGTATTTAAATATATTTCTACATAAAACGTACACTAAAAAAAAGGCTTTTCAAGGATGAACTTTCCCACAAAATTGGTCGTTAATTAAATTTCGATGAAATTTCCGATAATTTTTGGTCCAACGGAAGAATGTATAGAAAAGGCACTTCAAAAAATATTTCCAACAAAATGAATATTCATCAAAATATTTGTGACGGTTCTACGAGATTCTTTATTGTCGTCGAAAAATTCATCAACGGGACAAAAATTTAGTATTTTATTTAAAAAGAAAATTGGGACGAATGTTGGAATAGAAACTAAAATTCCAACAAATTGCGCTCTCAAATTTTTTGTATTGACATTGGAAAATTTGTCGATAAATTAAGAAAAACTCATTACGCATATTTAATTGAATACTTTAATCTTGAATACTTAATTTTACATCTTATTTAATTGAAAATGAATGTCATATTTCTCTCTTACACTATGCACATTGCTCATTGTAGATTAAACTTCTTAAATTGATAGAACATTTAAAATCTCTTTTCCATTTTTCTACAAAAGATCGGTAGAAAATATACATTACACAGACATCGTCTGAAATTAACCTATTTCGAAAGAATCTATGTAAATATAGGGATTTAACACTAAAACCATTAAATGCAACATAAAACTAAAAATATTCAAAATACTAAATATTTTAATGATACGAAATTTTATGCAAATTAATAACAGTTTTTAGAAAGTATACATATAATTTAAATCTTTAATAATATTCAAAAGTATTTTTGTAAAATAACTTTTTCGAACTTCCCCAGCACCATTATGATTAATCTTCACCGTCCATTTAAAATAACAATCAGGATGAAATTTATTTTTCACAACTAAGTCTCGTTATCAATATTTTCATCAAAATTTTTTCATTAAAATTCTATTCTTATTTAACTCTTACAATAAAGATGAAAAAAGAGTATATAAAAAAAAAATTAAAAACCATACACCGTGCGAAACATGCCTTTAAGAATCTATACCCAAAGCATCAAAATGGAGAGATTCAATACCAAGTAAAGGTAGGGGAAGCACATGTTCTGCTTATGACTAACAATGCAAACAAGTTGCATACTTCTATATCTACACATACATCAACTTCTAGGCACTGTAACCTGTAATCAAAGGACTCCAACCAATAGACTCCTGCCGAGGGCAAGCCGCCATACACGCATCCTCCATATCGGCCGATGAGACGCCGCTGTTGCATATATTTGCGAATGCCCTCATGTGTTTCATGCCATATTGAGTCAATGAACCACAATGTGCCTCAAACAAGCGAACCTGAGGATTTACACAGAATAAGCGATGCTAGTAAATATTTGGAAGAACAAATTCAACAAGCAAAGTCTTATATCGACGGAAGCTTACCATAGATTTCAAGCAATCCCAGTCGTCGGCCAAGGGCAAGCCCTGTCTCTAATGGATTTGAGCATAGAAGGACCATTTTCGGGGCCAAATAAGAGCACACCGATAATGTCTATGCTATCGTCCACGTGTTTTCTGTGCAGCATCGTATCAGTTATCAGCTTGAAAAGTTCTGATTTCTCTTTTGCCCATCATCCAGTCTCTTGTACTAGAACAAGGAAACAAACAATGAAATGATGAAAGTTTACATGTAATAGGAAAACGGTTTATGTGACCAGCTCAAAACAATGTCTTATCTACGCAACAGAAAAATGTAAAAATATTAACCGACCCTTTCCATAGGAGAAGATCCGCATCCCTCTGTTGACAACATCCACGTGAGTTCAAGTGGTTCCCGTTTGGAGGCATGTTTTCAGTTGCCGGATCAAAACCTTGGTACAAACAGAGCTTTTCGGATTTGATGCTCTTGTTCCCATATTCCATTACATGAGATCCAGCATTGTAAGTATTGAAGTTGGAAGTGCGATCCTTGACCTGCATAAAGTCACAATTCACCAGAAATTTACTAAGAGTCGGTTTCATTCGTTATATGCGTTCTCCATATGAGCATTTGCTTAGGATTAGCACCTGCTGATATTGTTGCTCTACAGTTTCTATTTGAGGTTGTGAGACTCGCTGCAGACAAAAATATACAAGATCGCCCATAAGCCTAAAGATGATTGCTGCCAAATATAGAAAAGGGGAAACTTGGGCTTGCAAACAATATGCCCAATTGATCAAAGTATAGGGAACTAACACCCAAAACATCCATATGCTATCATAAGATGATACCCTAAATATAATGGGAATTTATGGACGAAAAACATTCTGTAAAAAATATTCATGACAACTTGTTGAAACATACCGATCAAATATAATATTGCTACCTTCACAAGGAGACATTGTTTGTGTAGTGTCCAAGATTATTATGAATTTCTAAGAGAATCATACTTAGATGAAATTCAGCACATCTATCCTGCTGCAAAACAAGCGTACCTGTCTTCCATCCAAGCCACGCTATACAAATCTCCAAGACATGTTATGTACTCTGGCGGTGGTGGAGGGTCCATCCCTGGACAGTACGTTCCCCAGCTACTCTCTTCCGCATTTGATGCTGTCGTCACATAGATGTCTAGATCATCAGGCATCAGACCCTCGAATACACTTCCGCTTTCACACGCTTCAACATATATAACCTACAAAATACACCACCACAACGGCAAGTTGAGAACTTCATCCTAAAAGCACACAGAAAGTACGCAAAAGAAAACTAACCATCTCTTTGTAGGTGCCAGATGCATGCTTCTTTTTCAAAACTTCAATGAAGTCGTTTGCATAAAGGTAAGGCATGTTTGGCATCCCTGACATAGAAAATGAATCCTTGATGACCTCATTCATTGAATCTCAGATGTCTTTTTTCCATGGAAGGGGTTAAAAGGACATATGAAAAAAGAACACTAGATTAGTTTCTCTTGAATAGAAAAACAGCTCAAATGTATGCAAGTGACTCACCAAGCACTCCCGGTCCTCCGTGATCGGAATAGTATATAAAAATCCTGTCATTGGCTTACTGTCAACAACTTTTCCGCTTCCACCTTTGACAGCACTTTTGTCACCTAAGATTACAGCATAAAGGTTCTCGGCACTTGTTCACCAGTGTAGTCCTATAATAAACACCACACCAAATGTACCATTTAGATCAAGAACAAGTGATATTTAGCTTATTTATAATAAAAGCAAACATATCTGCTTATATTAGCGTCCATGGGAAGAACGAAACTAAAGAGCACGCCATGAGCCTATTCCCCTCTGTAGAACACATTCCTATGTACTACAATTACTTACAAATTTCATACCGCACTTTTATAATATAGGAAACAAATTTATGATCACACTTATCCTGATTCCATGTGGCGCTCATTCGAAATCTAAAGAAATAAGAGAAGCATCAAATTTAATTAAAATCCCCAAGGTTATTGACTCATCTCAGAACCCCTCACTTCCACCACAGGATATTGAATACAACTAAAATTGGCACAAATTTCCTTAGCACAAGAAGCTGAACATTCACATTTATTGGACTTAATAGCCCTAGGAATGAGTTCATATGCCAACTAAACATTTCATAGTTCAAAAACTTTTTTTCACTTTTTACAATGAATCAATCTTCGCCATTAGACCGTAAAGATTGACCATACCGGTCTACATTTGCAAAGAATCACATGAATCAAAGGCAACTACTAAACAAAATGCAACAGTAATTTCAGTGCATGAAGTGAGGAATATTAGATGTTACCTTCGGAACACCGGCATAGACATCCCCACCTGTCGGATGGTTGATTATAACTCCCTTTCTTGGATTTAGCTCATTCATCGCAATGTCATCGTACATGAAAACTATAATGTTCTCATCTCTCAGCCCTCCCTTTTTAAGTATTTGATAGGCATGGCAAACATCAGCCTACGCAATCCACGGTACTGAATTAAATCACAGTATCACACCCAGAGGTGAAGAAATTATAACTTAAACCGGAAAACTGTAAGACTGAATTTTCTACTCCATTTGATAAATATTCTAATCCATTTGATGTATACAACTGAAACTGAAAAACAGAAGACTAAATTTCTATTCCATATCATGTTGGATCTTCCACTACAAGAGAAACGCTTAGTTGCTAAAATCAGCATTGAGTTAATCAGCAAATAAAACTTTCATTGTAAATCCACATTATTTAATATGCTAAAACCATTAGTAAATAAACTTTTTAATTTGCTAATTTTTTATATTAAATAATGTAGATTTAACAACAAAAATATTAATTGATAATTAGCTCGACGCTAATTCTTTTTTCACTGCTATTGTATCGTTCTACTCTACTCTATTCTATTCTATTTATATATATATATATATATATATATATATATATACGAGTTGAGCTTGCTCAGTTCTGATTCTTTTTAAAATTAAAATCTAAAGTTTGAAAATACAATAGTCTAATCTAGGAAAGGAATTGTTTGATTGGACTGAGATGTCATCTCTTATGTTTCCAAGATGATAACAATGCCCAACAATCTGTTTCCTGCGGTGAACCCAAACTATGTCCTGTACAGTTTCATTGACCAGTTGATGATTTCATAGGTGCTACCAGCCTACCAAGAACCTGTTTCTAAAGTGAAAATCAAGTAAATAACGATTTATAGAATTTGATAGAACACAAATTCATCTCATAGAAGACAGCCCAAATTGATGGACAAAAAACAAATACCAAAATGCGCTTTCACATGCAAGAATCAGCAACTCATCAGTCTAATTTCACTTCACAACTCTCACCTGATGCCGATAATTCCCAAACCCATTTGAGCCCGCCACCAGCACCGCCCATCTGGTGGAGTTATCCTCCGTTTCACGGCGGTCCAACGGCCACCTGATTATTGGATCCCAAGTGCCGCCCCGCCTTCCTCCTCCGGCGGCCGCAAAAGGCAGCGCCACCATTACACAGAGTCCCAAGATCATCAGCCGGCCCGCAGAACAAGGAAAAGCCATTCTAGAATACACCCAATGCAGCTTGTGAGTATTTTCATTTGTATACAAACATATAAAGCAGGCGGTATGCAGCCATGCAAAACAAGAGAGCGACACCTATCAGAGCAGAATAGCAGCTGGGGCATAGCTGGAGAATGATTAACAGGTGGAGATCAACTGTATTAAGTATTCTTTTACCGATTGTCACAGCATCCTTGAAGTGAATTTCTCTTTAACTCGGGTTTTCGCGGATTTTAAGGTGAAAAAAAAGTGAGAAAATCTGAACATGAATGATGAAAAAAGTTCCCAGGTCAAACTACTTTTATTTATGATTTTATTTTTTAAATAAGAGCTATGTATTCATCTCATTACCTGATAGAATTCGAATCATGATTTATAAAATTATAAAATCTCAATTTCACTAATTAAATTAGATATTACTTCAATTATTAAACCATGTTATTTAAGGGTGTGTTTGGTTGGGGTAAAAAATGAAGAAATAAGAGAACTAGATGTAAAAATGGATGTATAAGAGATAATTTTACGTTTGATTAGGAGGAAGAGAGGGAGGTAAGTAAAACTCGATGTATATGAAACTCCTCTGAAGTCTTATTTTTTTTCGTCCAAAATTGGGTGAAAAAGTGAAAGTATAAGACCAAAAGACAAAAAAGTATAATTTTTATTTTTATATTACTCTATTATATATATATATATATATATAATTTCTCTCCAATTATTTTCTTTTCTCGCTAATAATACCGTATATAATTGATAAAGAAAAAATTAACAAATTGTTGAAAACTACTGCATGAAAGTCAATAATTATGTAAACAATCTTGTTAGTAATTTTTATTTATTTAAAATAAATAATTTAAAATAAATGAACAATACTTATTTTGATAAATATTTTTAAGAAAAATTTTCTTATTCTTATTTGGTAAATATTTTTATTTAATATGATTTTTTTAAATTTTTTATATACTAAAATTATATTAGTATAATGTTGATTTATTTATTTTCTAATCCAAAGTAAAGAAAATATTTAGAATAAGAGATAATTTTGCGTTCGATTACGAGGAAGAAAGGGAGGTAACTAAAACTCGATGTTTATGAAACTCTTTTGAAGTCTAATTTTGTTTTCATCCCAAATTGGGCGGAAAAGTGAAAATATAAGGCCAAAAAGACAAAAAAAAAATTTTTTATTTTACTCTATTACTCATATATATATATATATATATATATATATATAATTTCTCTCCAATTATTTTTTCCTTCTCGCTGATAATACCGTATATAATTGTCAAAGAAAAAATTAACAAAATTGTTGAAAACTACTGCATGAAAGTCAATAATTATGTAAATAATCTTGTTAGTAATTTTATTTTTTAAACTAAATAATTTAAAATAAATGAACAATACTTATTTCGATAAATATTTTTAAGAAAAATTATTCTTATTCTTATTTGGTAAACATTTTTATTAATAAGATTTTTAAATTTTTTATATACTAAAATTATATTAGTATAATGTTAATTTATTTATTTTCTGATCCAAAGTAAAGAGAAGGGTAATTCAGTAAAATTATAAAAGTTAGTATTTTCTTTTCAGTATGTTTTATTCGTACCAAACAAGGGAAAGCATTTGAGATTTACTCCCCTCCCCCTTTCACTTCCCCTCCCTCTTCCACTTCCATTTTTCACTCACTAGAACCAAACAAACCCTAACTCTTTTATTTTAAATTAAATTAATTTAGTACAAAGATCACTTATGAAGATGCACAGCCAGTCCGATCCAATACCAAATTAGTCGAACAAAAAAATGGTTGATCCAATCCACGCTTGTTTTTTATCGGATCAATGTAGGTCCAATACTAAGCTTAATTTGGTAATAACAAAAATAATTTAAATTTTGTGGTCTTGATCCTTTGTTTAAGGAAAGGATTTGACTTCCTTTTACTACGCTCTTTGATTCATCTGTTTGTCTCTATTATCAGCCCCCGAACTCCTAAGTATGAAAGGTGATAGTTTGGAGTTCAGGCAAGTTTCCTTCAACGTTTTTGAAGTCAGAAGCTAGAAAGATTTACTTAGACTTGTGGAGTGATTTTAAGGAGAAGTATGAAGCTTCCAACGAGTTCGACCAAGCAGTTCTAGGCAAGGCCAATGAGATTTATGACCAAACAATCAGATAGTGTCATGCCATTCTTAGGGTTGTAGTCGCTTTAACGTGAAGATTTCATGTTTTTTTATCCGAAAGCCCCAGATGATGAACATTTTTCATCATAGGGTTTATTTTGCTCAAACTTCAGCTAGATGCATTAGCTAGGAAATAAAATAAGATAACTAAAAGAAGAAATTGGTCCATGTTTTATTAATCAACCAATATTTACAAAGTCCTAAACAAAGTATTCTTCGAGGTTAACAATGTTCCAAGTGCATGGAACTTCTTTGTCGTCCATTCTTTGCAGTCGGTAGGTTTCACTGCCTATAACTTCGATCACTTGGTATGGCCATTCCCACATCACATCTAGTTTGCCCAGATTCCTTATTGCATTTGTTCTTCTTAATACTAATTCTCCAACTTGGAATCCACGAAGTCAAACCTTTGAGTTGTTTTTGTTATCATTGCTTTTCAAGCCTCTATTCTTGCGTTACCATTACTTTTGAGTTCTTGCAATGAGTCTAAAATCCATGCATCTTTCAACGTTGTTGTTGGGTTCATACTGCTGCACTTTAAGTGTTTCCTCTCTTATTTCCATCGGGACAATTCCCTCCGTTCCATAAACCAAATTGAAGGGAGATTCCCCCGTGCTCTTTCACGCCGTTGTTCTATATGACCATAGGACCGCTGGTAGTTCTTCTACCCAATTGCCTCTTGCCTCGTCTAACCTAGATTTCAAGTTTTGGAGGATGGTTCTATTAGTTACCTCTGTTTGATGGTTGGATTGGGAGGTAGGGATGTGTGAGTTGGTATGCTCTTGGCATTTTTTACAATTTTTAACCAAATGCATGGCATCTTTCAACATTGTAGGCCAAAAGTATCATTTTCTTAATGCTTTGTTTGTCAAAGCTTTTCCTCCAGAATTTCCACAGCTTCCCTCATGGATTTCTCATAGAATGTAATTCACCTTGACCTGGCTAATACATTTAAGGTATGGTTGTGAGAATCCTCTTTTGTATAGTTCTCCTCCAGTCAAAGTGAACCTGACTGCCCTTACTCAGATTGCTTTTGTTTCCTTAGGATCCTGGGGTAAAGTTCCATTTTTAAGTATGCTTCCAGGCCATCCTTCTAGCTTGACGAAATGGTTCCCATTGAAACTTCTTCTACTATGATTTCTACTTTGGAGCGTTCCTGGCTTAACAAAGTTACTCTTCTACTTTTCAGTGGAGTCAACAAGCTGGCTAATCTGGCAACTTGATTGCTTCTTCATTTTTTTGATCGCGGGATTTGGTCTATAATAAATTCATCAAACTTCATCCTCAATGCCTGTATATTAGCCAAGTACTTCATCATCTTGTTTCCTTTAGCATCATAATCTCCCTCACTTGATCGACAATAAGTTGGGATTCACTGTGTGTTTTCAAATGTTTTGCTCCCGTGCAAATGCTAGTTTTTTTCTTTCTAAGAGCGCTTCATACTTGACCTCGTTTTAGATGCTGCAAAAATTGAATCTGATGTTGTATTGCAATCTATCTCCTTGAGGGTTTCGATTACAATACCAGTGCCGCTACCTTGAGACGTGGATGACCCATCCACAAACATTCTCTACCACTTATTTCTTTGAGGATCTTCATCTCCTATTGACTCTAAAATAAAATCTGCCAGAGATTGGGGTTTAATTGCAAGTCTTGGTTGGTACTCAATGTCGTGTTCGCTCAATTCGATGGTCCACTTCACCATTCGTCTAACATGTTCAGTGAGCTAGTACCTTTGTGGTTTGTCAGGACAACCACAGGATGTGACTGAAAGTATGGTCTTAACCTTCTAGCTTCTGTCACCAGAGCTAACGCCAACTTTTCTATATAGGGATATCTTTCTTCCGGCTCTTGGAGAGTCTTGCTAACATAATATATGGGTTGCTCGCATCCCACTTCTCTCATGAGAACTGGGCTCACTTCCCCTTCTGATACTGCTAAGTATAAAAGCAAAAATGATGCAGCCTAAGACTCGATCGGTGCCCCGTTGCGTGAGATATTGTCCACTCTAGCTTCGTATGAGTCACCTGGTTTTGTCCTAAAAAAGAGCCTCTCTAGGGAGAGGAGGTCTTGGGGCTTATAAGCCACTCAAGCTCTTCGTCTGCAACCAATATGGAATGCTTGCCTACATCATCAACCCCCTAGGTGAGGGTTTGGGAGGGCACATAGCCTCATTCCCACAGACGGTGCCAAATGATGCGGCTTGCAACTCGACCGATGCCCCATTGTGCGAGGTATTGTCTGCTCCGGCTTCGTATGAGCCTCACGATTTTGTTCTGAAAATGCGCCTCGCTAGGGAGAAGAGGTCAAGGTTTCTCCTGGTCTTGGCTTCTTTAAAAGTGGTAGAGAAGCGAGGTACTTTTTCAAATCTTCGAATGTGGCTTGACGTTGTTCCGTCCAGAAGAATCGTTCAATCTTTCCTCAAGACTTTAAAGAAAGAGAGACCTCTATCCAAGGATCTGGAGATGAAACGATTAATGGCCGCAGTCCTTTCTATTAGTTTCTAACCTCCTTAACTGATTTAGGAGATTGCATTTTTGTGATAGCTTCGATTTTTTCTGGGTTGGCCTCTATTCCCATTTGATAAACCATGAAGCCCAGGAGCTTTCCTCCATGGACTCCGAACGTGCACTATGAAGTACTCAACTTCATGCCAAATTTTCTAAGAATATTGAAGCATTCTGCAATGTCTTCCACATGGTGTTCTATTTTATGGCTTTTAACTAGCATATTATCTATATACACTTACATGTTTCAGTCGATTTGTTCTTGGAACATATTATTAACCAATCTCTTGTAAGTTGCCCCTGCATTTTTTAGGCCGAACGGCATTACCATGTAGCAGTATGCTTCTTGTTCCGTGATGAAACTAGTTTTTTCCTGATCTTTCGGGGCTAGTCGAATTTGGTTATACCCTTGGAAAGCATCGAGAAAACTCATCAGTTCACACCCTGAGGTTGAATCAATTAATGCATCAATTCTTAGTAAAGGAAATGAATATTTATGACAAGCTCGATTTAGGTCTGTGAAATCGATATACATTCCCCACTTTTCGTTGCTTTTTGGGACCAGTACGATGTTTGCCAACCAATTTAGATATTGAACTGGTCGTATGTAATTAACTTAAAGTAATTTTTCTACCTCTTCTTTTATTATCTTGTTTATTTCCATATCAAAAGCTCTCTTTTTTTGTTTATAGGTCTTGCCTCAGGATTAACGTTAAGACTATGAACCATTACTTTAGGTTTATTCCTTGGATGTCTAATGCTTCACAAGCAAACACTTCAAGTGATTTTGCAGGAAATTGATTAAAGTGTGTTCAAGTTGCGGGTCTAGTAAAGACCCAATCTTCACCGTCTTTGATGGGTCCTCGAAGAAGTCAACCATCTTTACTTCCTCAATGGCTTCAATGCGTTTTGCTTTGGGCTTTCTTCTTATTATTTTTTCTTAGGGTTCTTTCTCAGCTTCCTCTTGGGGGGGGGGGGGGGTCTTTTCTTGTGACTTGCCTAGTGTTGTTTGTAACCTCTTCTGGCTAGGGAACTATCATCTTCTTTTGATTTCATGCTGGAAGCAGTTGGTTTTTTCAGTGTATTAGCATAGCATTCCCTCGCTTGTTTCCTTTCCGATCTCTTCTTCGATCTCGTTAAGTCGGGAATTTTATCTTCATTTGGAAACTATATGCTATGGCCTAGAAAAGGTTTAGGCTAAGCCTTCCAAAGATCACGCTATAAGCTGAGGGTGAGTCTACCACCAAGAACTTTAGTAACTTAGTTACTCGCTTTGCGTGTGACCCCAACGATACGGGCAAAATGGCTTCTTCCAATGGTTCTACTATGTCTCCGCTAAAACTGGTCAATGGTGTGTTAACTAGAGTCAATCGCACATTGTCAATCCCCATTTGGAAGAAGGCTTTGTAGAAGTATGTCTGTCGAACTTCCACTATCAATTAAGATCTTTTTCACCCAAAAGTTTGATATAGTGGTTGATATCACTGTTGCTTCATTATTACGGGAAGGTGTCCTTTTAAATCTTGGTTGCTAAAAGTTATCTCACTTTCGAAATTTTCATGTTGTGTTACCACGACTTTACTAGGCAACATTATTGGTCGCACTGTCAGCTTCACTTATTGCAGCTTTTCTTGCTCACATTGAGTCTCCACCAACGGGTCCTCCTGAGATAACTCCAATTATTCCAGCAGTAGGGATATTATCCTTCTTCAATTGTTCTTCTCCTAACCTTCCTCCCATCTCAATGCGAGGAGTAGTACGTCCTGCTTCTACCGCGGGTTCTTGGGTTTTTATCTTCCCTCGACCTACGAATTCTTTCAAATGTCCTCTTTATGTGAGTTTTTCAATCCATTATTCAGATGGTGACATTCCTCTAGGCCATAACCTCGATCTCTATGGAAATACTTATCAACTTCATTCTTTTAGGATTATCCTTCATAAGGAATGGCCATCGAACCAAGCCTTGTTGTTTTGCCACCAAAAGGATTTCTGCTCGTGGTGCATTTAAAAGGGTATATCATCCTAAGTCATTTGGAGGCATGCGTTTGCATTCCTAAAATGAGGTATAAGACGTATCGTCAGCGAATCGTCGATATTGAAGTTCTTTCAAAAACCACTAGATTACATTCGTACACTTCTCACTAATTTCTGAATATCTCCTTCTATAAAATTCGGATCTTTATTCCGTTTTCTTCTACATAAAGTAGACTCAATTATCTTCCTATCAGTATATATCTTGATGTATTACAACCAGTTCTTACATTTTTAAAAATAATTCTTACTGCCCCAGAATCTGTAATCTTCACAGTTTGAGCATTGGTCACTAATTAAATCATAACTTTATTTATAATCATCAACTTTAAAAACTGTTTAAGTATAATAAACTAGACATAGTAAGCTATCTAATGGTATATGATTTGTATTTTAAATCATTGTAATTAATTTTATAGAAATCTGTCCTTTGCATGTACTTACTTTTCCATGACAGCCCTCTGTCTCAACTTATAAGTTTTTCTCAAACAGAAATACAAATGATAAAAGTCTCATTTTTACATATCATTTTCCCAAGGATATCTAGTTTCATTTACAATAAGAACCATGCAAAATTGAATACATATACAATTAATTATTCAAGTTTTGGTACAACTCAGTTAATTTAGACAGAGACAGATTCAACTCCACTCTTTCAAAATTCTCTGAAACATCATAAACTCTTCCAAAAATTACCAAATTTTCAGAATATAACCTCATATGCATCTAGTTTCAATTTACAAAAGAATCATTCAAGTTTAATCAGTAAAACTAAACTTACAAGGTTTTAAATACACCCTGTCAGATTACCCGCAGAAACAGAGCAACAGAATGTTTCCTCCGTTTAACCCATTCAAACGACCGATTTGGTTTCTTCTCAAAACTAGAAAGTTTTAGTAAACATATCAAAGATTACACAGGTTCAAAAATCACTAAATTTGGAGCAGTGTAACCCTTTTAAAATCGAGATTTACAGAGTGTAATCGGAAACAGAGTCGATTCTGGTACTTCTCTTTCACTTTAATTGGTATTTTCTTCCATTTTGACTAACATGCAGCTCCTATACGAATTTAACCATGAAAGTTCAGCAAAACTCACCAAATCTTTTATGAAAAATTTCGAAGTTTGAAGATGATGAAGATGATGAAGAGCAACCCCACTTCCTTCTCCCTTTTCCTCTCTTTCCCTTCCCCTTCTCTTCTTTTCTTTCTCTCCTCTTCTTCTCTTTTCTTTTTTTCTTCCTCGTTTCCTCTCTCTTTCCGTCAAGTGTGTGTGTGTATGCTGTATGTGTGTGAATGTGTGTGTGTGTGAGAGTAGATGCAAGAGGTGAGGTGCTAGGTGGCAACTTGTGTTGCTGGCACCTCACTCTCACTTTCTTTCTTCTTTTTTTTTCTTTTTAACAATTACCAATACATCCTACCTAATTACATCTACCTAATTTCTTAATTAATATAATTTGATCCCAAATATTATATCGAACTTCAACTTACTCCGTTCAAATTTTAATATAATCAAAAGTAAATATAGAATTTATGTACTAATTAACTAAATTTCATAATTTTTACCAATTAATCCCACAATTATATATTAAATTTTTTTCATTTTTTTTTTTTTAGCTAAAAGTTCTGGGCTCACGTGAGGAACCTCGAGTTTGGCCTCGAAAAAGCGTTGAACATATTCTCTAAGGCTCTCATTTTTTCTTTGGACTATAGTGAAGAGGTATGAAGCGATTTTAGGTACCTCTTGTTGATCACAAAATGGTGCAGAAAGCTTTTGCAACAGTTGCTCAAAAGCCTCGAAAGCAATTGGTTAAACCATGACATCGCCTTCCCAAAAAGAGTGGATTGAAATATCTACAATAGGTTGCATCACTGATGTCTAGCAAATCATCCCTAGCTAAAAGTCCATTGTATTTATTATAATTGCGTCTTGTGCGACTGCCAGCGAGGTGAACTGGGATCCCCTATGCTCTCATAGGGCTTGGGAATCTGAATGGAGGGGCATTTAGCCCGCCATTTCTCTCTGAGCTTCTTCTTCTTTGTGGATTCCTCCTAGATTAGTGGAGTAAAGGAGGATAACAATAATAATAATAATAATAATAATAATAATAATAAGATAAATTGCATAAAATCCCCCTATATATTTAAAATTTAGCTAAAAACCCCCTTATGTTAAAAAAATAGGTAAAAAAACCCTGTGTTTTTCAAAACATTGCATACTCTCCCATTCCATTAAATAAGCTTTAACGACGTTAAATTTTGATTGATTTGACTGTTATATCCTTTTTATAACAATCGTTGATCTTTGCATGTAAAAAATGAACGGTCCAGATTTAAGTAATTTAAATATATATATTTATTTATTCTCTATATTTTGATATATACATATTGGTATTAATAAA